>JAFJYJ010000051.1:4200000-4558652 GCA_019022615.1 Acacia melanoxylon | reverse complement strand
TACCTTGAATTATCATTTTATTATCGGCCATCTTTTTTTTCTTTTCTTTTAAAAAAAGGACCATGTGTGTGCTCTACTGCATCAAAACAATATCGTTTGATGCAGCAGATGCAAATCCGCAAAGGACTCAAGTCAGGTCCCAATAAGTTGTGACTTGTGAGTGCATTATTGACATTATTATACTACCAAAAATTAATAGTATAAATACCAAGACAAAAAATATTTAATGCATAAATATTCAAAATAAATACAAGACAAAATAATAACCCAAATATTTAACCAACTAAATATTTAAAATTGTATTAATTTAAAAATTCCACCAACATAAATTACCATCATACATATATCATTTAGCGCATTATAGTATTTAACGCATATAAAAACTCTAAAAACATTAAATTGACCACTAAAGGCAATGTATGTGGGAAGTACATTCCTTCCCGTTTCATCATCCTAGTAATTTATTTACATATTCCCTCCCGTAACAACAATTGGTGTTTTATTTCCTTTGGAAAAACTAATTACATATTCATGTTTGCATATATCAATTGTAATTTATATGGGTAGGGATATTTTTGTCTCATTCACGTAATTTCTATTTCCATAATTTTAATATAAGAGTCATCTTGAACAAAGTGAATCATGAGTTTAATGGTTTGTCCTCTGCATCAAAGGGCTGGTGATGTTACTTATATCCAAACACTTTTAATATATCATAAACACGTAACAAAGTCCAATTTGATTACAGTTAACGAGTGATTCTTGTTTAATTGCACAAATTACAACTAAATACGTTTACTACTTTTCATCTTGCTTATCAACGAAGATATCTTTTACTCTTGGCGATTGGATATCCCTGACTGAACGAAATTTCTGTCCAGGTGTTCAAGATAGTAGTTGGAGTGATTTTCACTCTTGGTGGTTAGATCATCATTGCTTCTATACATATCTAATAAAGTTTGTCAAGAGGGCTAATTGAGAAAAACGTTTCGCTAGGGTTTTCGACCAAACAAATCTAGTGCTCCGCCACCCACTTGTGATGGAGAAAATGAGTGTCCTCTCCGATCACTCTTTAAGTAGGGGGGAAGGTGAGGTTCTAATGGAGGAGGACCGAGAGGATAAGATTCGACGGAGGAGGAAGGTTAATTCTACGATTAAGGTCCGTGAGGAGCGATGGTGAACCCCGAAAATTCTAATGACCGGCGTTTTAAAATAAAAATATTATATCATAAATAAAAAGATTTAAAATACAATACATACATAATATACAAAATTGGAAAGAAATATATTACGAAATTAATATCACTTTATTTGACTCTGCTACGTGTTTTCATATTATTGTTAAATTCATCTATAATTGAATTAAATAAATTATTTATATTTTAAGCTAAATTTATTTATATAACATGAAAATTTGTTATATTACGCTAAATGTTTTGGTGTTTTCTATAACATAAAAATTTATTTATATTATGCTGAATTATACAAAACTCTCGTTAACTTTGTATAATGTATAAATAATTAACCTTTAAAACTTAATAGTAAGTCTTTTTAAGCTTTTTATTGATAACCCCCAGCTATCAATTATTAAATTTTACTTTTGTCAGCATATCATTAGCCTTTATTGATATGTAAATAATTCCTAAACTTTAAGTTATGTGAGATAAGAGATATACAAAATTAATTATATGAAAGTTATCTACACAAATGTAAGTGTTTTAGGGGTCCATTATAAAGTTTCGAATAATATGGAAGTAATATGTATATGGACGTTTTTTTTAATTTCAATAAATTAGTTATTTAGTTTTATATTGATGATTAAATGGAGTGTATACGTGTGTATAAAAAGTAAAGCATGCATCTGATTGTGAAAGAACAAACACAAAAGAAAGTTGTTGTGAAGCAAGTCATTTAAAAAAAAAAAAAAAAAAAAAAAAAAAAAAAAAAAATCAGGGGGCTATGTCCGCCTATGGTGAGGAGAAGTGGATGAATCCTGACGGTAAGATCAGCCACCGATGTCGTATAGAGTCCTTGCTGCAGAATGTGAATTCGAGGAGCTACTGGTAGGAATGGACAAAGAACGATAGGATGATGTAGTTTTAAGATTACAATGCTAGTACGGATTTTGCCAAGATTTTAAATCCACATGATTTAAATCTGTGTAGACTTCTCAAATCCGTTATGTCTGAACTTTGATTTTGAAGAGAAAGAGTGAGCACGGCTCACGTCCTTTTGAAGGGCCCTAATTGTGAAATTGATGGGACAAGAATCATCGTATGGATCATGAGTAAGAAAAATTGAGTCAACTTTGGGCGAAAAAGATGTCGATGTCTTTGATTTGGAGAATGATTCCTACTTAGTTAATTTTCAACAAAAAGATGATTATATGAAGCAGCGGGAGAGGGCTGTGGGTAATTGGCTTTATGCCTATTTGAACGTGGCGTGTGGCGTCCAAATTTTAATCTAAGGTTGCGAAGATTGATTACGGTGGCATGGGTTAGATTTCGGACACTCACCTCGCCCACTATTTGATAAGAAATTCATGCGGGTGCGGGGAATTCAATTGGTAGAGCTATTCGGCGGACGTGCGTACGGCCTTGAGGCTAGGGGCAAATTTGCGTGCATGTGTGTGGAGCTAGATCTTACAAAGTCGTTGATCCTCGAGTTCAATGTTGAAGGATGGACCTTAAGTATTGTCTATGAAAGTTTGGGGTGTTTGTCCAATAAATGGGATGATTTGGCATAGGAAATGAAGGTTGTGATGCTTTTTAGAGACAAACCAGAATGGAGTTATGGAAGTAGAGGTGGAGGGGGACAAGAAGACAAACAAGGGTGAGAAAGAGTGTGAGAAGGATCGCTAGAGATTGTTCAATATGTTCAAGGCCAGAAAGAGTGCCGTATTGCGAAAGCGTGAGGGAGGGTCACGCTTTTCTGTCTTAGGGGAGGAAACGGGGAAAGAGAAGGGCAAGGTACGAGTTCGGGGAGAAGGTTGTAACTTGTAAGTGGATGGTAATACGAAGAAGCTACGTAGGGATGGGGTGTCCGACCATCCGAGACAAAATAGGAAGTCTATATACGGGGAGAGATAAAGAAATGGCTATGTTATGTTAGATAGTACGAAAGAATTGGAGCGTCTTAGGAGGAGTAGGAAGCTTAGAGAAAAGGAAGTTTAATCTGTTGTAGAAGCGCAACCAAGGCAATATACTCAAGGAAAATAAGGTGGTGTAGCAAAGTTAAAATTTTGTACCTAAGAGCAATTTGGCACGTAAAAGGGGTAGGAAGTGAGATTGTCGAAGAAAGAAAAACTGCACTCGTGCGAATATGTCAATGGATGAGAAACCCTGATGATATGGATACGGGTCCACGTCCTTTTGTCAAGAGGGTGAGAATCAAATTGAGAGACTTGGGTTGAGCATGGATGAGGTAGTGTTACATATGCCCTTGATGTTTAAGGTATATTTGGTTTAGATTCCTCTATTAGCATTTGTTGTAATGATGAATATAGTAGTATGGAATAGTAGAACAACTAGCAAGGGAGTTACTTGATGTGATAGTGGATATAGGTTTAAATATAAACTGATATGGTTTGTGATATTAGAACAGGAGTCAACGGGAACCTGTGACCACAAGGTTATAAGAGTTGGGGTTTTAAACACTCTTTGAATGGAGGTCAGGTTTTTCTCGGGTGGTATATGGCTTATTTGGGATGAGAGGATTTAATTTAACGTTGAGATTTAATTGTGAATGTTGAAGTGGTTGACGAATAATTTTTACACTGCAAGCTATGTTTGGGGGGAGACAGAAGCTATTTCTGCCCGGTTTATGCCAATCCTAATGAGTAGTGGCCGACTAAGATCTATTATATCAAATAGCGATTGGTGTGGATGAGCCTTGGGCGATAATGGAGATTTTATTGAAATTAAGACGCCCAGAGAACAAAAAAAAGAGGTGGACGTGTTAATGATATGAGATGTAAGAAGTTCATGACTAGATCCAAGGGTGTGGTTTAATAAGATCTTGATACTCATGGGGCCTTTCTTTACATGGAGGACAAAAACGAAAGGGAGGCCTGGATAAGTCTATAAACACTTAGATAGATGCTTGTGTAATGTTAAATGGCATGAGAAGTTTGAAGTCACTGCAATCGAGTTATCCTAAGGGTCTACTCGGATCGTCACCTTATTCTTGTGCGGTGAATGTTGAGAATAAGGGGAATAGGGTGAGAAATTTCAGATATAAGGCCATATGGCAAATGCATCGGGGTTTGAAGCGAGTTATGAAGGAAAGATGGAAAGGGAGTGCAAGGAGCGCATATATGAAACTTAAATTCTTGCAGCAAAAACTAATCAATTTTGGAATAGAGAAGTTTTTTTGGAAAAATTGTTAACCGAAAGAGTAAGGTTGTTTAGTAGATTGAATGGAATTCAAGAGAGTCTTGAAAGCGGAGCAATCCTTTCTTAGTGGGTTGGAGGCCGAGCTAGAAGAGGAATTAATGGCTACCTTACGTGAGAAAAGATCCTTTGGTACCAAAAGTCAAGGGTAGATGGTTGGAGGAAGTGGGATTGTGATATTAGGTGTTCCATACAAAGACCATTATTTGAAGAAGGAAAACAATATTAAAATGCTGAAAACAAGAAATGGAGAATGGATAGAAGAGGAGGAGGAGATTGTAAATATATTCTAAAACTTCTACAAAATCTATTTTACGTAAGATCGAAGCATAAAAATGGAGTCCACAAGGCGGCGATGGGGGAAAAGTGGCGAGATCCATCTAAGGAGAGCGGGTAAAGATATCTCTAATGAGGAAATTCGAAGGGCTTTTTTCCCGTATGGGGGTTTAAGGAAATGAAGTAACGATTATTCTGCTATTTTCTTTCAATACAATTGGGAGGTGGTGGGTCGATCGGTGATCGGCTTGTTAAGGGAGATATGGAGGAACACGAGCGATTAGGGGAAATCAATGACACACTATTGGTTCTCATTCTTAAAGTAGAAAACCAGATTTGGTAAAGCCAATTTAGACCTATAGCATTATGCAATGTGTTATATAAGGGTCTGTCAAAATTAATTGTAAATAAACTCAAACCATTTATGGATAGCTTGAGTATGTATATCAAACCGGGCCAGTGCCTAGACGTAGCATACATGATAATATCATAATTGCAAAATAAGTGATGCATTCTCTCGAGTAGATGCGGGGGAAGAAGGGTTATATGATTATTAAGATTGATTTGGAGAACGATATGATAGGATGTCATGGAACTTTATAGGATGTGTGTTAGAAGAAATTGCATTGATAGGCATTTAAGAAGAGTAATTAAGGGATTACGTGGAGTGTAACATCCCAAATTTTGAAATTAAAGATATATTTCTTCAAGGGAAATTAATTCCTCTTATAAGATATATTTATAAGGGAATTAATTATGAAATTGGGCCAAAATAGCGTTGAGCTATTATTTGAGATTTAAGGCCTATTTTCCAAATCATCAAGGGTAAAATAGTTGGAGAATAAATATTGGCTTATATAAATTTTAAGGTGTTTTGTGGCCTAAAGTAGCAAATTGAGAAAGAAGTATCCTATATGGAATTAAGAATTTATTTCCAACACTTATTTGATATTAGCAACTTAGTATAGAAAAATAACTGGAGTGTCAAACAGATTATTTACGTGGCCCGTAATTATTCAGTTAATTCATTTTCCCTCATTCTCATTGAGTATTTCCGTCAAGCACGTGATACACTCCTTATTTGTTTTCAAGGATTTCGGCGTTCATGCACTCTTTCTCGCGCCTTCATTTCCGCCAACGTACGTTTCATTCCGATTCTCCATTCTGCGGGTGTGTGCGTAATGACTCTCGAAATGACTTTTTTAAAATTTATGTGCCCATGAACAAAAATGGATGGGAATTATGCGTTTGGTAAATCCGTTTTTTTTTTCCTGTTTCCAGGATGAACCCGGTTTATTTTTTATCTTGGGAAGTAAAAAAGAAACGAAAAAATTTCTTCTTTTTCATTCAAGGCACAAATCAAAATCTATTTTTTCTCTTTTCCCTCAAAAAAACCCTCGCACCTCTCCTTTTTCCTAGCTCTCTCGCGAGCAAAACCATCACCTCATCAATCGTGCCTTCCGTCTTCCACTTTCTCCCGCGAGCATCCTTCCTCTTCCCGCTTCGCTCGCATGCGGTCCGCTCCTCCTTCCATCGATCTGTTCCTCCGAGCCTCAGTCTATTCGGGTCATCTCTCTCGTGACTCGTCCCGGTGCTCTCGATTCTCCTCCGCCTCTCGTTTCTCGGCTCCGTCTCAAGCTCTCTCGGGGTCTGTCCTCATTCTTACCCCGTTGGAAGATTACGAGTAAGGAAATCATCTACGATTTATGCTATTATTACTAAAATCATCCCCGCTGTCGGCTCGTAGAAAGTTGTTGTTTTTAATCGAATTTAAGTTGGTTCATTTTTAATGGAATTGTTGTTTTGTTTATGGAAATTTGTTGCTTATATGTAATGTGTGGTTGCAATCTGAACATCTCGAATTATTCAATCTGATGTTTATGTCTCAGGACTTTTTCCGATGCACATCGTGGTTGGAATTGAATTCGCTTATTGGTGAAAGGCTGAGCTTATACAAACGTTTGAGATTTTTTAAAGGTTGCTTACATATACTTTTAATAATCGCGCAGTATGTAATAAGCTTAATTGGGTTTTTGTTGTATCGGTTAGAGTCTTGACCGGTTTTTTCAACTTGAGTTGATTTTCTTTTCTTTTCTTTTTTCCACGGGGACACCTTTGTTTTTCAAACTCATTTATGAAAAGTTGAGGCAATATTTTTCAATCGGCTACTTGCTTGCATTTAATTCGAAAGAATGAAAGGAGAATGGAAGAACTTTTTCCGTTTGTTCCGTTTGCTCCATGAGATGATCGAAGGATGGAAAGAGCAGATTGTTTTTACCATTGCTGAATATACACTCTCAATAATCATTTTAATGAAATAAGTTCAAATACGGTGTGGTGTATCTTGACGAGTTCAAAAGCTAATTTAAGCGTAATGGAATTGATATAACTAATTAAGCCGATTAGAATACATGCTAACAAGAAAGAGAAGCCATTAGATGTGGTATAATGGAGAAGGTTCGGGTAATTTGTTTGTAACTTCCGTTATTATATATACAAAAAAGAAGAAGAAGAAGAAGTGATAAGAAAAGACTAATATTAGATGCCATGATATGGCTTCCATGGATCTATTTATCACCATTATTTGGCATCTCGATCCTGCTGAGACGCCTAATCCCGTACTACATAGACAAGATAGGACCCCAAATGCAAAGCGTAGAAGACGTAGTGGGCATTCGGGATCTGGTTAAGATTAGACAAAAAGCAATGCGACGATAATATTACTAATTCTTCTACTCGCAAAAGTGAATGAGGATCCATACTCAATTGAGGGCCGTAAATGGATGTATTGAATGACATGAAGGGATTGGACGGATGCAGCGTCGTCGCTTGGATCGAATGGTTGAGAGCGAAGCTTGGAGAGTGGCTATAAAGCTAAGGCTCCTCCGAGAGGAGCTTTACTCATATAAATTCTTAAATGCATGAAATTATGTTGCAACTTTTAATTGTGTCTTTGTTTAATGGTATTGAAGACCATATTTTAATTTTGATTTTTTGTATGACTATGATGTGAATCTTTTTTTTTTTGTTAATGTGATTTGCTTTTTGAACTATGCTATGAAGTTATTGATGATAATTTGTATTGATGCAATATTCTCATGGTCGGCTCAAAATTGGACGCATTTAATCAATAGATGAAGATCTTGTTATATCAAATCAGTTTGAATATTATTATTATTAATTCAATATATAGCAAAGAACCAATTAGAGATAGTAGTCGGCAAATAATGGTTGTGGAACTTAGATTTGGCCACTCAGATAGAATATATGAGGCATTTAGAATGGAAAGATTTGTGTTCAACAAACTTTGTACATTGATGACACAACAAGGTCAAGTTGGTTAGCGAGATAGTAGATATGTTAGGGTTGATGAACAATTAGGAATTTTTTTGTACTTGATTGGACATGGGAGTTCAAATAGGAATGTTTGTGAGAGATTTCGGCGCTCGGGAAACAATTAGCAAGTATTTCAAAGCAAAGTGTTGAAGGCGATGCTTCAATTAGCACATGAGATCATTAAACCACCTCATCTAGATATTGTTCCAAAGGAAATTAGGGACAATCCTAAACATTTCCTATATTTCAAAGTAAGTTTTTCTTATGCATTTACGCTTTTTTCAATTTTTTTTTGGTAAAATATTTTTCATTTTAATATTTAATTTTAAACATTAGGATTGTGTTGGCGCAATAGATGGCACTCCACGTAAGTGCTTACATTACTAGAATAAGAAAATACCATTTAGAGGGCGGAAACAAATTACAACCCAAAATGTCATGTGTGCATGTTCCTTTGACATGAAGTTCACTTTTGTGTATGCGGATGGGAAGGATCTCGCAAATGATTGTCGCATTTTTACTCACTGGCGCTTGAAACTCCTAGGTTGGAATTCCCTCATCCCCGCTGTGTTCGATGATTTTGTACGGCAAAGTGAACGACATTTTCCTTTAGTTTTTCACATTTGATTGTCCTTATTATTATTGCAATTTATTTTTTGGTAAATTCTTGTCAACGTGTAGGAAAATTTTATGTCGTTGATTCTGGATACCCAACAAGGGATGGTTATTTAACACCATTCAAAGGAGAGCGCTACCATTTGAATGACTATAGAGGAAGGCGAAATCAACCCGAGGATCAACTAAGGAGTTGTTCAACCATAGGCACTCTTCTTTGAGAAATGTAATCGAACGGTCATTTGGAGCTTTGAAGAATATGTTCTTATTTTACGTAAAATGCCTCTATTTGCATTTCGGAAGCAAGCTCTCATTGTGATCACATGTTATGCGGTCATATAACTTTATTAGGGATCATCGATAGCAACATAAAAATCTAGCACATTATGCAATCCCCGACATGATGATGACAACTCATACATCTCCGCAATTATAGATTATGAAGGCTCCTTCGGATCAAGTGATTGAAATAAACACAGTATTAAGAAAAAGTATTGCAAACCAATTAGCTAGAGACAATCAGCTTGCCCCCAATATGATGTTGATAGATTAAGAGACATATTCAAAATACATTTGAGACTTGTCATATTTTTTGTTCAATTCAACATCAATTATTTTTGCTTTAAATTATTGTGGTATCATGAAAATTTAGTTGAGTCAAGTGACTAATGTAGATATATTTATTTATTTATTCATTTATATAATTAATATTAAGGTAATAATATGGTATTAAAAAATGAGAGCAAAACGTAAATAAATAGATTATTTTTTTAGACATGAAATGTTGGCATTTTAGTTAAAATATACCCCAATTTATTATTTTATACCGTTGATGAAACCTGTAAACAAAAAATAAAGAAATAGATTTGTATTGTATAATTCTAATTCTCGGATAAAAATAAAAATAAAAATGTGTTAATAAACGTAATTCCGATTCTCGAATGAAAAAAAAAAGTGTTACCAAACGATTTCGATTCTCGGAGTAAAATAAAATGAGTTAACAAACGTCATTCTCGTAACTCTTCTCGTGCACGAGAATCAAAAAACTGTTTATCTCGAAAAACAATCTTTGGGAATAGAATGGTTGTCATGCACAACCTTCATTTACTTTCCACTGGCGAAATAATCACATGCTTGTGTCTCTCTCATTTTCAACCGCTTTGGCGTGAAAAGAAAACAACATGCTCACTTCTCCCTCTCAAGCTAAATATATACGTACATATCCTCGTGGCTTCATTTTTTAGCAAGAGATCATAAAGAGCTAGAAGAGAAAGAGACACAATGAGATACCGTAAGTACCGAGGAGTAATGAGAGTGTTTGGAGGGAGAGGGTCACTGAAGGAAGGAAGAAGTATCCCTATACTTCATTCTCATGCACCTCTTCTATCATTCAGTCAGAAAATAGAAATGAAAGTGAGAACATAAGAAAGAATGGAAAACAGAGGCGTAAATGGTGAAGAAAGAGGAATCGAAGGAGGCACCAAAACTCTCATGAAAAAACAGCCCATTAGATTAAGGTGAGTCTCCTGACTTCATTTCTTGTAGTTTCTAAAGATTCTTTATGAGTTTGAAGCAATTTCAAAAGAAGAAAACAAGAAACAGAGCATGACAGAGCGATGCTACGGTGATATTCTACGCCCGCACGTAATTCCCGAGATGCAATAGTAAATACTATAGCAAAATACCTAAAAACACCTTCATGTATATGGATCGTAGCAAATCACTATTCACATGTACTAAGCCACATCGTTCACTTATACGATATTGTAGCAACGAAAAACATTTTTCATGATAAGCTTTTAGAAGAGCCTTAGATCATATAAAATGGATTTTTGGGAGTTAATATGATTTATTCATTTATTGAGGTTGATGAGTATCTACATTAATAATGTAGAGTTTTCTTGTGATTGGGGACTATCGTTGTTTTACCCTCGAAGTTAAGGACAAGCTTGGAGTTGAGGTAACCGGGTTAATTTATTCTATATGCTTGTTTGGCCGTAAGGTGTTTTTCTAAACCTTACTTTTTATATATATTATTTATATGTATTTTGAAAAGCTATGTGTATGTTGAATATAAAATCATCTCGAGAAGCAGAATAATTTCTAATCAGTATGTATATGTGAACATTTTTATTGAAATTATTATTGTTGTGATGGTTATGATGTTTGTTGTGGAATTTTGTATATGGAATAACGAATTGTGTAAGTGTTTTTGTTATGAAGTTAGATTTGGAATGTTGTATTTGGAAAATAGTTTTATAAGATGGTTTTTATAAATTATGATTTTATTATTTTTGTTGTGGGTTGTGTGGAAGAAATAGAGGATAAAATTGTTCCATCGACTCTCTCTCATCCCCCGACCTTGGATTGAGTTGAGTGTTTTGGGCGACACCTCCTTATTACGGTATTGCGTTGGTGACATGGGAGGGGATAGTATCCTTGAAGTGATAGCTGACCTTGGCCTGGTTACTAGCACTGATAGGCTGATCCACGTCCAAGAGGAAATAAGGAGGAGCATGATGGATAAATGGGGATGACTAATTGTTGTGGTTATTATTTATGAATTGTTTTATTCATTTTTTATTTATGTGTTATTTAATTATTGAAAATACTATTATATTGTTAGCAAACATGCTTCTCTAACTTGCAATCCTTTCTTGTATATTTTATAAATTAATTTTGGTTACAAGGACTTTATGTCTCACCCCGTTATTTTAACATTTTTCATGAGAGACCTCTAAATTTTACTAGGGGTATGGAAACGTGAGGCATAAAAGTTGAGTAATTATAAGCCTCTTTTGGTATTGATGTTGTATTGATTTATATATTGTCATTCTAGGGCCCTCATGTTTTCAAAATTCGAAATACGGTTGATTAATCGTTTTGGAATCATAGTGATGTGAAACTCATGGACAATGCATTATTTGCTTATTAAGTGTTATCGAGGTGTGAAGGTTATGTAAAGGGGTTTTTGTGGGCGGATTTTGTGCCCAACTGGGTTTGTGGGTGATGGTTGTGCCACGGACCTCCGAAATATGTATATGAAAATAAGATATTTTTCATTATTATGTGTTAATAAAAAATTTTGTGAAATCTCGCATGGTAAATTGTTATTGTAGGAAAGGGTCTTTTCATGGAGTCGACTGATATGTCAATAATATGGAATGGGAGTAAAAGGGATGTGTTTGTGCCTTCTAGGAGGTTAGGGAAAGGATATCCGCTATCTCAGTACTTATTTGTTTTGGGTATGAAAAAGTTAACACATTTGATTGTGGATTATGTTAATCTCAAAAAGTGGAAGCCTTTAAGGTTGGGTAGAAATGGAGTAGAAGTATCTCATTTGTTATTTGCATATGACTTATTGCTTATCTGTGAAGCTGATCTGGACAATATAGTTTCTATGATGGGGGTTTTGGAGAGGTTTGGGGAAGTTTCTAGACATAAGATTAATGTGCATAAAACTAGCATCTTCTTTTCAAAAAATGTGGATAGAAGGATACATAATGAGATCTGCAATATTTCTGGTTTCAGGAAAATAGAGGATTTAGGGTGTTATTTGGGGGCATATATGGGGAGAGGATGAAACAGTAAAAACCAATACCAGTCCCTACTTGACAAAATGCATAATAAGTTAAGTAGTTGGAAAAAAACGAGACTTTATCGTTAGCGGGAGGTTAACTCGGTTCATGGTGTAACAAATCAAATGGTTGTATTTATGATGCAGCATTCATACATTCCAATTGGAGTAAGGCGTGCGAATGGAACAGTTCAACGTGAGTTTATATGGCGGTAAGGTGTGGAAACGGAGACCTCATGCGATGAGTTGGGAGATGATATGTAAAGAAAAAAGAATGGTGGCCTTGGCATGAGAAATTTGGAGGTTATGAATGATGCTTTGTTGGGGAGAGTAGCGTGGAACTTAATTGTAAAACTTAAAAATCTGTGTTCCATGGTGTTAAGTGGAAAATGTAAGCACCGGCCGAACACTCAAGAGGGGTGAATTGGGTGTATGATAAAAATTTAGAAACTTTGAAAAAATTTCGCGTCTTAGTAAAAAAGCGGTTTGTATGACAATAATTAGTTATAAATCGATAGTCAAATCATTCAAACATATATAATGAAATATAGGAGTCTAGGGAAGAGAATATGCAAACTAAGATTTATATTGGTTCGCCCACTCCTTGACTTTCATCCACTCCAAGCTCAACTTGAGATTTTCAATCCACCATCCTCTTGTTTAATCCGGCACAGGGAAAAGCCTATACAATCCCACAAGTTCACCGGGCACTTGCAGAAGCCGAATCTCTCACCGAGATACTCTCCCCTTACACACCATAAGGTTACAATTTGTTTCTCACTCAAGATCACCCAATCTTGAGTAACTCACGAATAAAATGATAACAATGAATCTTACTCTCTCAAAAGTGAATAAGATAAACATTGAAGAACATTACAAATAATCTCACTCTCTATGGTAATTTATATGATCATTGAGATAATCGGATAGATGATATAGACGCGTCGAGTATTGGCATTTTTACAATGAAGCCGTAATCTATTGTCTCTTAATCTATCTTGAATGCTTCTCTATTTATAGTCAACCTGTCATTTGTTCGTTGTAAGCATTTGACCGTTGAGCAATTCTTCTTGTTTAGAAATGATCGTTAGATGTCCGTTGAAGTAGTCGTTAGACTTGTTTACGCTTTCCGTTAAGCGGGAGAAGTGATTGATCGTTTTTCGATTTCCTTCATGCGACATACTTTTGACATTGGTCGCTTTACATTCGACCTAAGATTTACCTATGTTCTACCGGATAGGAGGGCACTTTGGCAGTTCAAGGATATTAAAAGATGCACTACGCCAAAAGATAATCTTAGAATACCTAGAGGTAATTAGTTATTTTTTTCCTAAAATTTTCCTCTTGTTTCATTAGATCATCAATATTTTTTTAATAGGTAAATATTATGTCCTTGATGCTGGATTTATGTTGAGAAAGGGGCTGATCACACCTTATAGATCAACACGATATCACTTGAAAGAATTTTCCTCAAGAAATCCACCTCGGACACCTCAAGAATTATTTAACCATCGCCATTCGTCCTTGCGTATTCTTGTGGAAAGGGCTTTTGGGGTTTTGAAAAAAAAAAGGTTTCCTATTATTGCAAGTGGCACTGTGAGAACCAACTTATGGAATCGGGACACAAAACGGGATTATCATAGCATGTTGCATTTTGCACAATTATTTGATGATGGTGACCACGAAGAACAGAAGTTCCGAGGTGGATGAAGAGATTGCTAACCAAAGTGTATCGAACAACATGGAGATGACCACATAGAAGAGGATGGGGATGAAGAACATACTTGTTTAGGAGAAAATTTAAGAAATTCTACTACGATGCTATGTGGAGAGCTTATAGATCATGACTTATGTTTAGGATTATTATGTATTTTCTAACTTAATGAATTGATGTTTAAATGCATAATAGATCTGTTACCCATTTTATGTTGTTATACTATTATCAATTTTGTGATTGTGAGCCATTGATTTTACTTAATGCTGAATTTTACATCTACTTAATATTCAATTGCTATACTACTGAAATTTTATTTAGGAATCATGTCTGAGTTAAAGACTAAACGAGAGACATGGACACAAGAGATGGATGATGCTTTTTTGCATCAACAAAATGATGGAAATAGAGTTAGTGGCACCTTTACTTCCAAAGCTTATGAAACCATCATAAAGGAGTTGCAACAAAAATTTGGACGCCCGTTTGAGAAAGAAAAGGTTAAGAGTCGTTGAAATTAGTAAAAAACGTTTTCCAAGTGTTATGACTTGTTCAAGAATGGCTTGAGTGGATTTGCTTGGGACCCAACTACAAAAAAATGGTGTGCTGAGCCTGAAGTTTGGCAAAAGCTAATTGAGGTATATTATGAACTTTTCTCGTTTTTATCCCTTTCATGTTTTAGCTTAATAATGTTTGTTCAATAATTATTATTGTATAGGCTAAGCCTGAAGCAAAAGAGTGGATGGGAAAGTCTATTCATAATTATGACAAATTGATGATCGTGTATGGAGAAGATAGAGCCACTGGACAACATTCTGAGACTTCCAAAGACATTAGAAACAAAAGGTCACTGCCTGGAGAATCTGAGTCCATAGAAACCATTGAGGTCACCTTCAAGAGTGCTCAAGAGGTTGGCAATGAAAATGAAGTTACATCACACGAAGTACGAGATACTCGTAGCCAAGATGTTAAATCTAAAAGGGCTAAAAGGTCAAAGGATGAAGAAGTTGAAGGGATAAAAGTGGCACTTCAAGATATTCTTTGGAGCTCTTAGCAAGGGTAATGCTACTTATGAGAAAGTTAAGCGAAACTTCCAATTCCTGAAGAGTTTGAAATTTGGAAACTTTTGGAGGATTTGAAGATTGAGAGGCAATTGTTCAACCGTGTATATCTTTATCTTCTCGATAATCCCGAGAGGATTAGAGCGGTGATTGGTTGTCCTCTAAACAAACGCAAGGAGTTGCTACTTGAGATGGTGTTTGGTGTTATTGGTCCTTCAAGGTAATTGTTGAAGTTTGCAAGTATTCTACGGTAAGTCGGATATGCACCGATCCTATCATATGCTATGGTTGAATGTTGATCATCACTCACCTTTTCATCATTAAATATTAAGCAATTCATGTACTCAAGGCAAAAAAATTCTGATTGAGCCGTGTGTCGTTCTCATTTCACTCTTGCGATGTCTCCAGTGGAGATGCTTCATGAGTTCATTTCTTACGACTTCTTGCCTTATCATCATTCTTGAAGTGTTTGATACTTTGCATTATGTTGATTGAAGCATAGTGCTTATACATTGAGAACAATGCATCTCTCCCTTTATACTTGTTTCTACTTTGTGTGGATGTTACTGCTGCCAAAAATCTGCGGTCATAGTTCTTGTAGATTCATCTTGTTTTATTTGGATTGATGGTTCTTTGACAATTACACCTGGTCTCATTACTTTAGTATTTTAGTTATTCTTGTTATTGTTGTTTCTCGGTTAAAGTAGTTTCTCCTTTATGTTCAACTTATAAAGGTTCGGTTATCTTTGTCTTATTTAGATACTTTGCCTTCAATTTTCAAACAACAGGTGTGTTAAAATTCTGAATTTAATAGATTTAGGCTGAGATAAATTTATAAATTTCCAACTTTAACAGTAATGTATTAACAGTTAATAGATTACGGTGTGTTATAAATCTATTTTCGGTGTCTTCAATTTTCAATATCTCTTGTTTGACTATGGGAATGGTAAATTTAGGCTGTAAGAGTTTTTATATCCATTAGTGATCCCCTTGTTTGTTAGTCATATTCTCATATTTTTTATGGAACACTCAATAGTGCACACGGGTTGAGAAACAAATAATGAGTATTTCAAACTCTCATCATACCCCTGTTGTAGTTGTTAGTGCGGGAATTAATAAATTTGTTTGCTCTTGGTGTTTATGTATTTGTTTTACTCCCTCAACCTAAATTTTATGTTGTGTTGTTTCGAATTGAGATAGTATTCTTTTTCCTTTTATATGAATTAAACATGTTATTGTTTTTTATTTTATTATGTAGGGACAATTTATTTTGAGAAAGGAAACTGATCATTCAAACTATGGGTTGCTTTGGGGGTCAAGTGCCATTAATATGGAGAGTCAAGTTATGACAATCCTCTTTTACAATGAGAAGTAGAACATTCGCTATGAAGATATTCACTTTTGATTTGAATTTATGTTTTAAGCACATGATTGAACCAATGTTGTTGATGTAATGGGTTTAACTTGGTCAAGTCGGAATGTGGCAACCCCATTTAGAACTTAAATGTTTGAATGATGTATTAGGATTTTCTTGTTTAGAGGCGGTCAAATAGAGGCGCAAATTCTTTTTTTAAAACAAAAAACAAAAATGATTTATGGATGTATTACTTTTTAGCACAAAGATTTTAGAATAACATCATTTAATCTCAATAGATTTTAAAATAACAAAGCACATTCAATTTCAACTAGTTATGGAATTATGTATAATTTTATATTTTAGGTTGTAGTTTTATATACTTAAATCATTATGTACTAAAAATATAAAATCATTATAGAGAGAAAATATTTTTAGAGAGAGAAAATATTTTTTTAGGGGAAAGTATTTTTTGAATATAAAAATTACATAAATAATTTTTTTAGAAAATTTAATATGTAATTTTTAGAAAATTTAAATTTAAATTTATTTGTAAAGGATAATAATTATATTACTTTTTTAAAAAAATGACATAATGGTAAAAATAACTCACTAATCCTCAATCTTCCTCCCTTACTATTTTTTAACTCCCAAACAGGGAAGAAATATCCTACATTTCCCTTCCTTCCTCCTCCCTCCAAAATCCTTGCATCCCTTTCCTTCCCTCCTCCAAACTCCCAAACAGCCCTTAAGGAGGCTAATGACACTCATCTCTCTCATTCCTAAAAGAGAAAGTGTTGAATTTGTGTCTCACTTTATACCTATTTCGCTATGTAGTGTGCATTATAAATGCGTTACGAAGGTGTTAGCTATGAGATTGAGGGGTGTTATGAATGACCTTATTTCCCCCTTCCAATCTAGTTTTATCAAAGGAAGATGAATTCAGGATAACATTGCCGTGGGGCAAGAGATCCATCATATTATGGGGAAAAATAGGAATAAGAAGGGTCTTATGGCTATGAAGATTGATTTAGAGAAAGCTTATGACAGGATCAACTGGGTGTTTCTGAGATAGGTATTATCTGATGCTAGCCTTGGAAGGGATTTGGTGGATATTATTATTGACTGTGTATCCTCGGTATCGTACAATGTGCTTCGAATCGTGCTAGAACTGAATTCTTTCTCCACCGAGGGGGATTAGACAAGGTGATCCATTTTCTCCCCACTTTTTTTGTTATGTGTATGGATAGGTTATCTCATTTAATATGTGATGCGGTGGAAGATGCTAGGTGGGAACCTATTTATGTTACGAGAGGTGGACCTAAAGTGTCTTGGACACCTTTGTTTGGGAGTTCGTTTTGGAGGGAAAGGAAAGGAAAGTGAGGATTTTGGTAATCCTTCCCTTATATATAAGGGAAGGGATTACCAAAATCCTCCATTTCCTTTCCTTTCCCCCCTCCAAAATGAAACTCTTAAACAAAGCTTTAATGTTTGCGGATGACTTACTTTTGTTTGGGGTTTATAGAGGCAAGCTACTTGCGTATGTTGAAATGTCTTCAAGAGTTTATGAGAGCCTCAGAAGGGAGGGTCAATGTCAATATTGATAAGTCATCTATGTTTTTTCCCCCAGAGTGCCTTTGCATACTAAAATGCAAATTAAGGCAATGACTCATATGCATATATCAGCGAGATTGGGAGATATCTTGGTTTCCCCTTATCTCGGAGTAGAAGACCTAGGGAGAAATTCCAGTATCTAATTGATAGAGTTAAAGCGAAGTTGAATGGATGGAAGGCAAATTGTCTCTATGGCGGAGTAGAATTACTCTTGCAAAGTCCGTTATTAGCACTATTCCTATGTATTTGATGCTAGTTGCTAGATTACCGATGAGTGTTTGCAAGGAAATTGAGCGTCTGCAAAGGAATTTTATATGGGTGCATGATAGTGTTGGAAAGCATTTCCATTCTATTGGTTGGGAGCTAATTGCTCGACCTAAGGAGTATGGTGGTTTGGGTTTTAGAAGACTTAACTCGATAAATCAAGCTTGTGGTGCTAAACTTGCTTGGAACTTAATTCGGGGAGAAGGGTTATGCGGCGAGGTCCTCTCTAATCGCTACATGTTGAGGGATTCAGAGTCTCTTTTATCTTATCAACCTGGAGATTCAAAGCTATGGAAATTTATTTGTGATCAGAGGGAGGTAGTTGATCAAGGTTCAAAATGGTTAGTTCGTAATGGCTTGGTTGCTAACTTCTTCCATGACTGTTGGGTGGGGGACAATATTAAGCTTGCTGATTTTTGTCTTAGACCTTGTCTCGGAAAGAGGAGGATTGGTGGTGTCGATTGGGTGGAAGAACTCCAATTGCATTGAACTCCTTTGATCTAGTAATGGGAAGCATTGAAGGGATTTGAGGAGAGCGTTGATGTTGGATTGAAAGAGACTGTATATGTTGCAGTGGGGAAAAATATGTTAGTTCTCTATGTGTTTTGATGATAACTGACAATTGTAAACACAAGATAAAATGAGTTTCGATGGTTGAAAAACTTCTTGTCAGGTGAATACTCGAGTGATGGTTTCATTCTCAAGTATTGAGTTGACAATGAATGGCTCTTTCGTACAAAATGATCATTACTCAAGTATTGGTTTCAATACTCAAGTAATGGACTTACGAGAGAGCATTCCAAGTTTTTCACTAAGATCAATACTCGAGTAATGGTTTGAATACTCGAGTAATGCCCAAACGAGACTCTTCATTTGAAAGGCAAAAATGCGATACTCAAGTATTCATATGAATACTCAAGTATTGGTTATCGCAGAGTAATGAAAGTAATTCATCATGTGAATACTCGAGTAATGGTTTGATCACTCGAGTAATGGACAAAGCGAAAGTTTTCAATCGTTACACATGTTTATGAATACTCAAGTATTGAGATCAATACTCAAGTAATGGATTAACGGAGACTTCACAAATTTTACAAGCAGTTCATACTCAAGTATTGAATTGAATACTCGAGTATTGACCAGGACAGAAGTTTTGCCTATTTCCAAGTGTTTTGAATACTCAAGTATTGACTTGGAAAAGATTTCACAAAGTTTTCAAAAGCTCAATACTCGCAGTATTAAGTTGAATACTCGAGTATTGGGGATACAGTGAGCTTGGCTCGTTTTTCAAATATTTTGAAAACTCAAGTATTGATTTGAATACTCAAGTATTGAGATTTTGGACTTAACTTGTTTTCACATAAAAAGTTCAATACTCAAGTATTGGTTTCAATACTCGAGTATTGGTCCTACTCAAAGAAATTATCCAAACGCTCAAAACATGTAGTGCCTTCTCTGGAAGATGAATACTCAAGTATTCAGATGAATACTCAAGTATTCAGATGAATACTCAAGTATTCACATTAGTGCACAGTGCAATACTCGAGTATTGAAGAGCTCACTCAAGTATTGGTCGCGACTTTTGAAAATCAATTTGATCGAAATTGCTAAGCCCTATATGTTTGATTCTAATACTTGTCATTATCATTCTCTCGATATTCCTGCTATGTTTAATCACTTTGTTAGTGAGTTTTGACAATTAGAGAATGTTAATTGAAGGCTTAAAGCAAAAAGCAAAAAGAATGTCGAACATTAAATGCTTCAACTGAGAAAGTTGCATACTTAAAATCCATGCTCCACACGCTTGCAAAGCATTAAAGAATGTTCTCCACTTCCAAACTAATTCTCCAACGGATTTATTCACTAGAAGTCAACTCAACTTCTCGCGCACTGGATTAAGTGAAGATTAGAGAGAGAAGAAGATCAAAACTAAACCGGAACCTTGGTTAATGTTACCAACGGTTATATGAAGGATTACAATGCATTTAGTGCACTCTCGGTATAAATAGAGCTGCATTCAATTCCTCTCAACAACTAAGTCCACGAAGCGAAAATCATAAAAGTCTTCAACTACTCTTGAGTCTTTCTGTACTAAGTATCTCATTGATACATTCAATCTTCGGTGTTTATCATTATTCACTCTTTGAGAGAGTATTCTTATTGAAAATCATTTATTGTAAAGAATCACAAGTCGGGACTTGGTGATTGGGGTTCATTGATTGCAACTTGTAGGGGGAGTAAGTTCTAGTGAGAGAATTACTCTTGAGTACGAGTGTGTAATCTTTGATATAGTGGAAATCCCGGTGTGGTGTGACCTTGGAGCGATGAGTTAGTGGTTGGACCAAAACCGGATAAATTTACGTGTCTTGCTCTTCTACTCTTCTCTCTGTTATCTCTCGTTTTTGAGTTACAAAAACATAGCAAGTTTTGAAGAATTTTAAAAATACCCAATTCACCCCCCTCTTGGGTATTTGGCTCCACTTTCGAATATAGAGAAGAGCGAGATAAACTCCGCACTGGGCGTGCATAATTGTTTTGAGCGTATGGAATCGGCAAGAGATGTTTGAATTAACGATACATTCCTGTGAATTAAGGACGATATTTTCGACAAAAATTGAAGTATGATCCATCCTTAAATCAGGATATAGGGTTTTATGAAACAACGTCGTTTTGAGGCTGCTGTAAATAGATTTTTCTGCCGTAAATGCAGAAATGTTATTCCTATATATATATATATATATATATATATATATTACTCATAGGACATAATTACCAGAATTTAGAGAGATTAAGGAGAAACGTTAAATTAGTTAATTATCTATATTTTCCTAAAATGCCCTTAGTTAATTGCGTAGGATTTATAAGAGATAGACGCCATACCATGTGTGTTTGCAACACCTTTGAGCGCAGCCTCGTTTCACGACCTCAATGCTTGTAATTCAACAATCTCTCCCATTCACTTTTTTTTTCTTTCTTACTTTTCTTTTCTTAAGAAAAAAATTGGGGAAAATCGCTTTTGAGGGCCCTTTTGGTGTAAAAATCCCAAAAAGGCCCTCAAAATCTGATTGATACACGAAAAGGCCCTAAGGCCTTTTCGGATATTTTCCAATCTTGTGAAGTTGTTAATTTGGTTGATATAGTTGTTAGTTAACAACTATATCCCTCATTAACAACAATTTTTTAACAACTAAATCAAATTTCCCCATTAACAACTATATCAGTACCCCGTTAACAACTATATCAAGTTAAACAACTCCCGCAAGATTCCAAAAATACCGATAAGGCCTTTTTCGGGTATTGTCGGATTTTTGAGGGGCCTTTTTTGGGATTTTTACACCAAAAAGGGCCTCAAAAAAGATTTTCCCAAAAAATTGTTCCCTTCTTTTTTAAAAATAAAAATTAAACATCTTCTTCCTTTAGTTACACGGCGGGGAAGCCATCTTATTTTTAGCATATTCATTCACTCCAATCATTTTGCGCCAAATGAACAATCAGAGATCTTATGCTCCTATTTCCAATCATTCTCTCCATGCAGAATTCATCCTCTTAATAATAATAATTATTATTATTATTATTATGTCAAATGTCTTGATGAAACATAGAATTTAAATGTATATGGTACTAATGAGTTGCAAGCATTACTTATTTTATATAATATATAGTTGCATAACTAAATTATTATTATGTTTAATAATTATTGAGAAAATATCAATAGGGGTATTTTAGGAAGAAATTGACAAAAAACAAAGTAGAGTTGAGGTGTATGTGACATTAATGAGTTGCGAAGCATTACTTACTTTATAGAATATATAGGTGCATTATTAAATTATCATTGTGTTTAATTATTATTTAGAAAATATCAATAGGGGTATTTTGGAAAGAAATTGATAAAAATTAGAAAGTTGTCTTATAATTAAGACCAAGATCAAACCCTAAATGTTGTCCTATAATTAGGAACGGAGGGAGTAATTTTTTCCCTTTTTTAAGGATGTTACGCTAAATGATATTTTTCCATTAAAAAAAGTACATATTACTAAAAATATATTAAAATATTAGAGAGTGAGAAAACTTGTGAGATCCACAATATAAAAAGTAACGGAAATTAGCCAGGTTAACGGTGTTGCTATATATGCTACCAAAAAAATTAATTAATCTACTTTTGCACCCAAGTTAATTGTTTTGGCTGCACATAGGAAAATATTTTGTGGCTAACTTTCCACCTTAACCTTTTATTATAAGCACTTATGAATGTGTAATTACTAAAAAAGAGTACGAATTTTGTAAAGTTACATTCAACGAAGAAAATAAATGAAGTTTTGAATGTAAAAAACGGCACAAAATTTCATGACATGGTGCATATATACCATTGAAAGAAAAATAATACATGTTTGAATATATTTTATAGAGTATATTAAGGGATCTTTCATTATCACAGGATTTAATATCTAAATAGAAAAATAAATTGATAAATCTTATAGCTAATTTTTTTTGTTAAGATTGTATCAAATTATGTAATTAAGTTTATTTCTTCAATAAAGCTGTTTATATTTTCATTATTATATTTAATAATAAAGATAAATAAATATTTAATAATTATCATTAAATATGATGTAATGAATGACATTAATATTCAAATATTATTTTTTATAATTGTTATTATTTAAAATAATTTAATGGAACACAGAGGAATTTATCAATGATGATACTTTAGGGAAAAAAAAAAATAGGAGACAAAGTAAATCGAGTTCTTATTGACTAAGGAGGCTCTTCCTTTTTTTATTTTTTCACATCATTTGGTTGGGCGAGCAATTGGGTTCCTATTGTTTGGTTAATTTGGAAGGTCCTCCTGTATCCTTTAATTTATGAACTCCCTCACCTTTCTTTTTGGGAATTAAAAGAGAAATCATAGAAGAAAGTGACCAAGAGAAACTAAAAGCATAGGGCACCAGAGAAAATAAACCCCACAAACACATAACCATTACTGAGCCGCAATACACTTTTCCCAGAACTGCAAATTTTAAAATTATGGAAAATAGACTTTTGAAAGACAGGGGACCTCTCTACAAAGGATTTTGGTTTCTAAATGTCTTCTTTTATCAAGTATTTGAAAGTAGAATGACTACCATAAAAGAAGAAAAGAAAACTCTTACAAGGGATGGGCTACTGTGGCCTCAAAGGAGGTGGAGATTATTCTTCTTTGTTCTTTTCTGCCTTTGTCATTCTTTTTCATGGCTTCATGCAGGATAAACCCTAGAAGAGAAGATGAGGGACCCCAATGCTTGTTTACCCAGTTAAAGAGAAAATGCAGGGCCTCTTGTTCATGTAAAGTGCACAGTACATGAATGCAATATTTTCTCATTCAAATATCTTTAATCTCAAGGGTTTAACCTTGAGAAATCTAAATGCACCTATCTCGACTAAATGAATCAGAAGTGACTTGCAAATGTTTGTTTTATTCAACTACTTTGGACTCATCATGGCCATTAGGAACTGTGTTATCATCAGTACAGCAGAATATGAGTAAACAATATCCATCATGTCATAACTCATAGGTACGTAAAGTAAGAAAAATTAGGAACAAAAGATATCAACTCTCTCTTCTACTCTCTCTCACAGAGAGAATCTCACAAATGAAAGATTATAGAAGCCAAGGAGAATCTCCAATATTCTGAAATAAGGTTTATTCACTCATACCTTAGCTTAAGTCCGGCTAACATATTTATAGATGCAGAAATACAATGGAAATGCAAGACTCTCCCTACATTCTCAGGAAACAGATGCATAACAATTGAAACATGCGCATAACTGACTCACTGGACTCACAACTAAGTAAGTGGTCCTATTATTCTGCTAATGGACTCAACCTGACTCAATAATAATTAATTAATTCAGACTTAGTCAGCAAGGACTAATTCAAAACACTTCCCATCTTACGCCTTCTCTGATAGGTGACATAGAACCTATCATCATGTGTTCTCAGGCCACCAGTTCCTTGCATCACGGGTAAGAAACAGAATTCTAGATACAAAGCATTGCATGTAATATAAAACAAGATTATCTTATTTCAATGACAGCTCGTCCAACAATTTTTCCCTGGTTGAGATCTGCAAATGCTTTGTTTGCCTCCTCAAAGTTGTATCTTCTAGAAACAGTATTGGAAAGATTGAAGATACCATGTCTCTGCTAGTCTAACTAACTTAGGAAGATCTTGCCTTGCTCTACCTCCATACGATCCAATAATTTTTATCTTGTAATGGTTCATAGCAAAAATGAAAGGCACAAAAAAAAAAATCAGTTTCACAGAGAATTTCATAACATCAAATAAAAGAAAACTAAACATAGTTCCTATAGTTTGAACTCAAAGACCATCTCCAGCCAGATTATTCATGTGAATGCAAGATATTTCAATGAATTGATCCAGCTAAAGACTTGAACTTGGTTTAAAAGAAAAGAGAAATTTACACAGTTATTTACCAACTTCAAGAGTTTCAATAATTTTTGTTTTTGTTAAAACAAGTTTAGATGAATTGAGTTATTTTAAAGTTGGTAACAGATTTTGTTTGGGTTGGGAGAACATTAATTTTAAAAGGGAGGAGGAAGTTCCAAACAGATTATAAAAGGGCAAATGTGGGATGTGTTATCGTGACCGGTGACCATTACAGCTGACACTTGATAGTAAGTTACTAATTACTATACTAGTTAGAGAGATGTATTGCATATACAAAGAATATGCACCTTTCTGCGAACAAGGCGATTTATTTCCATTTGTCCAACAGCACCCGCTTGTGCCAGTCCAATCATCACAGCTTTTCCTCCATCCTTCACACTTTGTGTGCACTGGGAAAACGTTTGTGGTTTTCCCAAGGCTTCCACAGCAACATCAACACCTTTTCCACCGGTAATTTCCTGTTAAATTAGAGTAAACAAAATAAAGGCTCTCTTCGAGTGAAAGAAATTAAACATCCTGTGGATGAGTCAATTTGTGAATTGAAAGATTGTGTGCACTTCCCTACTAACTCCGTGGCTTTGTCAGAAAATAAAAGCAAAAATAATGAATGGTAATATTGTAGAATAAGGGTTTTATTTTTGAATCTCGAGAATGAAGAAAAAGAAAGCTTAAAAATAGAAAACAAATATGAATAGGAAAAGCTTTCATGTAGAGCCAAAGTTTAAGGGGCAGAATTTCAAATTGTGTCCCTTCAGGAGAATGAGAAGAAACTGAAACTATTAAAGCCAAATAAATTATGGTGGCAGAATAGAGGAATAAAAGTGCATGGGCAAAGTTATCTGAAAGCAAAATATATGCTCCTTGTACTTCTCTCTTATCAAAATAAAGAGAATTGCAAATTTTTCTTATGCAGAAGTCCATCTAACAGCCTTAGAATTAGAAGACACTAATGCTTAGATAGCCTTCTGAATCACCTTGTTTAACTATTAATTGCTGGTAGATACACGTGCAAATAAGTCATGAAAAATATTCCTTTATGTTTGTAGGTAAAATAAAAAACACCAAATGTTAAACAAAGAAAAATGCATATACAATTATCTTTCCAACTGGGTCTTCACGTGCTGCATTCACGGTGTGGGTAGCCCCAAATGTTTTTGCTTTCTCTAGCTTATCGTCCTGAATATCAACAGCAATAATTTCAGAAGCACCAAATGCTCTAGCAATCTGCAAACAGCTGGAAAGGAGGATAAATTTAAGAGAAAATTCAGCACAATATTTTGTATCCTGAGGGGCAAAGTGGAATACCCATATTCCGTAAATAATTTTGCAATACCTAAGGGATCTCCATAACAAAAATATAACTTCCACATAGCTAAATGTATGATTCCCAACAAATTTTTCAACAAGTTTGTATACAATCTAAAAACAAAATGAGAAACAATCTCATCCATGTAGTATTAAGTTCTAAATGAAGTGTCAATGAGCACAAGATAAATGAGGGGTAGGACGGGATGTGCTCCAAGGTAAATGAAGCTATACTTTCAGATATTCAGTCACTACAGTTGAGAAACAATGCTTTCTTTGATATCCCCATTACTCTAATGTAAACTTTATTGTAATGTAAGACAGATGTAATGGACAAAATGTTAACCAAGTATATCTCAAGCAAGCATTATAAAAGACAATTAAAAGAAAAGCAATGTGACTGCTAGGTGAAAATTAGACACTCATCAGTAGTAATTTCTTTTACCTAGAACCAACACCACCCGTTCAATAACAACAACAGAATCCCCAGGACGAACCTCAGCTGCATGGGCCATAGCACCATATGCAGTAAAGACAGCACATCCTAGTATTGCAGACTCTGTATATGGCAATGAGTCTGGTAACACTGTCAACGCATTTGCTGGCACAACACAGTATTCGGCAAGTCCCCCCATACTATACATGTAGACTGGCTTTCCTATAAATCATTTTCAGCATTCGATAATGAAGGGTACAGTCAATGAGCAAGTTTAAAATTGGATAGCATATATATCAACTGAAACTAAAACACCAGAGAGGGCAGGGGAGGCATAATTTTCTTTTTTTTGTACGAAGTTGCAGAGCATGTACAGATACAATCAAAGGAACATACTTATTTAAGTGGAAGGAGCTTGAATTGTGGTATTTTGTCAGTTCATCACTCATGACTAATCACAGTAATATGTAATATGTGTAGTGACAATAAAAGGCAGAGGTGGTCCAGCTGGAGATATAGCTTCCAGTAGCAAATCAGAAAATTTGTAGTCTATTATAAGACTTCGGGCCTTTTAGTAAATCATAATAGAGTTTTGCTGCCGCTAGTAGAAATTTGGAGACAAAAGTAAAGGGCCATTATTAGCCTTAAAGAACATGCAAACCATACTTACCACTGCTACGGAGAAACAGCCGAGTTTCACCGTCATAGAGGGTTCCTTTTGCCCGATTATAAGCAAAGAATTGTTCACATAAATCATCATGCCCCTGTTTGGATTGGATAATTGTGACAAGATTGAGGGTGAACAATAAATTAGACAAAGTACTGATGCAAATATGCGATGTTACCTTTGAACAGTAAGAACAGTTGCCACAAGGCATAATGAAGGAACCAACGACTCGAGATCCAACTGGAAGCCTGCGACACAAGAAAGCTTAATTATTACGACTTTTTTCACTTCGGAAGAAAGTATGCTTAAAGTCAAACTGACTATAACATTAAAGAGTAGTAAAAGGAACATTAAACTTCGTCTACTACCTTTGCTTTGTTTTATTATCTGTGAGCGATCCATGTTCAACAACTTCGCCAGTTATCTCATGTCCCAGCACACAAGGACTTGAAAAAGGAATTTCATCTTTTATAACGTGAAGATCAGAGTGACATACTCCACAACCTAAACAAATCATTCCATCATTAAATAGTTCATAGTTCAGTTTAAAGGAAAAAAAAAAAAAAAAGCTTGATTCTAATAAATTAGGAGAAACACAGGAAACGCAGAGAAGCAAAGAGATTAAAGATTACCAACCCTTGGTTCTAACGAGAACTTCTCCAGCCTTGGGGCGAGGAATGTGGAATTCCTCGATAGAGAGAGGCTTGCCTTTTTCCCAGAATACAGCTCCACGCATAGACGATGGGAGTCCGCCACCACTAGCAACCTGAGAGTAAAACGAAACGCCCTTTGAAACTCTGTGAATAGCATTTTCATTCACAGCGATGGGAAAATGTTGAGTCAACGGTTCACTGAGACACCAAGAACTAGGCAACTTGAATCGGCGAGCATTGTGGATGATACTGTTTCTCCGGAGTAGAGAAGTTGACATGATGGAATCACAGAATCGCAGAGGTCAAACCTCAGCGAGGACGATGAAGAAATTGAAGCGGATAGGAACAAGAGATTAAGTTGTTCAAAAAAATAGGAACAAGAGATTAAGAATATATTATAGTGGGGGTCCATACTTGCCAAGTCATCATATCGGGTACATGCATCGGGGCAAAAACCTAGACGGCTTCAATTTTTTTTTTCTTTTTTATATTTTTTGAACATTGAACGTGACTCAGATTTTTTTGATCGAAGAACGTGACTCAGATTGAGGAAGTAAGCAAACTTGAAGTAATCCCCTAGACCCTAGTCTTATACCCAAGTCTTGTATACGAAGTACTTCCGGCGTCTTTCACATGTATTAAGAGAAATTTTAAATTTTATTATTATTTTTTTATAAAATTCGATATTTTTTAATTTTATCCTTATTTAATATACATTTACAATATAAGGGCCCATTTGGATGGCCTTTTAAAAAAATCTTTTTTTAAAAGTCTTTTTTTTAAGCTTCTAAATTGGAAAAAAAGATGTGTGTCTTTTTTTGTGACTTTTCTTTTTAAAAAAATATCATCTAAGACATAAATTAATAAAAATGTATTTTATTTTGTATTAAAAAAAGTCTTTTTTTATCATAAAAGCGTCCAAATGGACCTAAGTGCGTGTGATTGTGATTTGTATAAGTAACATTGGTTAAAAGTGTTTTTATTTTAATTTGTAATTTCTGTTTGGATATTTTTTTCTACAAGTGACTTTAACAATTGTGATTCTATTTGGATTTCATTTATTAAATAATGAAAGTGTAAATTTAGCAACAAATTGTTTTCCTATAGGCACCCAACATAATTAACTATTTTGAGGTGTAAAAATAGACATAACTATTTTCTTGGGTAACATATATAGCAACGTTGTTAACTTGGGTTAGTTTCCATCACTTTTTTGTAATCGTCTTCTCACTTTTTATTATTTTAATATTTTTAAAAGGGCGAATGTGCAAATTTAGCACTATCTTTTGTTAGGTCTAAAGTAGAAATAATCATTTTTGTTTTATGTATACCCATATTTATCTTGTGAATGACCATATTTGTCTTGTAAAGAGATTCAAAAGAATCCAAAAAAGTTTTAAAAAAATTGGTCATTCACGTAAAAAAAAAAAATAACCCCCTAGATTTTAATAAATTCATTTATTTGTTTTATGAATATCCTTATTTTTCTTGTAAATGATTTTATGAAAAAATAAAGTAAGGTTATTATTGTCTTTTTATTGATACAACTTAATTTCATTTTGATCAAAAGGATCGATAAAATTTCATAATCATTTAGGGTTGAATGAAGTAAAATTACTTTTATACGGTCTAAATGATATTTTTCAGTAAAAAGGTCACATATTTCTAAAACTATATATCAAAATATTAATGAGTGAGAAGACTAGTAGGCCCCACAATATAAAGAGTAATTGAAGTTAACTAGAGTTAACCGTTTGTTATATATACTACTAAAAAAATTGATTATGTCTATCTTTACACCCTAAATAGTTAATTGTGTTAGGTCTTTCATAAAAAAATAGTTCGGTGCTAAATTTTCACCTTAATATTTTATTAAAAGCACTTGAATGTGTAATTACTAAAAACAATGAATTTTATAAAGTTCTATTCAACAAAGAAAATAAATGAAATTGAATATAAAAACGGCATAAAACTTTATAACAAAGTGCATATACAATTGAAAGAAAAATTATACATGTTGGAATATATTTCATAGAGTATATTATGGGATCTATCATTATCATGATTCATGAGATTTAAAATCTAAATAGAAAAACAAATTGATAAATATGATAGCTAATTTTTTTTTTTCAAGATTGCACCAGATTGTAATTAAGTTTATTTCTTCAATAAAGATATTGATGTACTGAATGATATTAATATTTAAATATTATTTTTTATAATTTTTATTATTTAAAATAACTTACTGGAACATAGAGAAATTTAAAAACATATTTGAAAATTTTAGTTGAGAAATATTTGTGAAATATCTCGGGTGGTAGAGAATTTAGGAGCAAGAAGTGGAGCGTAGATGAGATAATTTCTCATGGCGGGAGGTTGATCGTGATTTCACAATCGCATAAAACAACCCCTAATTGCTTATTCTAAACGCACTATTGGAAAGAGAAGTGACGATAAATTAGGGTTTTGAAAGAAAAAAAACCTAAACAAGACAAATGGGCCCCATAAGCACTTTTTTTTTTTTTTTTTTTGGCTCAATCGAGTTTATTTTAGCTTTGTTTAACAAAACAGGCTCTAAGTCGTTTATAAAAGAATGGTTTAATTCACAATATCAGTTCCTAGTAATTAATGTTTATTTATTAATTTTACCCCTACGATTAATATTTAAATGTGAAGCCTTATATTTTTGTATTCATACAAACCCTCATTTATTATGGTAAAGTTAGAAATTTGTACGGCACATTTTATGATTTAATTACTATTTATTGGTTCTGATGAATTAGTTAAAGTGAATTATATTTTGAACGGAAAGGAGTACATTATACCCAACTGAAACAAAGTTAATACAATAATAAATGAAAGGTATATTTATACACTCATATGAAAATATTCTTTCTCTCCCCTATAAATGGGACTAAATTTTTTCTTCTCTGTGTGCTTTATATAGAGAACCAAAGAAATATTTAATAAAATTCACTTCCTTTTCAGTAATTTTTCATCTTAACTTACTTTTCAAATTATTATCTAAACAAGTTTCAATTTAAAAAAGTCACTTGCCGTTGTAATTTAAACATAAATCACATTACCCATTTAACCTCTATCCTAACTTAAGCTTTCGGATGAAAAAAAAGTTATTTACTGTTACCACAAATACAAACATAGGCTTTTTTTTTTTCATGTGTGTGAATTGTGATACTCTCAGCCATTGTTTGCATTTCACATAATTTTAAAGTCAATTTTTTTAAAATAGCAAAATAAATCAATTTTTTATATGTGTATGTATGTTATACAGTTATCACATTTTCAAAACTTTATATTAAGAAGTCATAACTCATTTCATCAAGAGGATTAATATTTAAAATTTTAACTATATATATTCATATTGATTATTATTTTTCTTGTTTATTACAAATTTTCTAAAAGCTTAATTAAAATTGTAAAAAACTTGTTATAAACAAAATTAATGTGAAATGGTAAAATTTGGAAGGGTTGTTAGTATCGTTAGTAGTGTAGTAAATAATTTTAAACATGACATTTATATATTTTCCTAAGGGTTAAAATTGTAAAAGAAGTTTTTGTCAATGCTACTAAAAGTGGAGCAAATGATTTAAAACATTACAATATTATTTGAATTATATATAACTGTGTATTATATTTACAAAGAGATTTGATTGCTTAGTGATCACCAAAACCTTTTGAGGATCTAAGGAGTGGTTGGAGTGTCGGGGCTTTGGTGGGCGATTTACGAAGTGAGGGCAGTTGAGACTTTTTCTAAAGTAAGGATAATTATAAAAACCTCAACATTTTAAGATTCCATTTTGGCTATTGGTAGTTGATTTGAGATTTTGAAAATTGGGATAACCTTGTTGGGATGTTGAAATTTAGGTGGTATTTTTATGAGATTTTCGCGTCAACCTACATTTTATGCATTTATAATCTTATAATTATTTAATGCAAGTCAAACTTTATGTTGAGAATGATTAAAATTACGATTTGGTGGAGAAAAGTAAGGAAAGACAAAGGGATCTGGAGTCTTGACTCATCTAGGCCTGCTGTCAGCATTGAAACAGACCCAAACAAACGAAGGTTGGACCCTGCATTGTAGGAACTAAGGGCGGTAGGGGGAAGGGAAGGAAAGATAAGCAACTTCACTTATCTACTAATTTTTTTTGAAGACTTAAGTTTTCAAGCCTACTAATTTTTCTTTAAAGGTGGGAAGATAAGATCCCGTCAAAATTGCTAAGAATCCAAGTTCCTTCCATAAACCATGAAGCTTTCGACATATTTACCCCTTATAAAACATTTATTTTATATATTAGAATTACCTTTGAATTTATGCCACAAATTCAATTTGATAAGAGAAGATTTTAGACAATTTTTTCTTTTTTTTTGAAAAATAAATGCTTCATCATAAAATTCAAATTTGACCTATAAATTCAATTTTTTCGTGTGAAATAAATGCTTTGTCATAAAATTCGAATATGATGTAAGCAAATTTGTATCAAATTCAAATTATGGAAAAAAAATACATTTTTCCTTTTCACTTTGAATTAATTACTTTTTATGATAAAATATGTATTTCCCGATTCTTTCCAACTCACCCCTTCATTTTCTTTCTACCAAACAACTCACCTTCCCTTAAGCCATCTTCCCTTATCCCTCAAAATCTTCTCTTCCCTTCCTTTTCCTTGTCTAAATTCATTTCCCTCTTCAAATCTTCCCAATGCCAAATGGACCCTAAGTTGATAATACTCCTCTAATAAATTTGATCAAATTAAAAAATATAGTTGAGTTGATTAATATAACATATATTTTCTAAATTACATTAGTCATCTTCCTTAATTCCCTAATTTCCTCTCCTCCTTGAATATTGTTGAGAGAGCATTAATAGGGACAAATTAGGAAAAGATTAACAAATATGAAAACTATATTTTATATTTATGACCAAAATTAACTCTCTAAAATTGTCTTATATTATAATCCGGACGAGTAATATGCATCCTTCAACATTGACCTCTTGCTCAGAGTCAATGGGGGTTGGTATGATCCTCACTTATGAAAAGTGTTCTGTATAAGAATAACATATGTCTGGCCCTAATGGACTAGTATATTGATCTTGGATCGGTTAACTCTCTCCTAGATATCTATGGATTAGATACCTATGAGAATAGAAGATCATTATACACAACTAGGAGTTAGCCAAAAGGGTGGGGTGTGTGCGATGATGCTTTAATGCTAATCGAGAGAGAATGTGCATACCTTTAGGATTTACCTCTTACTTATAGAGTGTACCTTAAGGTTAAAGTTTGGACTTGTGGGCCTCTTGTGACTCCAAGCCCAAATATTGTGCCGCTGTATCTATGTCACATAGAGTGCCCCTTGTTGGGTCACACCTTGAATGGGCCTCACATTTGAGTCCGTAACAGTTGCCCCCAGCCCGGTAGTCTAGGTCTCTGGGCTATTGGGGTGCATTGATTGTTTATCCCGGATCTCATTTTCGAGTTGTTCACCTTCTATTCGAGTTTCAACGAACTTCAGATTTATTTATTTTTTGTGACGTGCCCCCAGATCTGTACTCCGGGTTAATTCGACTGGAACTGTCTATTCTTTTTCATTCGAATTGGAATCTCTTTTGCATCAAACATCCAGGTTTCCGGGTTGTATGTTTTAGTAGCAGGTTTCCCCCAGTCCGAGTTGTCATGAAGAGGAACGAACTCCATTTGCTTATGTCGTTGATAGCTATACACTTGTTGCCCCCAGCCTGGCAGTCAAGTCTCTGGACTGCCAAAGTGCATTGACTTTTTAACCCGGATCTCATGTCCGAGTTTTATCGTCATTTCAACAATAAGTTGATTGTTTGAACTCAAACATATGTTCGAGTTATATTCAATGATTGGACCAAAGTCAAAAATATTTATGCGAGTTTAATCTGTATAATTTTCAGGTTTATCCGGGTTCCAAACTTAACATAGAACGGGATTTAACTGTATAATTTTCGTTTACCGGTTCCAAATTTAACATGGAACACAGATTTAACTTTATAATTTTCAGTTTATCCGGGTTAAATTAAGGAACGCGGATTTAATTGTATAATTTACGGTTATTTGGGGTCCAATTAAGGAACGCGGATTTAACTGTTCTTTCAGGTTTATCCGGATTCCAAACTTAACATGGAACACGAGATTTAATTGTATAATTTTCAATATATTCGAGGTCCAATTAAGGAACGCGAATTTAACTGTTCTTTTAATTTATCCAGGTTCCAAACTTAACATGGTCCCCACATCGGCGCCAAATCTCCAATGTTCTATATAAGACAACGAGATGTCTAGCCTTGAGTGGACTAGTATATTGATCTTAGATCGGTTAACTCTCTCCTAGATATCTATGGATTAAATACCTATAAGAATAGCATATCACTGTACACAACTAGGCGTTAGCCAAAGGGGGTGGTGTGTGCACAGTGACGGCAGAATGCTAATCGAGAGAGAGTGTGCATATCTTTGGGGTTTACCTCTTACTTATAGAGTATACCTTAGGTTTAGGGTTTGGACGTGTGGGCCTCTTGTCCTCCAAATGCCCAAATATTGTGCCGCCATATACGTCACATAGATTGCCCTTGTTGGGCCACACCTTAGATAAGCCTCATATTTGAGTCCGTAACAAAAAGTAATCTCTCAGTTTCTCTAAATTGCAGTACTATTATTTAATCATGTGTACTAAAATCATCCTTAACCAAAAAAAAAAAAAAACTCAAGTACTACCCTAGTTCCTAAACAACAGAGTTGGATAATAGATTTATTTTTATTTTAAATAAAAGATTTAAATCTATTCCGTCTTCTAAATTTGTAATATTTTGGGTAAAGGTGCAAAAATGCACATAGACTTTTACCCAAGGTGCACCTAACATCATAAGCTTTTTGGAGGTACAAAAATGTACATGAACTTTCAAAATGGGAGCGAAAATACATGCCGTTAAAATTGCTTAACGTGACGTTACTTGAAGGTGGGTCCCACGCCATTTTTTTTTGACAAAAAAAAAAAACCTAACTTTTTACAATTTCCACACTTGCCCTTCCCCTTCCCTCTTTCTTTCGTCCGTATACCTTCTCCCTTCTCGAAACTTGAATGACACTTTTGACCAATCCTCTCCCGATTATTCAACACACATGACAAATAAGTGCATTCTTCAAAACAAAGAAAAAGAAACAATAATTGTACCTTTACTCAAATCTTCAATTCGATTTAGTTTGTCTTCGTAAAAGCTTAATCATCCCGAGAAACAAAATTAATTACTTTAAGCAAGCTGAAATCATAAAGGTCCGTGTACCTTCTCCCTTCTCATCCGAGCCCTCTTGACTTGCGACCATGGTTTCCATCTCCTTCCTCCGGCAACGATTACGATCCGAATTCTTTGTGCAATAATCCTGTGCATATAGCCCTGTAAAAGAGAGGGGAAGTGTGGAAATTGGAAAAGGTTAGGTTTTCTTTTTTAAAGGATGAATGATATGAATTGAACGCGCAGCGTTTTGAGCAAAACATAACAAAGAAAAATGAATTGAACTGGCAGCGCGTGCTCTTGTCTGCTTCTGGACATTGTGGTCTTCTATTAAACCAACACCGGTGTGTAAGAATTTTGGATAGCTCCTTTTTATAAAAAGAAAAAAAAAAAAGGATAACTCTTGTCGGTGAATAAATTATGTACAAATAGTATGAATCAAATCTTTTTTTTTTGGATCGGGGACCAAATGGTTCCGGCGGCAGTCGAACCTCGATACAAAGGCTGGATAGACCGGCGTCATACCACTGCGCTACCTGAGCGCTGGTGAATCAAATCTTTTGTAGGATAACTCCTCCGGCCATGGTTAGGTCGCAGAGAGTGTTGCAGAATGTGTGAAAGAGAGAGAGAGAGAGAAGCATTAATGTGGCAGAGACGTTTCAGCGCTAAGAAAGAGACAAGGGCAAGTGTGGAAATTGTAAAAAGTTAGGTTTTTTTTTTAAAAAGGGCGTGGGACCCACCTTCAAGTAACGTATGTTAAGCAATTTTAACGGCATGTGTATTTTCGCTCACATTTTGAAAGTTCATGTGCATTTTTGCACCTCCAAAAAACATATGGTGTTGGGTGCACCTTGGATAAAAGTTCATGTGCATTTTTACACATTTGCCCTAATACTTTAATACTTTTATCAAAGTATCCTTATTTATTGTACATGCTAAAGTTATTTCTTTCAAAAGGCAGTTTTCAATATACATGATTGAATCGATGGTAAAAAAAAAGGAGTACATGATTGAATAGAGACATGGAGTATGTTAGAAAAATTGATTCAGTTTTGGTACAAATTTAAATAACTAACTTATTAACCAATTTTTTAATGTTTTTAAATTAGCTTCTCAGCTGTTATATTAATGAAAATGAACGAATGAAATATAAATTTAGATGGGGGAGTGAATTGAGATTTTATATTTAAAATTAAAATAACCTCATTAACTAAAAATAACTACTCCTCTCCTATCCTAATTATAAGAGCTATTTACCAGAATTTGGAGAGATTAAGGAGGGAAGTTAAATTAGTTAATTATAATTGTTTTCCAAAAATACCCCTAATTAAAATTGAAAATTACATCAAAGGAAAAATGAAATTTGAATCGCGGTAGCCCGCACAATTGATACTCGACTTGCAATATTTATTGTTTGCTCCGGAGTAATGAAATGATAAAATATCAATACTCTAATTTTAAAGGGATATTAGAACGTTCTTCACGGAGCAAACAATAAATATTAGGGTTAAATGCCTAATTTGTCCGGAAGTTTTGCTAAGGGGCGCTCGGACCAAGTTTTTTTGGTATCAAATTTGCCCCGGAAGTATGAAAAATGTACCAAATTTGCCCCGAAAGTATGAAAAATGTAGCAAATTTGCCCCTCCGTTAATTTTCACCGTTATGTTTAACTGTGTGTACACGTGGCATGCCACCTCATCAACCCAATAAGAGTTAAGTATCATTTTTGCCCCGTAAGTTTTCATTGAGGAGCAATTTTGCCCAGTTTTTTCATTAAGGAGCAATTTTGCTCGGAAGTTTACAAAAGTAGCAATTTTGCCTTTCTTTCTCCCAATATTAAATTTGATTATTAAATCGATCAAAGACCACGTACATGTCATGCCTTGAAAAGGTCGAACTTAGAGTCGAGAGAAGGAGATCCTTGAGATGTTGAGTTCAAGGCGACGGAATTTGTGAAGCCGAATCGTCACGGGAAAAGCGTCACTTATGATCTAAGCAAATGATCGGTTTATACAAACGTAAATATTATCACTATTGATTTGTTTTACTTTGAACCAATTTTTGGAACAATTCATTTCTCGTTTTGCGTTTCATTTGCTTAGATTATAATTGATGCTTCCTCAAAATTTTTCGACGACAGACCTTTCGGTCCCCTGTTAGAAGCGGAAATCGGGCGGCTCGTCGACCATGTTTTAAGCCCGCCCCTGCAGGCTCGGGCTTGAAAAATATGTAAAATAAGTATAATTATTCAGGCCCTGGCCCTGGTACTATCAGGCCGGGTTTTGAAAAACATATGTTTTCCTTACCCCCAAGCCCTGTTGGGCCCAGGCCCAATTCCCAGCTCTAGTCCCTGTGACTAGTTCGGCTTTACAAATTCATGTCGTCTTGAGCTCAACATCTCAAGGATCTCCTTCTCTGACTCCAAGTTCGACCTTTTCAAGGCATGACATGTGTGGTCTTTGCCGATTTAATAGTTAAATTTAATATTTGGAGAAAGAAGGCAAAATTGCTACTTTTGTAAACTTCCGGGGCAAAATTGCTCCTCAATGAAAACTTTCGGGCAAAATCGCTCCTCAATGAAAACTTCCGGCAAAAATGATACTTTTGATTGATGAGGTGGCATGCCACGTGTGATGAGTGGCATGCCACGTGTGATGAGTGGCATGCCACCTCACATTTTAACGATCTACGTGGACTTAGTCACTTTTGGGTAAATTTGATACCTTTTTAATACTTAGGGCAAATTTGGTACCAAAAAAACTTCCTCAAGGGTCTTTGAACGCCCTTAAAAACTTCCGGGGCAAATTAGGCATTTAACCCTAAATATTACTCCGGAAAATAAATATTGAACGTTCTCCTCTAATTGATACTCTAACTCGCAATAATTATTGTTCTCCTAGTTTAGAGACAATACTATCAATAATTTTAAAGGAATATTAAAATTATTTTATATAAAAATAGAAAATAAAGTAGAATCTCTTATTTGATAAAATATAAGTGTGTTGTTAAATTAATTATTGTGGAAGAAGTATTAGTAGGGGTGATATGGGAAAAATATGACAAAAATTATATTATAAGAAAAAAGTATAATTGAGGTGTATATAACATTAATAAGTTGCAAACATTATTTACTTTATAAAATATATAGGTGTATTATTAAATTATTATTGTCTTTAATTATTATTGAGAAATTATAAATAGGGGTATTATAGAAAAAAATAAACAAAAGTTAAAACTTGCTTTCTTATAATTAGGACCAAAACCAACTCTAAAAAGTGTTAACATAATTGGGGCCGGAGGGAGTACTTAATTTCTATTTCCTACTTGTGCTCTTATAAATAAGGTATACTTAAAAAAATTTATATATATTATTTATGTTATTCTATTATCATGCTCTTATTAGAAGGAAAATATTTTTTTCAACACTGAAAAGGACAACCTTCTACTATTGTTTTTGTTCCGTCGGGACTCTAGATTAGGCAGCGGTGGGGTGGTAATAATTAATAAGCGCGATGGGAATAAAACGACACTCTGCATCGTTTTATTAAGAAAAAGAGAAGAATAAAACGACAAAGCCGTGGATAGAGTTTGGGCGGAGCCCATGTGGCTTGCACTATTATGTTATGGGTTGAGTTTCTCTTATTATTCTTTTCTAATCATCACTTATAGGACTATACAAATTAGGTCCATGCTTTGGAGAGGTTGGAGGGTTAGTCTTCTTAAGATTCCAAGGGCACAGAATTACTAGCTGATGCTCTTGCTAAAGACGATATTTCACGTTCTTCTATTTTGAATGTTTGTCTGGATACTATTAGGACTATGTTCAACAGAGAATGTATAGGACTTGATCTCCTTTTTTATTTACATTAATATATAGAGGCGGCTGCCTCTCTCCTTCAATGAAAAAAATTTATCCCTCATAATCTCTAAATCGTATCCGTCCAATCAATCTGAAAGCTTACAATACTATTCTAACTTTTATCTTATTTTCCCAATCAACAACTCAGATGGGCTAATAAGAGATAATGACAAAAAAAATGAAGAGATGATTTACTTCGTATTTGCGGGGTCTCTCCACCCACAATTAGCTACAGATGTTTGGTTGCACATAAAAAAAAGTGAGTAAAGGAGCAAAAATACATATGAAACTTTACGCCGGGAGCACTCCAATCTCAAATGTTTTTTTTTTGGATCAAAAATACACATGTGGTTACGTTTTGGGAGCAAAGATACCGTTTGACCGTTATGTTTGACTTTTTTTGCTGACTGGACGATGACGTGACATGCCACATGGAACTGTTTGGTCCAAATTGGATGCCACGATGGAAATGCTTACCGTCGTCGTCAGTTAGCGAAAAAAGTCAAACTTAACGATCAAACGATATTTTGCTCCCAAAACGTAACCATATGTGTATTTTTGCTCCCAAAAAAAGCATATGGTGGCTGGACGCCTCGAGATAAAGCATATGTGTATTTTTTTCTCATTTACCCTAAAAAAAAGAAGGAAAAAAAAAAGACAATGAGAGCTCAAGATTTGATTGAAAATTTTAATTTCAAGTAGGATTTATTATCTGTTAAAAATTGTAAGAAAAATATATTATAGTTTAGGTAGTGATTAGTTCCATATTTAATAACATTAGTTATCTAGTCACATCTCAAACTATTATAGTATTATGTTGGAGAAAAATGTCAGAGAAAAAAGCTATTTTTTATATCAGTTAGATATGTGTTTCTTGCATTAATGAATTGCGTTATTATTTCTTAATAGTGTTCCTTTATACACATTTATTGAAGATTTCAATAATAATTTTTTTAATAATGTTAAAAAATCATAACACTATTTAATTTAATAAATTTTTAAAATCTTAGTTGATCTCCTGGAGTGGTGGACTGGTTAGCTAAGTGGAGCCTTCCTTCAATCCAAATTCCAATGTCTTTCAATAGTTAAATGAACCACTGAAGGGTTGAAGGGTTTAAGTGGCTTGTTGTATAGAGATAATTTAGGCTCATCTACGCTTAAAAGTGTACTGTTTTAATTTTTGACTGTGCTCGTCTTGTTTTTAATAAAAAAGAAAAGAAAACGTTTTGAGAGAGTTATCCTGAGGAGACATGTAAGAAAAAGTTTTTTAAAAAATATAAATGATTAATTTGCTAAAATAACTTTAAACTTTTATCAAAAGTACAACATTAAACATAAACTATTTTTTGAAGCAAAGGTTACCATAAACTTTAAAAATTGAGACAAAACTGTTAAACTCAACTAACTTCTATTTATTACAATATGGAAAATTAATCTTTTGGCCTTCAAAGTTTTGACTCACTTATAACCCAGTCTTAAACTTTTGACTCACTTGTAACTCAATTCTTAATTTTGAGTCATCCTATGTGTCAAAAAATGTTAAAATGTTGATAAAAATATCTTAGGTGGATTTTACATATTTTTTTTTTTTTTAAAAAGCATTGACATCCCCAACAATCGCATCCCCTTCACCTCTGTTCTCCAAAAACCTCACTGGGCATCCGTGGCATCCATGATAATTCTTTCGGAAGCACTAGGGAGCGTCGAATGACTCAAATCGGAGAAAAGGTTGAAGTCACTTGTGATGCTTTTAATTATGATAAATCACCCAAGTATGGAAGGAAAAGTCTGTTGGGTTAATGTCTTTCTTTAGTCACTTAAAGAACAATAAGGCTTAAGTGAGGCTAATTCAAGAATCCTATGGCGTGGTTTAGGGTTAGGTCTTGGATGTAGTAGTATATAAACTTACTTTCACCTCCTTGTGACGGTTAAGACAAATAGGAGGCTTTCATCAGAAATAAACCCTAGAGGCAGACGTTCATCATCTGAACGGTTGCCTACACAACCATCCTATCCCCCTCAAGAGATAGTCTGGAAGATCGATTATAGAGCGGACTACGAATGTTCGTGGAGAGGGCTTTCGTCATTGCATCTTTCCGGGTAATCAAAACGATGAAGGTTTTAACTTTTCCTACATCGCGTCGGTACGATTCGACTTAGCGTTTTGATGAGATTCCTACAAAGTCATTGTGGAAAAGGATATATTTTTAACTTTTGAATGATAATCGGTGTATAGCACTTAGAAGAGAATAATATTAAAAAAAGTTGAAGTGCATCAATTTTATAACATATCCAATGCGCAATCTCTCCTGTTAATATAAGAAAATCAATCTTATCTTATACTTGAAATGAGCTTTTAAAGGATTTGTCATGGATGCCTAGTGATATTTCTAGAAAATAAAGGTAGAGGAGGTTTCGAGTTGGTAGGGACGAAGAAGCTGGTTATATTTTTAAAATTTATGTAAAATACACTTAAACAATTTTTAACAGTATTTTTCCACATAGCATGACTAAGAAATATCATAGACTGAGTTATAAGCGAGTCAAAAGTTTAAAGACTAAGTTATAAGTTAGTCAAAAATTTAAGAGCCAAAAAATTAATTTTCCTATTGTAATAGATGGAAGTTTGTTAGGTTTAATGAATTTGCTTCAATGGGAGAGTTTAAGGTTACTTTTACTTCAAAAAATAGTTTATAGTTATTATTGTACGTTTGATAATAGTTGAAGATTATTTTAGTATATAAACCCAAATATAAATATTTCATAGGGCGAATGTGCAAAAATATTCATCTAGATATCCCGCATGTGTGTTTGCTACTATATACAATCATTGGATGTAAAAATACCTATGATCTTTAAAAAAGAGGAAAAAATGACATATCCGTTGATGAAAAAAAGAAACGTCTGTTAATTTTTGATTTTATGAGCTTTACTTTAATAATTTTTAAATAATTATTTAAAAAAACCCGCACATCTCTCCTTTCATACCCTCCTCTCTATCCCCCTCCAAACCAAAGCCTCACTTTCACATCGATCAACAATGACTCTCTCCTTTGATGCCGTCAATATCCTATGAGAGATTCACTTGCGATCATCCTTTGAAAGACATTATTGGGGAGACTCGAGACCTTTTTGTTCCGAGATCGGACGTGGAGCTTCATCATACTCCAAGAGAAAACATCTCTTGTCTTTTGATTATATGGCCAAGCAGGCCACGTGTGTTGCCATTGGTGCTTGATATGGCCATGATTCCAACTATCCCGAGATGTTGCTAGATATGGTTTTGAAGGATCAACAATCCCGCCATTTATAGTTTCCTTCTTGTTGTTGTTTTGGGCGCTAAAGTCTTATAATCTAGATTCCTATTTCTCACTTTCAGTTTGAACTGCCGTTTTATCAAAAAAAAAACAATGACTCTCTCCGGCCATCCACGTGGTCACTGTCTTTATGCTACCTGATCGCTTTAAGTGTCCTTCCATAGTCCATCATCGGAACTTTTTACTTCATTAACAGAGCTAGAAATTAACGAACATTTGCTTTCATTAATTGAATTGCCATTTTGTCCCATTTTTTAATGATCATAGGTGGTTTTACATCTAAGATTGTATATGATGCCAAACATATGTAAATGAGTATTTGTACACCTTTTTCCTTAAAATAATTATTTAAAATTTAATAAGTTGAGCCCACAAAACCATAAATTAACTAACATTTGCTTTTATTGACGGAACTACTCCTTCCGCCTTTCGGTCCTAATTATAAGATATAATTGACTTTTTTAGAGAGATTAAGGAAGTAAATTAAATTTATTTAGAGTATTTTTTTTAGACTAATTAGTTTGACTAATAAACTAATATATAATTGAAAGATCTGACATATGAAATGATTAAGTAGGCTTATTTAAACTTCATTAATCTATCCAAAAAAAACAATATCTTATAATTGAAAGATCTGTGACATATAAAATGATTAAGTAGCTTATTTAGCTTCATTAATCTCTCCAAAAAAAGTTAACTATGTCTTATAATTAGAACGGGAGGTAATATCATTTTTGTCCCTTTTTGAATAATCATATCATAGGTATCTTTACAGCAAAAGATTGTATATAATGACAGATGGATATGCAGAATATGTAAATAGGTTGCGCCTGCCCCCCTTAACATATCAACTTTCTCTGCACGTGCGAGATGCCCTTGATTGTTTCACCGTTTGCTTTCCCCGCCTGACAAGTGTCCCAGGACCCACTTCGTTTTTACCTTTTTGAAATCTGATAACGTCCCCACGGGGTAACTTCAGCCTGCATGTTACCGTATTTTTCAAGAAAATCGAGATACGTCCCCACTCATGGTTTTAAGTTTGTAACCAGTTTTAGTACTATTACAGCCTGCAGTGGCGGAACTGGGAAAATTTGTTAGCCCGAACTAAAAAAATTAATATATCGAACTATTTATTAAATAATATGACATAACATTCAAAATAGAAATAAATAATAATCGACAATTATAAATCATAATAAAATACTCTTTTCGGTCTTAATTATAGGGCATATTTAACCGATTTTGGGGAGATTAAAAAGATGAGTTAAATTAGTTAATTTTACTCATTTTCCTAAAACACCCTCATATAAATTTAAAATGACATAAGTAAAAATAAATCAACAACCCCTACCACATCCTCCTCCAACCTAGAATTTTTCTTTCTACACGCTTTCTAATTGAAATAATGGTTTTGCTATATATACATATATGTGTGTATATATATATGTGTGTGTATATATGTATATTATACACACACTATATGTGTGTACATATATTTACACACACACACACATATATAGACAAACACATTTATATATATCTGTACACACACACACACACACATATATATATTGACAAACACACAAAGATATACATATATGTACACACATATAGATACACAAATATACATATATGTATAAACACACACACACACATATATGTATGTATGTACACACACACATATATTGACAAACACACACAAAGATATACATATATGTACACACACATAGATACACAAATATATATATGTATAAACACACACACATATTTATATATATCTGTATACACACACACACACACAAAGATATACATATATGTACACACATATAGATACACAAATATACATATATGTATAAAAACACACACACACACGTGTGTGTGTATTTTTTTGTAGACACACACACACACACACACACACACATCTGTGTGTGTGTATATGTATTGAAAAATTAATATCAACATACCACACTCACCAAAAACAAAATACACTTGAGAGAATAAAATATGGGTATTTTAGGAAGAAATTGACAAAAATTAAAATGTTGTCTTATAATTAGACCAAAATCAACTCTCAAATGTTGTCTTATAATTGTGACCGGAAGGAATATATAAGATGATATAAATCAAAACCGACGGTAAAATTTTAGCTTGAAAATTTAACTATAATAGAAGTCGGCTTTCATCTTTTAGGGGTTTTATTTGAATTTGCTTATGATAAGTTTGTTCATATAGGTCGAGATGAAACTCATCTCGTATACTTATATCATAAACCGTAAAATTATCACGGGTTAAAGCTTTCACAACCCCAATCCAAATTATTCTTGACAACATATAGTTGGAATTCGATGTTTTAAAGTCTTTCAAAAAATTAACAATCTTGAGAAATTGATAGACTTGTTTGTAAGAGAGATTATCATCAGAAAACTTTAGTAAATCCTAAGCAAACAAAATTCTTTTCATGCATTTACTTGATACAATTTAAAATCATTTAAAATAAGTTAATTCAAACACTCATTATTAGAGGGTATGTGTTTTTTTCCCCTAACCTCTGGTATTTTTGAATTGAAGACCTGAGAATATGCAAATTTTCTATAGCTTTTTTAAAAGAAAAGAGAGAAGATTTGATGTTTTATATTTGTATTATGCCATTATCCAATCCAACCGTAAGGATTGCGATTTGTGATTGGGGTTCACTGTAGCCCGATCCACGGTACCGTCAGGCGTCACATTACGTGTCGACATTTTACTGGTAAGAGACAGTCACATCATATGATTTCTGACTATTATATGCATGCACATTCTGATGTGGCTAATTGTGAATCATATAAACTATATTCAAGATAAGGCATTAATTGAATAAATTATTGGTGAAATAAAATATTGACAAACATATATTTTAACAAATTTTAAAAGGCTAGTTGAGGTCTTGATAAGAGATTAGCTGGGGTTAAATTAATGGCCAAAATAAAATATTATATAATATATACATATATTTTAACAAATTTTAGAAGATTTCAGAAGGCCGGCTGGGGCCAAGGCCCGAGCTGGCCATTGAAGAGTTCCGCCACTGAGTTAGTGAATCCAGAAAATTAATTGAGCCTGTTTGGTGAGAACAATAGTGAGCTTTAAGTCCGAAAAAAGCTCTAGTAGGAAAAAAAAGTTTAGTGGGAGGTGTTTGAGTTGACTTTTTATCACAAAAAAAGCTACTTTGCGAAGCTCAATGGGAGAGCTTTTTGGAAAAAAAACTCTCGAACTTTTAACGTGGTCCACCACTTCTACCACCATCAATCCAAACACAAATCACATTTACAACCCGAATTTTTTCTACCAAGAAACTTTACAAAAGTCGATAGGCTTTTAATGCCGTTACCCAAACGGACCCAATGAAGGGTGGGTACTAGTGGCAGAATTAGGATTTTTTTGTACCTGTACAATTAGTGCTGCCCCCAATTTTTTTTAAAGGAAATTTTTAAATGCATTAAAAAACAAAAAGAATATAAACAAGAAAAGAAAAGAATATCAAAAAAATATTCATGAAATCAAGTAAATCGATGATGTAATAAGAGAAGTAATTATTTTACAAACCTGTCATTTAGAAAAACAATGTTAAGTCTTTGTTAGAAATGCAATTTACATAAATTATAATGAAGGGTGGTATTCAATAAGTTCAAGATATACATTTTAATAACAAAAGTATATTACAATAAAAATAATTACGTTGTCATTCTTACAGCGCTTATTTTTTGGAATTTCATCATAAATGTCTTATTATCAATCTTTATCAAATACATCATAATTTTAATTCCCTTACCTTTTTTTTTTTTTTTTGGAATTCTATCATAATTCAGGGTGGGCACTTGCCCCCTTCTCTTCAACCTGGATCCACCTTTGATCACAATGATAAAACCCTGGGAATTATTCACTATGATAAGGTTTACCATTCTAATCTTATTTATAAATCTTTTTCAAATAAAAAATCTAATCATATTTATAAATTCAGTTTCAGGATAGTTAATGAGATTGTGATAATTTTAGTCATATTAATTGTAGCAATGAAAATAGAAAGAGAAGAAATAGTTGAAAAATGTCTATTCATACATGAGGGCAAAGTTAAAAATTTACCCCATAATCATTGAGTTAACTACCTCTCCTTGGTATGTGTGATTTAGTTAAAAGGGACTCATAAATAGGACCATAGTAATACTTCCTCTTGTCTTTATTAAGACACCAACTAACAATTATATTCAGTTATTGGGTGAAGGTGCGATTTCTGCTGTGAACTTTCCCCGAGGAAGAACCCAGCACTACGACCTTTTTTACGGAGCAAAATACATACGACGTTACGTTTTGGAAGCGCGCGACCACGGCCGTTAGTTGACCAAACGGTCAACGCGTTAACTTGGATGGAAGTGAACGATGTAACGCGGGTAAAATTACACTTTTTTTGCCGCGGAGTTTTAAATATATATATATATAAAAATACCCCGGGCGGTGGGCCCCACCCTTGGCGGCCACCGGCGACCATCGCCGCCACCCCCACCGGCGACCACTCTAAACCGCCCGTGGGGTGGCCGGTGGTGGGGCCTACGGGGGGTATTTTAGTTTTTTTTTTAAATATTTAAAACTAAGGGCAAAAGGGTAATTTCACCTAAAACTAAGGGCAAAAGTATAATTTTACCCGCGTTCTCGTTCACTTCCATCCAAGTTAACGTTGATTTAGTTTGGTCAACTAACGGCCGTGGTGCTTAGCGCTCCCAAAACGTAACGTCGTGTGTATTTTTGATCCGAAAAAAAGGTCGTGGTCTTTGGTCTTTCTGAAAGAGTTCATGTGTAAAATTACACCTTCTCCCTTAGTTATTTTTATAAGAGTTTAATGTTTTTGCTTTTGCTACAGATTTTTTTTTCTCACACTCATATAAAGTGAGTGAGTCCCATTGTGAAGAGATGAGAGAGAAAATATTAGTGGGAATCACTCACTTTTATGTGAGTGTGATAGAAAAAATATTTTTGCAGCAAAAGCAGAAACATTAAACCCTTTTAATAGTGCATTTGCTTGTTTCCAAAGCTCATTAATTATTTTTTCCATGTATGTCCATAATTAATAAGGGTAGTGTGTGAGAGTAATAATTAATATAATATTAAAGTTTACTATAATTAGTAGATGTAATATTGAAGTTACTTAAATTTTAGACAACTTTATTGATTTTAACTATTTTTATTGAATTGTGAGAATTATTAGTTAGTGCCTTATAAAGTTATAATAAGGATTTGAGGGAGTACACAATTAAAATAAAATTTCAATGATTTAGATTTAAGATTTTGAATTAAAAAAATATTTTTTAAAAAAGTAATAATGAAGAAATTATCTTCATTTCATATTGTTTAAACGTTAAAATAATTGTAAAGTAATTTTTTTAAAAAACAAAAATGTAAAAAAAAAAACCCATTCAAACCATCTAAACCAAACCTAAATGGTTTGTAATAATGAAAAAGCTTTCCGTACTTATATTGTGATGAGCACTTTGAAACTGGTTTCGACAAGGTATAGGATAAACCGTTAATGTCATATATATATTTTTTTATAAAAAAAAACCTAATATATCCATATTAAATTTAAGCATTGAAAATAAATATTTTCCAAATGTTTTTAACATAAATTTTATCAATATCCAAATGTCTAATTTATCAATATTTATTTTATATTTATATTTCTTTAGAGCTCAAGTTAGTCTAAATTGCCCTTATGGTCGTTCGGGGACCTAAACGAATGAATCTTCATAATTTTAGGCGTTAAAATCGCTTATAAAAAATAAGGAGGATATGTGAGTTTTCGCATAAATCCAAGACAGTTACAAAACTTTCGTTCTTTTGAGTTCAAGTAAACCCAAATCCCCCTTGTGGCCGTTAAACAAAATTCTTTTACATTTTATAACTTGTGAAATGGAGACTTTCTCAAATTTTTAAAATTTACATTAACGGTATGATTTGATTTAATTTACATTGATCTCAGTCCGAATAAAAAATACCACTACATTGTTCTTACCGTGTTCATGAAAACATGATTGATCAATTTCTTAATCAGGGTTAATTCTTTTGGGGCAGAATAATCAGGGTTAATTATTATTTATAATAAAAACTTATTAACACGTGTCAGCAATCGAAAGTAGTAGTAGGAGGAATAAACAAAGTGAAGGGTGATTTAACAAATGCCAGTGGCACAGCATGTCGTTCTTGGAAAAGAAGTCATAGCTTTAGGAAGAGGGTTCAGAGTAGTGGGCGGTGGTGCCGCTTTCGTCTATTAGCTTCTTCACTCCTTCACTCTGCACTGCTCAACCACCCTTCATCGTTTCTAACCATCTCCTCTTTCAGTTGTATAATGTTTTATTCATTTTTTTTAATTCCAGTTTTCAACTAAATTCTTAATTATCTGACTTCTGTGTTTCCTTCAATCTGTGTCTATTATCAAAATCCTCACCCCTGCAATTAAGGAATTGGTATAACTTGTTCAAAAAGCTTTAAAGCTTACCCAAAAAAGATAAAAAGCAGTCTCTGGAAACATATCGGCAGTATAATACATTGGGTAGTATTTGATCTTCCAGTGAGTTCGTTTCTCCATTGAGATGGTGAAGCTCTTTAGGGCTTACCAGTGCATCTTTGGTTGCTTTCTCGTTTTCTCTGTCGTCGCATCCATCTTCAGAAGTACGTCTTCTTTTTAGCTGTGATTTTCATGCTACTCAACCTCGTGATCTGTGCTTTGCCGTTGATCAAATTTCGAAACTCTAAAGTATTGGTCTAAAGTAAATGTTCTTCAATTATGAAATCTTGGTGGTACTGAAATTCCTTTGGGTTTCAATTTTTTAAACCATGGTTAAAACTGCCTAACTGGGGTAGATAAATTTGCTGTGGGTTTCTATGTGTTTTAATTGAGATCTGAGAGCATGGTTAAGTTACGTTGTTTTCGAGCTTAATTGTGACAACCAAAATTATTAATCGTTGCAGATTGCGAATGAAAGTACTGAGCAAAGTGAAATTACTTGATCTGAGAGCATGGTTTCTTGAAATACCGTTTTTTGCTTCTTTTTTTTTTTGCTTATGTTCTGGCTGTAGAAATCAAATGAAGTGTGAGTTAATTGGCCTTTTAATTGGTTGCAGGATAGTTTATGATCCACTAACAATCCCTCTTTGGTTGGTCATACTACACTCTGGCATTTAATTTAGCACTGCCTTTCTGACTCAGCATGTAAGTTTCACTGCCATCGCTGGTCTGTTTATTGTCCAATGAAGAAGGGTTATGTTATACGGTACAAGTTAAGAATGTTGTGATATCAGTCAAGTGTATGATCAATTGCCTTCAAAAGTTAAAGTCTCCTAGAGAATTATATGGAACCATCTACAATCTACTATGACATCGAAGTGAGTTTTGATCTATACTTTGCAGAAAGATAAAAAGTTAAGTTGAACTGCATATCATACCGCTCTATTAACAAGTAAGAGGTGCTAGCTGCATCAACAACAATGAAAAAATGTCTGTTGTTAGGTTTCCTCAGATTTACATTATTCATTATTTCAGCTTTCAATTTTCTTTATTATATATAGAAGATCTTCCAAAAGCCTGTCTTCCTGTAGCCTTTTATGGACAACTTCTATAGGTTGTGTTTGTTTCTTTAGCTGAAGCTGAAAAAGACTCGAACCTTGCTTTGCTTCTCATCTGCATCCCCTTCTGCATCATCTGTTCACTTTTAATGTTCTGTTTGTAGTTGGATTGGAATCTGAAATAAGATGGCAGCCAAGCTTGTGAAAGCTGCTACAAGTGAAAAACTGGCGAAACTGATTGGATGAAGAATATTGAAATATGTGAAATAGCTGCTCATGATCAAAGGTACCCATCTTGCTTCTAACTCTTTTTATGTCATTGTTTCATTATGGTTGATAACTGTCCTAGAACATTGTGAAGAGAAATAAACTGTGGGTATATATGCCCATGAAGTCATTACCATTACATTGTTCAATATGACTCTTTCCTGTTGGACCATGTTTTTTACTGTCCTTAATTTCCCATGAAAGGCAGCCATGTCAAAATTGATTGCTGTTCTTTTGGGATTCATTCAGTTTCATCTTGACTGCATTTGTTGTCAATGTCTTGGTTAAGTAGTGAAAATCTGGTCTGTTGGTGCCTAACATGCTTAATTTTCAGTTCTAATAATGTTCCCCACCATGACCATCCCTGGATTGATTCCTGATCTTCTTGGACGATTTGGAACATAGATGAGTCTGTTGATCTGCCAGAATTATTGTAGTACCAATTTTTCAACCACTGTATTTTTCTGAATATGTAGGCAAGCTAAAGATGTTGTCAAAGCCATTAAAAATCAACTTGCTAGCAAAAATCCCAATACTCAGCTTTATTCAGTCATGGTGAGTATAATGACTTTCCTAGAAATTTGGTATAATGTACATTTCATGACGTACCTGATACTACCTATACCTCAAACAATAAGCTTCATTATGGTATAACTTCATACCGAATTGCTGTCCTGTTCTATGGCATCCAACTAAATCATCTGATCATATGTTGATTTTGTAGTTATTGGAAATGTTGATGAACAATATTAGGGATCCTATTCATAAGCATGTGGTTGATATGGGAATTATTCCTATTCTAGTGAATATTGTGAAGAAAAAGGTGATTTTTTCCCTCTTAACATAAACTCATCTTTAAGATGTTTTCTTTTCTTTTCCTTGTTTTGGCTGACCTCAATATTTTTGGCCTTTTCTTTGCTTGCAGTCAGATTTGCCTGCTCGAGAGAGGATTTTTCTCCTTCTGGATGCTACACAAACATCCCTTGGTGGTGCTTCTGGAAAGTTTCCCCAGTATTATAATGCATATTATGATTTAGTGGTAGGTGCAGATATATGAAGTCAATCTAGAATTATTTGATTTATTCGTGGTGTTTGGGCCTGTATCTTGGCATAATAAGAAATGCACGATTTCTTTAAACTCCATGATGATGAAAATCTTAGTGACTTGATACGGCTTTTGGTTCTTACTGAATGACAGCGCAGGTTGTAAAAAGCTTGTTTAGTATGCCTTAATTTCTAAGCCCAAAACTGCTATCTCAAGGAGAAGTATTTTTAATTTTGTATTTTAACAGGATTATTAAGGTGTAAAAAGGTTGCACAAGATAGTTGGATGTTGATTTTTTGTATTTTTATGTAATTTTCAAAGCCCCGTTTTATGTTTTATTTTGTTTCTCACTTTGCTAACAGATATTTGTCACCCACATGGAAATGGCTTTCACAATCTTATATTCCTTCTATGTGATACAAGTGATTGTATAACTTTTTTCCTGCTTTTGTCTATGCTAAATCATTGTAGGTTTTCTGAACAGTTTTAACTACAACCTATTTATACTTTGTATAGAGTGCTGGTGTGAAATTTCGTCAAAGGGATCGTGTGGTGCAATCAAATCATCCTAGTTCACAACCTACTAAGATTAGTAACGTACTGAACAGGGAGTGGGGCTCACCTAGAGAAGAAGGAGTTGCTCAGCAAGCAGAATCGGAAACTGTTTCTGAATATAGGTGACTTTGATTTTTTTGGTTCTAGTATAATATGACAACGTATTTAGCAACCATTTCTTGGCATTCTCATTTTCCATATGCTATACAGTCAACTTGCACTTAGTGAATAATAGCGTCCTCAACATTCCTGGCGCAATGTGCTGAATTGGATAATTGTGACATGAATTTTTATTGGGATAGGGATTATGATCGTAAGAATCAGGAAAGCTTCCTACTCTGAGGCCAAGTGAAAAGATTGAAAAGAGAAAAATGCCAATATTTAATTTTGGGTGGATTCTTTTTCCTTTGTTATGGATTTTGGTCAAATAATAGGAGGAATTGAATTGTGATATGGGGACCTCTATAGAGAACTGTTGGAGAAATATCCTTCTGGAAAGTTTGTTCTTATTGCCATTTTCATCTAGCGAAGTATGTGACTTAATTCAATACATGTCACAGTGTTATTCAAAAGGCAAGTAATGCATTAGAGGTTCTAAAAGAAGTTCTTGATGCTGTTGATGCTCAGAATCCTGAGGTATGCCAATGATCTGTTATTCCCAGAATTTGTAATACGTATGCACTTGTTCTGTAAGTTTATATTTTATTATAATAACTTCAGCCATGCATTCGCTGTCGTCTTCTTTTTCCCTTCTTCCTGATGCAGATATTATTATATCCAGAAACTTCCATGGGAATACAGTGAAATACTACCTCCGGTCCTAAATATAGGACAGAGTTTGTAAATTTTGTCCTATATTTAGGATCGGAGGGAGTACTTAGCTACTACCAAAATTTGTAGGCAGAAAGCAGAGAACAAGAAACCATCTTGGTGATTTGTTCAAGATTACAAGCCATCAAAAAAATTATGATAGCGGCCTTCTAAAGAAATGTCTCAAAGTATAGCTGTTTTTTTAACATTTTATTGAGTAGCAATGATCCTAAAACTTGTTTTTTCCCCCCAACTTTTTAGGGAGCAAGGGATGAGTTCACCCTTGACCTTGTAGAACAATGTTCATTTCAGAAGCAAAGGTTAATGCAACTTGTGATGACTTCTCGGTGAGGACACAAGGCTGCCTTAAATTTCTCATTTCTGCTTATGGCCTAATATAGAGGCTTAGGTTTATGACCTGTATGTTGCTGAGCATTGGTATTAATTCTGAGAAAAACATTGGCACTTGCATGCTGAACTATAATTATTGGTACCTCGAACTGCTTTTGACCCTTATTTTTTAATCTTTGGGTAGGGACGAGAAGATAATTTCTCAGGCAATTGAATTAAATGAGAAACTTCATAAAGTTCTTGCCAGACATGATGACCTTCTTTCTGGTGGAGCTACAGCAACTGGTAATTGTTGTGCCCACGAAGAACCAGAGGAAGAGGAGGCTGAACAGCTATTTCTTAGGTGCCTTGCTATTTTAATTCCCCTTGTCATGAAGGGAGAGACTTTTCTTTTTGGGTAATTGGATTTTGAATATCCATTTATCTCTGATTATGTCTGGCAGATTAAGGAAAGGGAAGGCTTGTGTACGGGCTGAAGATGAAGACACTGCACCCCAGTTCCCTCACTTGGGTTTGCTTGAAGAAAGACTGAATCGTCCAATAATAAGGCCACTCTCCCTGGAGCCACCACGAGAAGCTAGTCCTCGCTCTCTTCCGACTACAATTCCACCTCCTCATGCAAAAGGCGTCGATAGAGAGCCGCCTGTTGTTGCCATTCCACCACCACCGGCAAAGCACGTGGAGCGCGAGAGATTTTTTCAGGAGAAGAAGATGGACGGTTCTCCTCTGGCCAGGCACATGAGGGGCCTCTCTTTACATAGTTTAAATGGCAGCAGCTCTCACAGTGGAAGCTTTGATTCCAGTGACTAGACTTATGGAAGGGCCTCTTTTAACTTCTATACATCCCTTCCTTTTCTCTTTTAAATGTTGGGTGTGAATTTTAAGCTGCGAGAGGATGCTGATTTCTGATTTTAGTGTTTGGGGGGGGTTAACGTTATTAGAAAGGAAGAACACATCCTCTTGGGTTCATATGTAGTGCATGTAGGGAGTTTTCTGAGATCATATAGCCATGACCTGAGATTTGTAATTATTGCTGATAGGTGCAGGTTTGTATGCTCAAGTCCTTTATCTTCTAATGGGTTAAGTTGCACCAGCACCCTGAACTATTTTTGGAGTTGTAATCAGCACTTTAAAGTATTTAATGGTGCAATTTTGGGCATGAAATATTAAAAATGGGGCAAGCTAACAAACACGTTACCTCCGTTAATTTACTGTTAATCATATTCTCTCCTCCTTCAGAAAGGACCAGCAGAGATGGCATCGTTGGGTCATCCTCCTCCAGCTGCTATCTTAAATGTAGTTTATGGTGTAAATTTGGTCCTACTTATAGTGTTAGAGGCCGTATTAACTTGAGATATACTTTTTCCTCCTTTTAATATAAAGTCTAATTGACTTGTTTAAATATTAAAAAAACTAAATAAATTATTTTAAAGTATTTACATTTATCATTTTTCTTTAATCTAATTTACTTAATTTATAAACTGATATATAATCTAACAATATTAAATATATATTATGATTAATTAATTTATTTGACTTCCTTAATCTCAATAAAAAAAGTCAATTTAGCCTAATTTTAAGGACCTGAGGGCATGGTAGTCAAAAACATGTTTTAAACGGTAAAAACGCCGTTTTTGCGTTTTATTTTGGGCTAAACGTATTGCGTTGTAGAAAAAAAGGACTATGTGTGAAAACGGTGAAAACACAATGTTTTTACTCAAAAGCGTAAAAACATTGCGTTTTGGTAAAAAACGTGGGGGGAAAATCCAGCCGGTCCAGGAGAACTCCAGCCAGCGGTCCAGCCCTAAATCAATAACCCTAAATCCCTAATCCCTCTCGGTCTCGACTCTCGACAGCACTCAACCCGGCTGCGACTCCGTTGATTGTCGGCATTGTCTCCCCCATCTCTTACTCTCCCCACGCCCTTTCCATCCATACCGTGCCTCCTCCACCGCCTTCATCGTTGGCTGCTCATCAGTCATCATCGTCTCCCCCATCTCTCACTCTCAAACCCCCTCCTCTCCATTTGTCCATCATCGACAATACCTCCATCACCGTCGCCGTCGGCCCGTTGCTCATAGCTCTCCCTTGTTCACCGCCGGTCAAAGCTCGCTTCCTCTCCTTCTGCTGTGTTCGTCAATCGTCCCTGTTATACTCCAAAGTCGAAAGGGTATGTTCATTTTCCTCTTCCCCTGTCATTTTGGATTTCTGGATAGATTAATTAGAGGGAAGCTTTGATTTGGGAATTGGGACTGTTATATTTTATTGATGCGTTCAAATTGATCAACCTCATTCTGTTGTTGTCATTGTGGTAAATCTCACAGAATATTCAGATCCTTCTTGAATATTCTCTCTGCTTCGAAAATCCTATCACACACATTGACTATTACAGGGGCCAAAGTTGTTTCTAGGGTGGTTGTTGTATGCGTTCTGCTTTGATTTTATGCATTGATCTGGAATTTTTAGGATGCACGATACTGCTTTGTTGTATGCCTTTTGTTCTAATTTGTTGCATTGATCTGGAATTTTGTTGCACGATACTGCATTGATCTGGTTGTTGTACTTTTATCCTCATTCTGTTTTGTTGCATTGATCTGGAATTTTTACACAATATGGTATTTTAGAGACCTGCTGCAGAATTGGTATTTTAGAACTTGTGTAGGCCTTCTGTTATGTTCTGTTGCTAGGTAGTAGGTAGTTGCTTTTATCTTCTGATTCTGTTTGTACTTTTGAAAATGGCTTCTGGTGGAAGTGGAAGTAGTAGTGCTGCGGTTCAGAGTAATTCTACGCCTTCTATCACAGCGAGTGGATTAGGAACATCTACAAGAACTTACAAGAATGCTCTGGGAAGTAGAACTGATGTGGCATGGAAGCATGTTACTTTAGTTGATGGAGGTACCAATAAAATTAAATGCAATTACTGCCAAAAGATTGTACAAGGAGGTGTTTATCGAATGAAACATCATTTGGCTTGCAGTGGAAAAGATGTTGGACTGTGCAAATTTGTTCCTGAAGCAGTCAAGAAAGAAATGTGGGACATTGTTAAGGAGTTACAAAAAAGACAAAACAAGAAATATGGCATTGATGATGAGGATGAGGTTGTACAAGGTGGAGAAAAAAGATCACGTGATGAAGATAATGAGAGCTCTAAGAATATCTTCAAGAAAAGAGGAGCAAGCACCCAACCTACCATCAATAATATTTTTAAGCGAGTTTAAGAGATCTTTGCATGTGAGAAAATTGCTTCTTTTTTCTATAACAATGCCATACCATTCAATGTGGCACGAAGTGTTGAATTTCAAGAGATGTTTGAAATGGTTGCTCGACACGGTATTGGCTTTAAGCCACCATCCTACCATGAAATTAGAGAGAAATATTTGAAGAAACAATATATGGAGACAATGCAAATTATTGAAAAACATAAAGTTTATTGGAAGGATATGGGCGCTCCATAATGACGGATGGTTGGACGAGATAAAAGGAGAAGAACGCTTATAAACTTCTTAGTAAATAGCCCAAAAGGAAGTGTGTTTTTGAAGTCAATTGATGCATCTCACATCACCAAAACAGTGAGAAGATATTCTATATGATTGATGAAGTAGTTGAGGAGGTAGGAGAAGAAAATGTTGTCCAAATTGTGACGAGACAATGCGGCGAACTATAAAGCTGCGGAGCATTGTTGATGGCAGAAAGAACAAGGTTGTATTGGACACCTTGTGCGGCTCATTGTATTGACCTAATGTTGGAGGACTTTGAGAAGAAGTTGTCGGTTCATCATGAGACAATTGCAAGAGGAAGAAAAATTACTACATATATATATATTCAAGGACTTCTTTAATTTCCATGTTGCATTTTCATACAAATGGAAGAGATTTGGTGAGACCAGGCAAGACTCGCTTTGCCACATCTTATCTAACCTTGGGGTGCCTCAATGACAACAAAGGAGCATTGATAATGATGTTTACTTCAGATCAATGGATGTCTAGCAAGTTTGCTAAAACAAATGATGGCAAGTATATTGCGGATGTGGTTATGGATAGGGAGTTTGGGAAAAATGTTGTGACATGTTTAAAGGGTGCTTTTCCACTTATCAAAGTGCTTCGTTTGGTGGATTCAGATGAGAAGCTAGCCATGGGGTTCATTTATGATGAGATGCTTCAGGCCAAGGACAAAATTCAGAAGGCATTCAATGGTGTAGAAAGAAGGTGATATAATTTTAGTCAATCTAATATAATTTTTTAACTTTTGTTTGCTATTTCGAATTTAATGTATTTTTTTATTTGTCATTTTTTACTCTTTAGTTATCAACCTCTATGTGATATCATTGACGCTAGATGAGACAATCAGTTGATGAGGCCTTTGCATGCAGCAGACTATTTCCTCAACCCTCAAATACAATATAGGCTAGGATTTCGTGCTGACCTCGAAGTTAAAAATGGACTATATCAATGTTTAGAAATGTTGGTGGAAAGTGCTGAAGAAAAAAGAAAAATTGATGATCAAATGGATAATTTCAAGTTGGAATTAGGGAGATTTGGTTCTGAATTAGCCCAAGGCGGAATTTATACAAAATCTCCAGCACAGTGGTGAGAATCTTATGGTTTTGATCATCGAGAGCTCCAAAGATTTGCAATGCGCATTTTAAGCTTGACATGTATTTCATCTGGTTGTGAGAGGAATTTGAGTACCTTTGAGATGGTAAGTTTTCTTTAATTTGTAAATTTGGGTTTGTACTTGCTACTTGTTGTATATTAATTGGATTTGTTTTTGTTTAGGTCCACTCAAAGAGAAGAAATCGCTTGTCACAAAAGAAAATGAATGATGTTATGTTTGTGATGACAAATTCAAAATTGGCCCGAAAGAAGCAAGTTAGAAAAACTGGAGAATATAACATTGATGATGTTTCATCTGAAGATGAATGGATTGTGGAAAATGAAGGAATGTCTTCTAATATTGAAGGTTTAAATGAAGACAATTTTGATTTCAATTTGGATGACACTGGTGATGTTGGTGCCTTTGTAGATGATATGGTGATTCCTAATTTTGAGTTGGACAATGAGGTTGATGGAAGAGAAAGAGAAGTTACCATGCATCATGATGTAGTTGAAGATCATGTGGAGCATAATGCCTTTGATGATAATGACTTGAATGATTTATTAGCTTAGATTGTGTTGTGACAATTATTTACAATTCAGTTGGATAATGAGTGGTTCTGAATTTAAATTAGACTTGAATTTTGAATTGTATTGTATTGAGGTTGTTTGCCTTTGTTTGAATCTATTTGATGACAATGTTGAATATTTTGATTGATATTCAGTATATGTATGGTATTATGGATGATGACAGATGCCTTACTTTTCTGGAATTTTTTTATATATATATATGCAGGTAAAAACTACGTTTTTTATTACGATTTTACGTTTTACGCTTTTTCATTCTCCTTCCGTTTCCAGGTAAAATCTACGTTTTCACTACCATGCCTGAGGGTTATAAAAGTCCATTTAACAAGTCATTAGGTAAAATGTGACATTTTTTTCTTGGTTAGGTTGGGAAAAAAAAAATTCCATCCGGCCATTGTTATTAGGAACAATGATGTTTTTTTTTTTCGCCAACCAGTGATGGTTCTTGATACAGAGAACAAAATTCTTATTGTTTTTAAACTGATCTTTTTATTTTTACTCCAATTAAATATATGCCACCCATTGCCTCTCTTCAATAATTTTTCATTCATTATCTCTCATGTATTCTCTTTATAAATAAGAATATAATTAAAAAATATATCTTACACATTAATTTTTTTAACTAACATTTTTTAACAGCATGATTTTATCTAGATAGGTTTATTTTTACTACATTATAATCTACTTTTTTTTTTTTTTTTTTTTTTTTTTTTTTTTTTTTTTTTTTTTTTTGCTGAGGAACTACATTATAATCTTGAAAAGTGATGATACAATTTTTGCGTCTCCCATATCCAGCAGCTTTCTCGATCTGGAATCGTCAGCATACAATTTTTAGTAAATACATGTGTGGATTTAAAATTATATATATATAGAGGATAGGATAATGTCACTACTAATTTTATGTCACTACCAAAATCACTATCATTTTTTTACCGTTAGATCAGAATCTCATCTACTTTTATCATTTCTCTTTCCTATTGAAATTCTGATCTAACGATGAAAAAGTGGTAGTGACTTGGTAGTGACATAAAATTATTAGGGACAATATCTTATCTCTTGCATATATATATCAGGCAAACAGACACACACACCTATATACATACACACACACACACACATAGATATATAGGCTTTTTTCCCTATTTGCCACTTTTTAAATAATTAATTACCAATTTGTCACTCTTTTCAAAATATTTCTCGATCTGCCACACTTTAGTCGACTAAACCAAGGTTTAGTCGACTAAATCATGATTTTGATTTTTTGAAAGCCCCCACGATTTAGTCGACTAAACCAAGTGGTTTAGTCGACTAAATGTCGACAGACTTTTTTAACCTAGACATTTAGTCGACTAAGCTACTAGTGTTTAGTCGACTAAATGCAACGAAGGGTTTAAAAACCCCAATCATGGCATTGGAACTCTAATCGACTAAGCACCCTCCCTAAACCTTCCCCTCATTTTTTTTTTCACCAAATCATTTGCTTTTGAATCCGTTGGTAGAATGAAGTTTAAATGTTCTTTATTATGACATCGTATATATTTAAATGTTGCTATTATATAATATATATATATACACACAAATGAAACGCACACATATAGGAAGCTTGTTGAAATAGTTGCACTTGCGTACGTATAAAAAAGGTGAATGGAAAAAACTTCATTGTTGAATATATATACACACACGTACGTATACATATATATAAATATATATATATATATATCATCACTTACGTGAAATAGGGATCTGTTTATATTTAAGAGGTTATTTTATTGATCTAATATCATGAAATCAAAAAGATAAAATTTGACTCAACTTCCTCATATATAATAGGATCTAATCTAGTTCATTCTTATATTATTTCATTTTTAATATTATTTACAAATATAGATATATGATATAAAATATTTTTTTATGTTGTTAATTTTTATTTAAAATAGATAATTATTATTATTAAAAAAATTAGGCCTTTTCAATTCGACTAAATCGCGACGGAGGGGTAAAAAAGCGTGATTTTTTTGATGAACTGAAAAAATTAGGGAGACTATTAATTCTCTTTCTGTTTATTATTAATTAATAATACCCTTTTCTATTTATTAGTAATTAATAATATCTCTTTTTTTTTTATTAATTACTAACTCCCTTTTTAATTTATTCCTTTTTTTAAAATAAAAATAATTATCTATTTTATTATTATTTATTTATTCTATTTTATTACCTATTTTTTTCCTAATAACAATAACAATTATTATTATTATTATCATTATTATTATTATTATTATTTATTATCATTTCTCTGCCAAAGATTTAAACTCTCGAGCTTATTTCAATACTTTAAATTAGGATTTTAAATAAAAGTTAACAACATAAAAATATATTTTATATCATATATCTATATTTGTAAATAATATTAAAAATGAAATAATATACTCCCTCCGGTCCTAATTATAGGAGCACTTTTGTAATGTAATTTGCACTACAAAAGTGCTCTTATAAATAGGACCGGAGGTAGTAAGAAAATGAGCTAGATTAGATCCTATTATATAGGAGGAAATTGAGTCGATTTTATCTTTTTGATTTCATGATATTAGATCAATAAAATAACCTCCTAAATATAAATATATCCTATTTCACGTGCAAGTGAGATATATATATATATATATATATATATATATGTATGTATGTGTGTGTGTATATATATATATATATTTAACAATGAAGTTTTTTCCATTCACCTTTTTATGCGTACAGTGCAACTATTTCAACAAGCTTCCTATACGTGTGCGTTTCATTTTGTGTGTGTATATATATATATATATATATATATTATATAATAGCAACATTTAAGTATATAGATGTCATAATAAGAACATTTAAACTTCATTCTACCAACGGATTCGAGGATTTGGTGAAAAAAATGAGGAGAGGTTTAGGGAGGGTGCTTAGTCGATTAGAGTTCCAAATGCCGCGATTGGGGTTTTTAAACCCCTCTGTTGCGATTTAGTCGACTAAACACGGTAGCTTAGTCGACTAAATGTCGGGGTTAAAAAAAAAAACCTGTCGACATTTAGTCGACTAAACCACTTGGTTTAGTCGACTAAATCGCGGGGCTTTCAAAAAAATCAAAATCCCGCGATTTAGTCGACTAAACCTTGGTTTAGTCGACTAAAGTGTGGTAGATTGAGAAATATTTTGAAAAGAGTGGCAAATTGGTAATTAATTATTTAAAAAGTGGCAAATAGAGAAAAAAGCCTAGATATATACATATATGTAAATAAACTTCGGGAATAAAGTGAAATTTAATGTAAACTTAAAGGAAGAAATATACTCTTTAGGGGATAGGTTATTCTGCCTACCTTTATTTTGCCTATATTTGCGTAATCCCCTCAATACCATTAGATTATAATCTTATCCAACTATAGGGATTTGAGGAATAAAATAAACCCTTTTACCCCTCCCTCTCTCACACCGCCTCCCACCCGCTCTCTCTCTCTATCCTGCTGGAACTTTAGATTACAATTTTCCATTTGCACCTCAATATACCTAATCTTCGGGGTTGGAACCCTAAATTTTCTTCAAATAAAAATCATTTAGTGACTTTCTAGAACTGACCTTTTATTAGAGGAAATTTAAAAATCATTTAACAATATAATTAACAAATTTGTTTATTCAGTGACTTTCGAGAACTGACCTTTTTTTTCTGTTGTGATTTTAAAGTACTCAGACTAAACCAGAGCCTAGGGAATTCCGGATGGAGTGACGTTGTAGCACATATGATTTTCTCAACGAAAAAGACTGAACGAGACGTTGTGGGTGATCTCGCTTCCGAATTCATAAAACCGACCAACCATAGATCTACAGAAGTCGTATGACAGATTTGTAAACAACATTAAGCTCAAAATTGTAGGAAATTCACCTTCACAAGATCATTGCTAAGAGAAAGAAGAGAACCTAGGGTTCCAACGGGATGGTGGGAAAGAGGAATAAGTAAAAAAGTTTATTTTATCCTTTAAATCTCTGTCGTTGGATGAGATTATAATCTATCGGTATTGAGAGATAGGTAAAGGTAGGTAAAATAAGAGTGGGCAGAATAACTTATCTCATACTTTAGTGTTAAATTAATTATCAAATTCCTACTTTTTGCATCTGAAGAAGTATTTCAGTTTTGTTTCCGGAATTAAATTATATCTTTTTATTATGGATTAAATTATATTTTCTTTAGTATCTCTTTGTTTTATTGAAAAATTGTTTTGGAACTATTTCGACAATAAAAAAAGATTTCTGGTATTTTTTGTTATATTATTTCAAGATATTTTCCAATTTAAATTTTAACCTCAAAATAAAATTTAGAAATTGTTAAAAACTATCTTCATCTCTAACATTCGCTTTTGCTAATTAGTTATATTAATATCATGGCAATTGTAAACATATCATGTTTTATCTAAATAATTTGAAAAGAGGGTAAAAATAATAAAAATTTAAAATAATACTAAAATATAAATATGAATATATATATATATATATATATATATATATATATATATATATATATATATATATATATATATCCCTGTCTAGATATCATAATACAAATTAACATAGAAAAAGAGAAGAGGACAGGATATCCGTACTTTATTAAATTGTTTTAAAAAATAATACTCCTAATTTGCACTACAAATTATATCCTATATTTAAGATAGGAGTTAATAATATCTAGAAAGATTTGGATAGTCTCTCATCTTTTCTAAATATTTTTTTTCTCTAAATATCTATAAATAGGATAAGACCTTAGAGAGATACCATACGAACAAAGAGTTCTTTCTTTTCCTCTCAAGAGAGTTCTGAGGTAAGCTTCTTTGTGGCCATTCTTTAGTTTCTTTCCTGTTAGAATGTTTTATGGGGCCAATTTCTTGTTGAACGTTTATCGGTTCTTTTAGAACTCCATTCATTTTATTTAGAATTTTGGCCTTAAAGTTATTTCTGCTCAATTTAGCCAACCCCCCGAAAAGTTTAAAAACATAGCGATTTTGTCTTTTTTCCATTAAAAAGATTGTGTTTTTTTTTTTAAAAAAAAAAAAAATTTAACGAGAAAAAAGGTAATTCTTCGTTTTTAAACTTCCTAGAGTATATTGAACCAAAAAAAGTTCCAAGCCAAAATTACTCACTTCCGGGGTGGATTTGTACTATCATCTAGAATGTTTGTTTGGCTTCTTGCAATCTCGTTCATTTTTTTCCAGTTTCTTTGGGTTTTCTCCATATTTTCTTTTTTTTTTTAAAAAATAAATACTCTAAAAAGATTTGGATAATCTGTCGTCTAAGATTTTCTAAGTATCTCTGTTTCCCTTTATAAACAGGGGTTAGTGAAGTACGAACAACACGACACACATAATAGAAAATTGTGAGGTAAGATTATCACCTTTAAACTTTCTTCTACTTAATTCATTTCTGGTTGTTTATTCTTTTTTTTTTTCTCTTTTAGTTTCTTTGGGGTGCCAATTTTTTGTTGAATAATCTTTGTTTGGGTTTTTGAAATTTCATTTTTTCTTTTCTCTCTCTCTAGTTTCAATTTTTGTTGAATGTTTGTGTTTAATTTGTTTCTCTTTTTCTCTTTGGACGTAAATAGAAACTATGTTTTTTTTTTGGGGTCAAAAATAGAAACTATGTTGGAAAATAATAAAACTCACAAATTACTTAAAATAAAAACGTAGATTCTTGTGTCAATATATTTTGTCATGATATGTGATTTCAGGTTGCTAAACGCGTCCTAATTATGTGACATCATTTAAGAGTTGGTTTTAATCACAATTATAGGATAACATTTTAACTTTTATCAATTTCTTTCTAAAATATCCTTATTTTTACTTTCTCAAATTTAATAATGCACTTATATATTCTATAAAGTAAATAATGTCTAACTCAATGCTACATATATCTTAATTCTAATGTTTTTTAACAAAATAATTTTAAGCAATTTTTAATATTTTGCTCATATCACCCCTACTAATTAATAATTAAGGTAGTAAAAAATCTTCATTATTAGTATTAGAGTTAGTATATATTCACGTGAATTCACACTAGATGGGTAATTTCCTTTTAATTGGAAGTTTAAAGGGTAATATTTCTAGCATATTGTTTGTGTTGCGCAGAGGAAGAGAAGCCTATAAACTTTGAGGCATATTTAACCATGTCAATAGATTCAAGATGTTAGGTTTATTATGAGGGCATGTTAGGAAAACATGTAAAATTAATTAATTTAACTATTTTCCTTAATCCATTCAAAATCGGGAGGTACGTAGTAATATTTTTGCAAGAGGATCAAGATTTAGAGATGAATATTAGGTTTGATTTGGATAGAAATATGGGATTTTAGATTATATATAGTGAAAATGATAGAAAAATACCACTTAAACTTCAAAATCCTTTTAACAATAACAATAACTTGTTTTATTGGGAAATAACTTATTTAGGATTTAAAAATTTAAGTAGTATTTTCTTGAGATTTTCTCATATATATATATATATATATATATATATATATATATATATATGTATATGTATGTATGATCTTAGAAAGATAATATTCTTGGTTTGTACGCGTCATATATATACTTGGGCGACAGATAATTTTAATACGCATATTTTTTTTGCAGCAGTTTCGACAGTAAAAAATATATCTGGTATTTTTTTTGTTAAATTATTTCAAGATATTTTCCAATTTAAATTTTAACTTCAAAATAAAGTTTAGAAATTGTTAAAAACTATCTTCATCTGTAACATTCTCTTTTGCAATTAGTTATACGCAAATAATTTAAAAAAGGGTAAAAATAATTGAAATTTAAAATAACACTAATATATATATATAATCTCCCTATCAAGATATCGTAATTAAAAATTAACGAGAGAAAAAAAAAAAGATAACAGGATATCCTCCTGAAAAAAATTAAAAAATAATAATATCCAAAAAGATTTGGATAGTCTCTAAATCTCTGTCCCTCCTGAAAATTAAACTCTAAATATCTATAAATAGGGAGTTAAACTTTAGAGAGATACCATACAAAGAGTTCTGAGGTAAGCTACTTCTTGGTGGTCTTTCTTTTGTTTCTTTTCTGTTAGAATGTTTTTTTTTTTTTTTTTTTTTTTTTGTAATTTCATTTTTTATTATTTTTCTTTAGTTTATTTAGGGTCATCATGGGCCAATTTCTTGTTGAAGTTTAGTTGGTTTCTTAGAATTCCACTTGTTTTCTTTGCCATGGTGTAGAATGTTTGTTAGAAAAATCTTAAGAAATTATTATTTAAACTTTAAAATTTCAAATAGATGATTTCACAATAAAACGAAACGAAATGTCAATTACTTTAGTTAACGATTTTATTAATGTGATTATTAACAGGATTTTGAAATTCAAACAGTATTTTTCTTTTTCCCATGTTGGTTTGGGTTCTTGCAATCTCATTTATTCTTTTTTTAGTTTCTGTGGGTTTTTTTTTCAGTATTTTCTTAAAAAATATTTGGATAAAATCTCTCGTCTAAGATTTTCTAAGTATCATTGTTTCCCTTTATAAACAGAGGTAAGCGAAGTACGAACAACACGGTACACAGAACGAAAGAGGCAACAGAAAATTGTGAGGTAAGATTATATATCCCCTTAAAACTTTCTTCTACTTAATTTTTCCTTTTTAGTTTCTTTGGGGTGCCAATTTTCCGTTGAATGTTTGTTTGAGTTTTTGAAATTTCATTTATTCCTTTTTTTCCCCCTCTCTCTAGTTTCAATCTTCTGTTGAATGTTTTGTTTTAGAGATGAATATTAGGTTTGATTTGGATAGAAATAGGGGATTTCAGATTATATATATGACGTTAGAAAGATAATATTCTTGATTTGTACGACAGATAATTTTAATACGCATATTTCATTCTATTTGTTATCTAATTAAACTCTGATTTTAATTTCTAATAAATATTATTTTGTAGGGTTAGGATTATGGGTAAAGAAATCATTAAGCTGGCACAAGGATGGAAGCACGTGCAGGAAGGTATAACGAAGCTTAGGAATATTCTAGAAGGCTTACCTAATGAGGAACCTTTCACTTCCCAGGAGTACGCGAAGCAATACACTAAAATCTACGACATGTGTACGCAAAGGCAACCATATGATTACTCTAAAGAGCTTTATAATAAATACAAAGAAACTATTAAAGATTACCTCAACTCTACTGTGTTGCCATCTTTAAGAGCCACGTACCATGAATTCTTAATCAAAGAGCTTGTTAAAAGATGGAGTAACCACAAAGTCATGACTCGATGGCTCTCACATTTCTTCCATTATCTTGATCGCTACTATACTACAAAATACTCAGTTCCTAATCTCAATGATGTTGCACTTAATTGTTTCCGAGATTTGGTCTTCAATAAGGAAAGTTCTAGGGTTACAGATGCCATTATCTCTCTAATCCATAAAGAACGTGACGGGGAACAGATTGATCAATCATTGCTGAAGAATGCTATTCACATATACATTGAGATTGGTGTGTATGAGGAGGCTTTTGAAGTTCATATGCTTTACGATACTTCTTCTTACTATAGAAGAAAGGCGGCAAGCTGGATTGAGGTCGACTCTTGCCCGAGTTATATGCTCAAGGCCGAGGAATCCTTGAAGAGGGAGAGGTATAGAGCTAGAGAGGCTGGTTACTTACATTGTGGCACACTGAGGAAATTAGTAGAGAGAGTTCAACAGGAGTTGCTTGTCACCCACGCAACTCAATTACTCGAGAAGGAGAACTCTGGTTGTGGCGTTTTGCTTAGAGATGATAAGGTGGAAGATCTATCTAGAATGTACAGATTATATCATGAAATATTTGAAGGTTCGCAACTTGTTGCTAATGTATTCAAGAAGCATGTTATAGGCGAGGGTACAACACTGGTCCAACAGACTGAAGAAGCTTGTAATAGTCAAGTAGCAAATAAATCTAGTGGTCAAGAACAAGCTATTATTGTTGGAAAATTCATTGAGCTTCATGACAGGTATATGGGATATGTTAAGGGTTGCTTTATGAATAACAATGTCCTCCACAAGGCATTGAGAGAAGTTTTTGAAGTATTGTGTAATAAAAGCGTCACCGGCATTTCAAGTTCAGAACTTATTTCCACATTTTGTGACAATATTCTTAAGAAGGGTGGTGGTAGTGAGAAGCTGAGTGATGAGGCAATAGATGAAACCCTGGAGAAGGTGGTCTGCCTTCTTGTGTACCACCATAATAAGGACCTGTTTGCTGAGTTTTATCGAAAAAGGTTCAGCCGCCGGCTACTTTACAACCGGAGCGCAAATGAGCATCATGAGAAAAATTTTCTGGGCAAACTAAAACATCAATTTGGTGGAAATTATACTTCAAAGATGGAGGGGATGATGACAGACTTGGCCATATCTAAGGATAATCAAAGAAACTTTGAGGAATATCTTCAAGAAAATACACTTTTGAAACCTGGGATTGACTTATCAGTATCTGTTCTTACCACTGGATTTTGGCCTACTTATAGGTCTTGTTCCATGAAACTCCCTTCAGAGATGGTCGAGTGTGTGGAAGTTTTCAATGGGTATTATTCATCAAAAACAAAGCAAAGAAAGATCTCATGGGTGGCCAAGTGTGTGGAAGTTTTAAAAGGGAATTTTTCATCAAGAACAAAGCCCGGAAAGCCCAGAAAGCTCTCATGGGTTTTCTCTTTAGGAACTTGCAACATCTATGGAAATTTTCAAAAGAAAACCGTTGAACTGATAGTTTCAACTTATCAAGTCGCAACTCTTTTGTTATTCAATAACTCGGAAAGATTGAGTTTCTCGGAGATTATGACTCGGTTGGACTTAGACCATGAGGATCTGGTTCGTATACTTCATTCTCTATCTTGTGCAAAATATAAGATACTTTCTAAGGAGCCAAACACAAAAACTATCACTCAAAATGACATGTTTGAATTCAACTCAAGATTCACGGATCCAATGAGGAGGATTAAGATCCCTCTTCCACCGACTGATGACAGGAGAAAGGTGGTAGAAGATGTTGACAAAGATAGAAAATTTGCTATTGATGCTGCGATTGTGAGGATTATGAAAAGCAGGAAGGTTTTGGGACATCAACAACTAATTTTGGAATGTGTTGAGATGTTGACTTGTACTTGCAAGCCTAACCCTAAAGTAATCAAGATGCGAATTGACAATCTCATTAGTCAAGACTTTTTGGAAAGGGATCCAGATGACTCTAACACCTATAGATATTTGGCTTGATCGACACTGTTCATGTTTCTATTATTTTATATTTCCTTTTTTTTTTTGACCTCGTATATTTTAATATTTACTTTTGGTATCACTATTTTAAGTTTTGAAATTTATATTTAATTGTACCTGGCCAGCATTTCTTGAAAAATATTTGAATATTTGACTTTTTTTTTTAAAAAAAAAAATCTTTCCCTTCACTCTCCTTTTTTATACGCCCCCCCCCCCTCTTTTTTTGTTTTGTTTTGTTTATTTCCTATCCGCACAAATAGACTGAATAACGCTTTTGTAATTTAAGATCTAAAATTTTCAATTACCTAAGAAAATGTTAATTACCCAACAACACGCATAACATTTCTGCTTAATTCATAATAAACTTCAATCATTAATCAGCATTTGGAAGAGAGGAATCATAGGAAAAATTCCTTATTATATATATCATGAAACTAATGAATGAAAAAAAAAAAAACCACCTCAGTAACTATCTTTGTCTCTGACATTCGCTTTTGCTCATCAGATGTTTTAGAATATCATGGCAGCCGTGTACCCCATATTTTATCTTAATATTTTGAAAAGATGGTAAAAATAATAAAACTTTAAATTAACACTAAAATATAAATATGAATACAAAATCAAAAGGTGATGAGGGTGGGCCTGAGGGGACCAAATCAATTGGGGTTATCCATTTTAAACTAAACACATAAATATATCAATTAGATTTAAAATTATATTATATATTGTACCAAAAAAATTATATTATATATACATATACATACAAACACACACATTATCTCCTAATCTAGATATCAGGAAAAAAAAAATAACGGTAAAAATAAAATGCTGGCAAGATATCGTATTTTATTAAAATATTAAAAATATAATAATATCTAAAAAGATTTGGATAATCTTTCATCTAAGTTTTTTTTAAATCTCTTTTCCTCCTGCAAACTAAACTCTAAATGATCAATTAATAAGGGTTATTAGACTGTACGAGTCACCCAGAAAAATTAAAGTTGCGAAAAACGAATTGTCGAGTTCTGAAAAGTCATGATACGATTTTATAATTTTTTTCTTTGATAGCTTCTTATTCCTCAGTAGCCCTAAGCAGAATGGTTTCCCTCCTCATCCTTGAGAAGAACCGGGAGCGTGGGACCGGATTCTCTTACAATCCTTCTGTGTATCTTGATTGTCCAAAAATTGATCTAAGCGTTTAGAAAGAGACACCTCATCTACTTTTTAAATTTTCATTCTTACTACATGCGGTACCATGTGGTAATTTGAAATCAATGAGGTGTTTCTCTCTCTCTGAATATTTAGATCGATTTTTGGATAGTCAGATGCACGTATACGGAGGAATATTGAGGGTTTGTTTGGTTTGAGGGGATCAGAGGAGAGGGGGGAGGATGGAGGGATTTTAGCCCCCACCCCTTGTTTGGTGATGATATTTTTTTAGGAGAGGAGGAGATTTTTTTTTTTTTTTTTTTTTTTTTTTTTTTTTTTTTTTTTAAATTTTCCCCTCTCGCCCCTCAAAAACGTTACCCCCCAAATCGGACATATTTGGAGGGATTATTAGAATATGTGTGTCAGTGGACTAAGATGCCCCTAGAATTTTTCTATTATTCCTAAAATACCCTTATACCCTTTTTAAGTCGATGCATCCCAGGACACGACGCTGCTTCTACCCTCCGACTCTCTTTTTCTGCGCCAGAGTTGCTGAAACCTTTTCTCTTTCACTCTATTTCTTCTACGTCTTTATTCTTGCCTTTTCTTGAAGCGTTTGATCTATCACTAATCTTGTTTCTTGTATTGCATTTTCATCTGAAATTAGCTGCTTATTCATCCTTTTCTAGAAATCTTAGTCTTTTACCAATCAACTTATTGAAATCCTTCTGGGTTGGGTAATGGGCCGGCATTTCTTACCCTGAATGAGTAAAATGTTTTAGAAGAGAAATTTTTCAGGATTACGTAATAATAATGAAGTTAAGTATTCATGGAAACTCTGGTCGAAGCAAAGATGATTTTGACTTGAATCGTTCATAGTAATATTTTGGGAGAGAACTTGGAGGTTTAATTTGAGATTTTTTTCCTCTTCAAATAAAGTGGATATCTATACTCCATATATTGGCGGCAAATTTTTCTCAAGGATTTTATTCCCACAACTTGGTAAAACTGTTTTCATAGGAATCTCATGTTGAACCACACTTTCCCTAATTTTACAGTGCTTATTCTGTTAATCATAGTGGGCCTGTTTGGGTTAGCGGTAGGGAACGGTGGCTTAAAAACCATCTGACTTAAAAAAAGTTCGGTAGGAAAAAAGTCAGGTTATAGATAATGATTTGTGTTTGAATTGTCATTTGGCTTTTACAAAAGTGTTTTTTTTAAAACTTATGAGTGTTTGAATTATTATTTCAAAAAAGTCAAATGAAATAAAAAAATGACTAAAAAATGTATGAATTTTATTAAATACTCCAATTGAACCTAAATATAAGATAGAATTAATATTTTTAAAGAGATTGAGGAAGTTAATTAAATTACTCAAGAAAGATTTTTTTTTTCAATAAACTAATATTTTTAATGGATAATTTTTTTTATATAGAAGTTTTAATGGATAAAATTGTTTATGAAATAAAATGTATACAAACACCACATGGAAAACGTTGAAAAATAAGCTACATTCTAGAGCTTCAAAAAAGTCCAGTACGTTGAGCAATTTAAAAAAGTCACTGAAATCATCCAAACAGGCCCCATCTCCTTTTTTTTTCACTGATCATTGATCCCAACGGGCAGCCATATATATTTGCCTCAACGCTCTCAATAACGTGGGTCCAAACAGGCCCAGTATTTTATAGTCCTACTGCTATAGGACTACTATCACCATCAACAATAAATAGAATTCATAAATAACCTGAGTGATACACACAGTTGTAAATGTTAATTTTCATTTTAACGCATAAAAATGTTATTTATAATTAAACGATATTATACATTTAATAAATTTTGGAAAAAATCACTTACAACCAGTGGCGGAACTTGGAGGAAAAGTTTGGGGGCAAATAGTGGTGGGGATTCGGGGGTTCGGGCGCGTAGCCACCGAAATTTTTTTAAGGAAAGTTTTAAATCATTAAAAATGAAAAGAATAATAAAAAAAATATTCATGAAATTAAGTCAATTAACTTCATCTACAAGTGTAGTGTAGAATGGGTAAAAGATAGTAAGGGATACACCACAAAAAGTAAATTTCACCGATAAACTAAAAATTTTAGGTAATTAGAATGAAATATAGAAAAGAATGACAAAATTAACATAAATCATACAAGACCCCACATAGAACAAAGATTGAATTATAAGCCCCAAAAATATAAAAATAGGGAAAAATGTAGGAAAAAAAGAAGAAGAAGAAGAAGAAGTTGGGGGCCAAAATTTAATTTTACTACTTTGGGGGCCAAAGTTGTATTATTACACTTTAAAAAAAAGTTCCATTAAAAAATTTTAAAGAATTTTTTTTTTTGAGGGGGCCATGGCCCCCCCTTGTCATAGGAAGATCCGCCACTGCTTACAACATAAGTAAAGTTGTCAATGTAAAAATAATTTCCTCCCCTCCTCTCCCCGAACCAAACAATTAACATTAAAATCCTTCTTATAATATAAGGGTAAAGTTTTCAATATGAAAAAAATTCTCTCCTCTCCCCTCCTAAACCAAACAAGTTAACATTAAAATCTCTTTCCTTCTAATCAATCCAAACAAGTAATATTAAAATCACTCCCTTCCCCTCCCCTCCATTAAAATCCCTTCTTTCCCTTCCCCTCCCCTTCGTCCAACCAAACAGACCCTCAGGGTAAGTTTGGTTTGAGGGAAGGGAGGGGGGAAAATAAGGGGAGAAAAAAATTATACTAAAATTCAGTAAAATGAGCCCACAAATTTTTTTTCTACCTCACATTTTTTCTCTCCCCTCCCCTTCCCTAAAACCAAACTTACGCTCAGGGAAAGGAAGGGATTCGGAGAGAATTTACAATATTGATGAAGAATTCCAATATTGATGAAGCAACTGAGTTCACTGTCCGATTCGCAGCCTCGGAGCGACTCGGGATAGATCTTTCTGACTCGGAGCACAAGCTGCTTGTGAGAGGCATTGTTGAGTCGTATCTGCTCGCTATCGCTGAGCAAGAAGATGGTAGGGTTCCAGCTTCCGAGCCGAGTGCTCCACAAGAGACAAGAGAGGTGGTGCAGGGTGAGCAGGAGGTGAAGCCAAACAAGGAGGTTACGGAGGACTCCGAGCACATAATTTGCCAGGTTAAACGTTTGTTTTATGATAATTTTTTGCTTTGGCTTGTAATTCAAATTTAGTTTGGACCAGTTGTATGGAAAAATTGAAACACTATGTTTTCTTTGATGCTCTATAACCTTCCAGATGTCAATAATCAGAAAGCACTAAATTCTGTTTGTTTTCCGGGAAAAGTTAAGGGAAAAGATTATGAATTTACATTTTTAGAGTAATTATTTGTGTGTTTGTTGTTCTAGTTGTCTGTACCTTCCAGTTGATTTATTATTTGTATTCAGTTTTTTAGTCTTTCTAAGATAGCTTCCATGCCGTTTAATGTGGAAAGCAAAACTTTTAGCCTAATGTTTCTTAGCACAATATAGTGGTAGAAAATTTGTAAGCTTTCAGTTGTCAATTTGTGTTGTTTTCTAGATGTTCTGTATTATGTTTCTTTCTAATTGTTGGTCTTAGACTCTTGATTGACACTGTTTGTTTCTTCTAGCTATCAAACAAAAGGAATGTGGTGGTTCATGATTTTAGATGGAAAAAGTTAGTCTCAATCAGAGACTATTATGTGAAAGATGGAAAACAGCTTCCTTCAGCTAAAGGTGATTTCAAATGTTTAAGAACAAATTTCATAATGCTCGCTTAACTTTTAGTCTTGCTAATCCAACTACATGAATTATCTCTTTCTTGAGCAAAGAATTGCATTTATTGTCTCAATTGCTGTAAGTGCATAAATTTCTTTAGTGCTCTTCAATGAGGATCGTTGAAGCATGGATTTAAACCTAGGAATATAATGGTTTGAAATAATCTTAGGGGGAAATAAGAACATTAAAAAAGCTGCAAATAGGTTGCCAGATCCTTTGCAAAGCCCACATTTCTTTTGGAGCATCATTTGAATAGACTCACTTTGATGAATTGCTGAAACTACATTTGACTCATGTTTGATTTTTTACCATTTGTTATATGGAGTTATCTGGACTAGTTACTGAACTGGCTTATGTAATATGGGTTTTATACTGGTCTATATAATTTGCCCCCAAACATCGTTGTACATATGGTAAGATGAGAAGTTTTCTAATGTAGGGTTGTCACTGTTTATTTGTCTCTTGATGTCCTTTGTTTAATGCCCTTCAATTTTTTTCTGCCTGAAAAAGAGGAAGATGCTAACTTCCTAACAAAGGTAAGGAGGTTGGTATTCCCCTATAAATGGCTCAGTTTTGGTTGGCTAAATTGATCTGAACCCATCCACTATCTCTCTGCTGCTGATTTTAGGGATAAGTTTGCCGTCGAACAATGGTCTCGCCTTCAAGAAAAGTGTCCCCGCTATAGAGGAAGCCACTGCGAAGATGGAAGCAAAGATGGGGTAAGTTTACATTATGGAATTGTGAAATATTTGACGGCATGAATATTTCTAATTTGATGCTTTATTTTGATCACTAGTTTGTGTTTGCAAAATGGACCTTCCCATTGTAAAATATGAACAATGTTTGTTTTGACCGTGAAATCTACATATATGATATGTCCAAATATCTTAAAACAGTTCACATATACTTGCAAGTAAGGATGTTGACTTACCAAATGTCCATTACTATTTGTGTTGGTAAGTGAACGAGATTGATGATAAAGATATAATGCAATATTTTCAAGGAATGAAGAATCGAAGAATGCTTTTGTAATCGTTCTGTTATAATAATTTAGTTGACTTTTGATTATTACTTTTCTATGTTAAATTGAAGTTTTATTTTATTTTCTTGTTTATATTGTTTTGTTTTTTAATGTATTTAAAACTTTTCTTAAAAAAAAAAATCCGGGCGCCGCTCTCGAACTTCTGAATCCCCCACACTAATTGTGTGGACACACAAAAAATCCTAGCTCCACCACTGCCGGGAGCGCTCGTCCTTCGAGGTTGAGTATCTAGTCGTCTAGATTTTATTTTTGATAAAAAATCTTCGAGGGCGAGTATTTTATTTTTTTAATTGCTGCTGATTTTAGGGATAAGTTTGCCATCCGAACAATGGTCCGCCTTCAAGAAAAGTGTCCCTGCTATGGAGGAAGCCATTGCGAAGATGGGGTAAGTTTACATTATGGAATTGTGAAATATTTGATGGCATGAATATTTCTGATTTGATGCTTTATTTTGATCACTAGTTTGTGTTTGCAAAATGGACCTCCCAATTGTAAAATATGAACAATGTTTGTTTTGACCGTGAAATCTACATATATGATATGTCCAAATATCTTAAAACAGTTTCACATATACTTGCAAGTAAGGATGTTGACTTGCCAAATGTCCATTACTATTTGTGTTGGTACGTAAGTGAACGAGATTGATGATGAAGATATAATGCAATATTTTTAAGGAATGAAGAATCGAAGAATGCTTTTGTAATCGTTCTGTTGTAATAATTTAGTTGACTCTTGATTATTATTTTTCTATGTTAAATTGAAGTTTTCTTTTCTTTTCTTGTTTATATTGTTTTGTTTTTTAATGTATTTAAAACTTTTCTTTTAAAAAAATTCTGGGGCGCTGCTTTCGAACCTCGAATCCCCCACTAATTGTGCGGACACACAAAAAATCCTAGCTCCGCCACCGCCGGAGCACTCGTCCTTCGAGGGTGAGTATCTAGTCGTCTAGATTTTATTTTTGATAAAAAAAGTTCAGTACTAGTTAGAAGTCTGAAGTATCTTTTTAGTACCAGTGAGTACATTAAAATATTTTTTCTAAGTCATGAAATATTTTTTAGTACTAATCAGTATCCTGAAATATTTTTTTAAGATCTTAAAAAAATATTTCATGATTTTGAAAAAAAAAAAAAAAAAAAAAAAAATTGGACCATCTAGATCTGATTTGGACGACCAAATACTCCACCTAAAGGACAAGCGCGACGAGCAAGAACTTTTTCCAATCCTAAGCTTGGGTCAACATTTTTCCGTCAATCATATCCATCCAGATGAGCTTTCTCCATTATGAATAGTCAGCGTGTTCCTTTCACATCTTCTTTAACTCAAGTGTCAAGCTTAAAGTTGGGAATCAGGGTCGGCCATTAGAGGATCAGGACCTAAAAAGGTGGCATTTTTAGGTTCGGAGTAAGAAAAACATCTATTTTTCAAAGCCTGACCTTATAGGGCCAGAAGCTAATTTCTAAATTTTAATTATTTTTCTTGTGTACTTTTTTCAAAGAAATATGATTATTAAATTACAACGATTAAAGTTCTAATTTATTATATAAATGTTGTCAACATTAAATAAATTAGAGTCATGTGAAATAAATTAAGTGAAACATTTTCATTTTTATTTTTGGGCCATTAACCAACTAAATCATCTGATCATATGTTGATTTTGTAGTTATTGGAAATGTTGATGAACAATATTAGGGATCCTATTCATAAGCATGTGGTTGATATGGGAATTATTCCTATTCTAGTGAATATTGTGAAGAAAAAGGTGATTTTTCCCCCTTAACATAAACTCGTCTTTAAGAGTGTTTTCTTTTCTTTTCCTTGTTTTGGCTGACCTCAGTATTTTTGGCCTTTTCTTTGCTTGCAGTCAGATTTGCCTGCTCGAGAGAGGATTTTTCTCCTTCTGGATGCTACACAAACATCCCTTGGTGGTGCTTCTGGAAAGTTTCCCCTGTATTATAATGCATATTATGATTTAGTGGTAGGTGCAGATATATGAAGTAAATCTAGAATTATTTGATTTATTGGTGGTGTATGGGCCTGTATCTTGGCATAGTAAGAAATGCACGATTTCTTTAAACTCCATGATGTTGAAAATCTTAGTGACTTGATACGGCTTTTGGTTCTTACTGAATGACAGCGCAGGTTGTAAAAAGCTTGTTTAGTATGCCTTAATTTCTAAGCCCAAAACTGCTATCTCAAGGAGAGGTATTTTTAATTTTGTATTTTAACAGGATTATTAAGGTGTAAAAAGGTTGCACAAGATAGTTGGATGTTGATTTTTTGTATTTTTATGTAATTTTCAAAGCCCCCTTTATGTTTTTTTTTTTTTTTTCTCACTTTGCTAACAGATATTTGTCACCCACACGGAAGATGGCTTTCACCATCTTATATTCCTTCCATGTGATACAAGTGATTGTATAACTTTTTCCTTCTTTTGTCTATGCTAAATCATTGTAGGTTTTCTGAACAGTTTTAACTACAACCTATTTATACTTTGTATAGAGTGCTGGTGTGAAATTTCCTCAAAGGGATCGTGTGGTGCAATCAAATCATCCTAGTTCACAACCTACTAAGATTAGTAACTTACTGAACAGGGAGTGGGGCTCACCTAGAGAAGAAGGAGTTGCTCAGCAAGCAGAATCGGAAACTGTTTCTGGATATAGGTGACTTTGATTTTTTGGTTCTAGTATAATATGACAACATATTTAGCAACCATTTCTTGGCATTCTCATTTTCCATATGCTATACAGTCAACTTGCACTTAGTGAATAATAGAGTCCTCAACATTCCTGGCGCAATGTGCTGAATTGGATAATTGTGACATGAATTTTTATTGGGATAGGGATTATGATCGTAAGTCTGAGGCCAAGTGAGAAGATTGAAAAGAAAAAAAAAATGCCAATATTTAATTTTGGGTGGATTCCTTCTCTTTCTTGTGGATTTTGGTTAAATAATCGGAGGAATTGAATTGTGATATGGGGACCTCTATAGAGAACTGTTGGAGAAATATCCTTCTAGAAAGTTTGTTCTTATTGCCATTTTCATCTAGCGAAGTATGTGACTTAATTCAACGCATATGTCGCAGTGTTATTCAAAAGGCAAGTAATGCATTAGAGGTTCTAAAAGAAGTTCTTGATGCTGTTGATGCTCAGCATCCTGAGGTATGCCAATGATCTGTTATTCCGAGAATTTTTCATACGTATGCACTTGCTGTGTAAGTTTATATTTTATTATAATAACTTCAGCCATGCATTCGCTGTCGTCGTCTTCTTTTTCCCTTCTTCCTGATTCAGATACTATTATATCCAGAAACTTCCATGGGAATACAGTGAAATACTACCTCCGATCCTAAATATAGAACAAAGTTTATAAACTTTATGCTATATTTAGGATCGGAGGGAGGGAGGACTTAGCTACTACCAAAATTTTGTAGGCACTAAGCAGAGAACAGGAAACCATCTTGCTGATTTGTTCAAGATTACAAGCCATTTAAAATATTAAGATAGCGGCCTTCTAAAGAAATGTCTCAATGTATAGCTGTTTTTTTAACATTTTATTGAGTAGCAATGATCCTAAAACTTGTTCTTTCCCCCAACTTTTTAGGGAGCAAGGGATGAGTTCACCCTTGACCTTGTAGAACAATGCTCATTTCAGAAGCAAAGGTTAATGCAACTTGTGATGACTTCTCGGTGAGGACACAAGGCTGCCTTAAATTTCTCATTTCTGCTAATGGCCTAATATCGTTAGAGGCTTAGGTCTATGACCTGTATGTTGCTGAGCATTGGTATTAATTCTGAGAAAAACATTGGCACTTGCATGCTGAACTATAATTTTTGGTACCTCGAACTGCTTTTGACCCTTGTTTTTAAATTTTTGGGTAGAGACGAGAAGATAATTTCTCAGGCAATTGAATTAAATGAGAAACTTCATAAAGTTCTTGCAAGACATGATGACCTTCTTTCTGGTGGAGCTACAGCAACTGGTAATTGTTTTGCCCACGAAGAACCAGAAGAAGAGGAGGCTGAACAGCTATTTCTTAGGTGCCTTGCTATTTTAATTCCCCTTGTCATGAAGGGAGAGACTTTTTCTTTTTTGGGTCATTGGATTTTGAATATCCATTTATCTCTGATAATGTCTGGCAGATTAAGGAAAGGGAAGGCTTGTGTACGGGCTGAAGATGAAGACACTGCACCCCAGTTCCCTCACTTGGGTTTGCTTGGAGAAAGACTGAATCGTCCACTAATAAGGCCACTCTCGCTGGAGCCACCACGAGAAGCTAGTCCTCGCTCTCTTCCGACTACACTTCCGCCTCCTCATGCAAAAGGCGTCGATAGAGAGCCGCCTGTTGTTGCCATTCCACCACCACCGGCAAAGCACGTGGAGCGCGAGAGATTTTTTCAGGAGAAGAAGATGGATGGTTCTCCTCTGGCCAGGCACATGAGGGGCCTCTCTTTACATAGTTTAAATGGCAGCAGCTCTCACAGTGGAAGCTTTGATTCCAGTGACTAGACTTATGGAAGGGCCTCTTTTAACTTCTATACATCCCTTCTTTTTCTCTTTTAAATGTTGGGTGTGAATTTTAAGCTGCGAGAGGATGCTGATTTCTGATTTTAGTGTTTGGGGGGTTAACGTTATTAGAAAGGAAGAACACATCCTCTTGGGTTCATATATAGTGCATGTAGGGAGTTTTCTGTGATCATATAGCCATGACCTGGGATTTGTAATTATTACTAATAGGTGCAGGTTTGTTTGCTCGAGTCCTTTATCTTCTAATGGGTTAAGTTGCACCAGCACCCAGAACTATTTTTGGAGTTGCAATAAGCACTTTAAAGTATTTAATGGTGCAATTTTGACCTGAAGTATTAAAAAGGGGGCAAGCTGACAAACACATTACCTCTCCGTTAGTTTACTGTAAGTCATCTTCTCTCCTCCTTCAGAAAGGACCAGCAGAGATGACATCCTTGGGTCATCCTCCTCCAGCTGCTATCTTAAATGTATAACCTAGTTATTAGTGTAAATTTGGTCCTACTTATGGTATTAGATGCAGTATTAACTTGAGATATACTTTTTCCACCTTTTAATATAAAGTCCAATTGACTTGTTTAAATATTTTTTTAAAAAAAACTGAATAAATTATTTTAAAGTGTTTATAGTTATCATTTTTTTCTTTAAACTAATTTGCTTAATTTATAAATTGATATATAATCTAACAATGTAAGTTTATTTAACTTCCTTAACATTATTTAAAAGGTCAACTTAGTCTTATTTTAAGGACCTGAGAGGTAAAAGATTTTTATGGCCTTAAATATAAAAGTCATTTAACAAGTCGTTAGATAAAAAGTGACATTTTAATTTATTTTTTTTCTGGTTAATTTGGGGAAAAAAATTCCATCCGGTCATTGTTATAAGGAACAATGATGGTTCTTAATACAAAGAATAAGTTTTTGTTGTTTCAAATTTTAAACTGATCTTTTTATTTTTACTTTTATTAAATATATGTCACTCATGATCTCTCTGCAATAATTTTTCATTCATTATCTCTCATGTATTCTCTTTATAAATAAGAGTATAATTGAGAAAATATATCTTACACATTTATTTTTTTAACAGCATGATTTTATCAAGATAGGTTTATTTTAACTACATGATAATCTTGAAAAGTGATGATACAATTTTTGCGTCTCCCATATCCTGATATCCAGCAGCTTTCTCCATTTAGAATCGTCAGCATACAATTTTTAGTAAATACACACATGTGGATCTAAAATTATATATAGATATATCATATATATATATATATATAGAAAGTATTTCTCCAAATCACGAAGAGAAGTTTATCTTCACACACTTAAAACTACATCGCTTTGAATTAATGAAGGGTGTGTTTGTAATTTTAGGTGAATCAATGAAGGGTGTTTTGGTAAAATTTATATCATAAAAAAGTAAATAAAATTATAAAACACCCTTCATTAATCCAAAACAACGTTGTTTTAGAGGTCACTGAAGATAACTTATCTCCAGTGACTAGAGAAATCTTTTACCCATATATATATATATACACACACACACACTTATATATATCGGGCAAAAATACACACACAGACACACTACATATACACATATAGATATATGTAAATAAACTTAGGGAATGAAGTGAAATTTAATGTAAACTTAAAGAAAGAAATATATACTTTTGCGTTAAATTAATTATCAAACTCCTACTTTTTGCATCTGAAGAAGTATTTCAGTTTTGTTTCCGGAATTAAATTATTTCTTTTTTATTATGGATTAAATTATATTTTCTTTAGTATCTCTCTTTTTTTTATTGAAAAATTGTTTTGGAACTGTTTTGACAATAAAAAATATTTCTGGTTTTTTTTGTTATATTATTTCAAGATATTTTCCAATTTAAATTTTATCCTCAAAATAAAATTTAGAAATTGTTAAAAACTATCTTCATCTTGTTTTTTTACCTGAAAAACTATCTTCATCTCTAACCTTCGCTTTTGCTAATTAGTTATATTAATATCATGGCAATTGTGAACATATCATGTTTTATCTAAATAATTTGAAAAGAGGGTAAAAATAATAAAAATTTAAAATAACACTAAAATATAAATATGAATATATATATATATATATATATATATATATATATATATATATTATATCTCCCTATCTAGATATCATAATAAAAATTAACGATGAAAAAAAAAAGATGACAAGATATCTGTATTTTATTAATTTTTTTAAAAAAATAATACTTTTATTTACTATAAACTACGCCTTATATTTAGGAGAGACGTGGTAATATCTAAAAAGATTTAGATAGTCTCTCATCTATTTCTAAATATCTTTCTCTATAAATAGGGTTAGACTTTAGAGAGATCCCATACGAACGGAGAGTTCTTTTTTCTTCCCTCAAAAGAACGGAGAGTTCTGAGGTAAGCTTCTTTGTGCTCATTCTTTAGTTTCTTTCCTGTTAGAATGTTTCATAGGCCAATTTCTCGTTGAACGTTGATCGGGCTTTTATACATTCATAAGTTTCGAACTCAAGACCTTACTTAAGCGATATACAAGTATCTTACCACCTCTACCAACCCTATTAGCTATTTGTGGTCATCATGGGGCCAATAACTTGTTGAACGTTTACTAGGGCTTTTAGAATTCCATTCATTTTCTTTGCGATCATCTAGAATGTTTGTTTGGGTTCTTGCAATCTCATTTATTGTTTTTTTAGTTTCTTTGTGTTTTCTCCATATTTTCTTAAAAAAAATTTAAAAAATAAATACTCTAAAAAGATTTGGATAACCTGTCGTCTAAGATTTTCTTAGTGTCTCTGTTTCCCTTTATAAACAGGGGTTAGTGAAGTACGAACAACACGGCACACAGAACAGAAAATTGTGAGGTAAGATTATCACCTTAAAACTTTATTCTACTTAATTCATTTCTTCTTGTTTATTCTTTTTTTCATTTTAGTTTCTTTCGGGTGCCAATTTCCTGTTGAGTAATCTTTGTTTGGGTTTTTGAAATTTCATTTTTTCATTTATGTCTCCTCTCTAATTTCAATTTTTGTTGAATGTTTCTGTTTGTTTCTCTTTTAATAAAACTCACAAATTACTTAAAATCAACAGGAATATTTTTTTGTTAATATATTTTGTCATGATATTTGCTTTTAGTTTGCTAAAATTTTTGCAAGAGGATCAAGATTTAGAGATGAATATTAGGTTTGATTTGGATAGAAATATGGGATTTCAGATTATATATAGGAAAATGGCAGAAAAATACCACTTGAACTTCAACAATAACAATAACTTGTTTTATTAGGAAATAACCTATTTAAGATTTTAAAATTTAAGTGATATTTTCTTGATATTGTTCCATATATATATATATGCTTGACGTTTAGAAGGATAATATTCTTGATTTGTACGTGTTATATATACGTGGGTGATAGATCATTTTAATAGGCATAATTTTTTTGAAACAGTTTCTACAATAAAAAATATATCTGGTATTTTTTTTGTCAAATTATTTCAAGATATTTTCCAATTTAAATTTTAGCCTCAAAATAAAGTTTAGAAATTTCTCCAACATTCGCTTTTGCTAATTAGTTATATTAATATCATGGCAATTGTGAACATATCATATTTTATCTAAATAATTTGAAAGGAGAGTAAAAATAATTAAAATTTAATTAAAATAACACTAATATATATATAATAATAATAATAATAATAAATGAACATAAAAAAAAAGATGACAGGATATCCGTATTTTATTAATATATATATATATATATATATAAAGATTTGGATAGTTTCCCTCCTGCAAATGAAACTCTACATATCTATAAGTAGAGTTAGACTTTAGAGAGATACCATACGAACGGAGAGTTCTGAGGTAAGCTACTTCTTTGTGGTCCTCCTCCTCCTTGTTTCTTTCCTGTTAGGGTGTTTTTTTCCCCCCCCAATTTATTATTATTTTTTTTCTTTAGTTTCTTTATGATCATCATGGGCCAATTTCCTGTTGAATGTTTAGCTTAGTTCTTAGAATTCCATTTATTTTCCTTGTCATCGTCTAGAATGTTTGTTGGGAAAATTTTAAAAAAATATCATTTAAATTTTAAATAGATGATTTCACAATAAAACATTAATATGTTCTTATTATTGTGATTGTCAATAGGATTTTAAAATTCAAATAATATTTTTTTGTCATTTTCGCATGTTTGTTTGTTCTTGCAATCTCATTCATTCTTTTTTTAGTTTATCTGGGTTTCCCCCTATTTTCTTAAAAATTAAAAAAATATTAAGAATATCTATTTTTTTTTGGATATTCTCTCGTTTAAGATTTTCTAAGTATCATTGTTTCCCTTTATAAACAGAGGTTAGTGAAGTACGAACAACACGGTACACAGAACGAAAGAGGCAACAGAAAATTGTGAGGTAAGATCATCAACTTAGAACTTTCTTATACTTAATTTTTCCTTTTTAGTTTCTTTGGGGTGCTAATTTTCTGTTGAATGTTTGTTTGAGTTTTTGAAATTTCATTTATTCTTTTTTTCCCCCTTAACTCTCTAGTTTCAATCTTCTGTTGAATGTTTGTGTTTGTTTCTCTTTTTCTCTTTGGAGGGAAATAGAAACTGTTTTGGAAAATAATAAAACTCACAAATTACTTGAAATAAAAATTACACTTGTTGCCCCCAGAAAAATAAAAACGTACATTTTTTTTTTTTGTTAATATATTTTGTCATGATATGTTCTTTCAGTTTGCTAATATTTTTGCAAGAATCAAGATTTAGAGATGAATATTAGGTTTGATTTGGATAGAAATAGGGGATTTCAGATTATATATATGACGTTAGAAAGATAGTATTCTTGATTTCATTCTATTTGTTATCTAATTAAACTCTAATTTTAATTTCTAATAAATATTATTTTTTAGGGTTAGGATTATGGGTAAAGAAATCATTGAGCTGGCAAGTGGATGGAAAGACCTGCAGGAAGGTATAACGAAGCTGAAGAATATTCTAGAAGGCTTACCTAATGAGCAACCTTTCACTTCCCAGGAGTACGCGAAGCAATACACTAAAATCTACGACATGTGTACGCAAAGGCCACCATATGATTACCCTCAAGAGCTTTATGATAAATACAGAGAGACTATTGAAGAATACCTCAACTCCACTGTGTTGCCATCTTTAAGAGCCAAGTACCGTGAATTCTTACTCAGAGAGCTTGTTAAAAGATGGAGTAACCACAAAGTCATGACTCGATTTCTCTCACGATTCTTCGAATATCTTGATCGCTACTATACTATAAAAACCTCAGTTCCTAATCTCAATGATGTTGCACTTACTTGTTTCCGAGATTTGGTCTTCAAAAAAGCAAGTTCTAGGGTTACAAATGCCATTATCTCTCTAATCCATAAAGAACGTGAGGGGGAACAGATTGATCAATCATTGCTGAAGAATGCTATTCACATATACATTGAGATTGGTGTGTATGAGGAGGCTTTTGAAGTTCATATGCTTGACGATACTTCTTCTTACTATAGAAGAAAGGCGGCAAGCTGGATTGAGGTCGACTCTTGTCCGAGTTATATGCTCAAGGCCGAGGAATCCTTGAAGAGGGAGAGGAATATAGCTGGAGAGGCTGGTTACTTACATTGTGGCACACTGAGGAAATTAGTAGAGAGAGTTCAACAGGAGTTGCTTGTCACCCACGTAACTCAATTACTCGAGAAGGAGAACTCTGGTTGTGGCGTTTTGCTTACATCTGATAAGGTGGAAGATCTATCTAGAATGTACAGATTATATCATGAAATATCTGAAGGTTTGCAACTTGTTGCTAATGTATTCAAGAAGCATGTTATAGGCGAGGGTACAACATTGGTCCAACAGGCTGAAGAAGCTTGTAATAGTCAAGCAACAAATAAATCTAGTGGTCAAGAACAAGCTATTATTGTTGGAAAATTCATTGAGCTTCATGACAGGTATATGGGATATGTTAAGGGTTGCTTTATGAATAACAATGTCCTCCACAAGGCATTGAAAGAAGTTTTTGAAGTATTGTGTAATAAAAGCGTCACCGGCATTTCAAGTTCAGAACTTATTTCCACATTTTGTGACAATATTCTTAAGAAGGGTGGTGGTAGTGAGAAGCTGAGTGATGAGGCAATAGATGAAACCCTGGAGAAGGTGGTCTACCTTCTTGTGTATCATCGTGATAAGGATCTGTTTGCTGAGTTTTATCGAAAAAGGCTCAGCCGCCGGCTACTTTACGACCGGAGCGCAAATGAGGATCATGAGAAAAATTTTCTGGGCAAACTAAAGCATCAATTTGGTGCGAATTACACTTCAAAGATGGAGGGGATGATGACAGACTTGGCCATAGCTATGGATACTCAAAGAAGCTTTGAGGAGTATCTTCATGAAAATCCACTTTTGAAACCTGGGATTGACTTATCAGTATCTGTTCTTACCACTGGATTTTGGCCTACTTATAAGTCTTGTTCCATGAAACTCCCTTCAGAGATGGTCAAGTGTGTGGAAGTTTTCAATGGGTATTATTCATTTAAAACAAAGCACAGAAAGCTCTCATGGGTTTTCTCTTTAGGAACTTGCAACATCTATGGAAATTTTCAAAAGAAAACCATTGAACTCATAGTTTCAACTTATCAAGCTGCAACTCTTTTATCATTCAACAACTCGTAAAGATTGAGTTTCTCGATTATGACTCAGTTAGACTTAGACCATGAGGATTTGGTTCGTATACTTCATTCTCTTTCTTGTGCAAAATATAAGATACTTTCTAAGGAGCCAAACACAAAAACCATCTCTCAAAATGACATGTTTGAATTCAATTCAAGATTCATGGATCCAATGAGGAGGATCAAGATCCCTCTTCCACCGATTGATGACAGGAGAAAGGTGGTAGCAGATGTTGACAAAGATAGAAAATTTGCTATTGATGCTTTGCGATTGTGAGGATTATGAAGAGCAAGAAAGCTTTGGGGCATCAACAACTAGTTTTGCAATGTGTTGAGATGTTGAGTCGTACTTTCAAGCCTAACCCTAAAGTAATCAAGATGCGAATTGACAGTCTCATTAGTCAAGACTATTTGGAAAGGGATCCAGATGACTCTAACACCTATAGATATTTGGCTTGATCAACACCATTCATGTTTCTAGTATTTTTATATTTCCTTTTTTTTAATTCGTATATTTTAATATTTACTTTTGGTATCAATGTTTTAAGTTTTGAAATTTATATATAATTGCACCTGGCTAGCATTTCTTGATAAATATTTGAATATTTGACTGCTTTTCTTATTTAAAGAAAAAAAGCTTTCCCTCCACTATCCTTTTTTTAAAAATAAATAGTAATTATCACTTTCTCCCATTACCATTACACATGGAAAAGATATTTAATTTCCTTTTTAATTGGTGTCTTATAATAAACACGGGAGAAATTACATATTTATAAAATTACTGGGCACTTTTAATGGTTTGATATTTTTTGAATTTTATTTAGAAAAAAATAAGGAATTGGGTTAAGAATATTTAATTATTTTTTTACCCTTTTTCTTATATCTTATCTTAGTTAAAATTTTAGAACTCCAGTTCTTTAAAATTTTGCCCTCTTTTTCTGTCACTATCTTCATTCTTTGTTTCACATCGTCTTTCCCTTTATTCCTGTTTACACGTCCTTCTTCTTAAAAAAAAATTCCTATCCGCACAAATAGACTGAATAAAGCTTTTGTAATTTAAGATCTAAAATTTTCAATTACCCAAGAAAATGCTAATTACCCAACAACACACATAACATTTCTGCTTAATTCCTAAAAAAATCAATCATTAATAAGCATTTGGAAGGGAGGAATCATAGGAAAAATTCCTTATTATATATCATGAAACCAATGAATGAAAAAAAGAAAAAAGAAAAAAACCCACCTCAGTAACTATCTTTATCTCCAACATTCACTTTTGCTCATTAGATGTTTTAGAATATCATGGCAGCCGAGTACCCCATATTTTATCTTAATATTTTGAAAAGATAGTAAAAATAACAAAAATCTAAATTGACACTAAAATATAAATGTGAATATAAAACGAAAAATTCCAATTAAATACCATTTGAATTTGTAAAATCTCTGAAGTCTCCGAATTTGTAAAAAGACCGAGAGATACCGGGACCTATGAGGGATATGCAAATTCGGGAGAAATTACCCTTTTGCCCTTAGTTTTAAATAAAAAAATAATAAAAATACCTCGCCGGGAGGCTCACCGGGCGGTCATTGGCGAGGAGGTTGGGGGTTTTTTTTTTTTTTTTTTTTGGGGGGGGGGTTAGGATTTTTTTTTTTTTTTTTTAAAAAAAAAAATGATTTCATTGAAAGTGTGGGGGTTGGGGGTGGGCTAGTTGGGCCACTTGGTTTTTTTTTTATTATTATATATAAATATTAACAAATATATATATTCTTCTTAACATTTTTTCAACGGTATTTACAAGTTTCATAACGCGATTTACAAATTCCATAACGCCATGTACAACTTTTTTTTGGAGGTTTACACTTTTCACCTCTTTCTTGCTTTTGATTGATTGATTTTTTTTTTTAAATGCACTTTCACAAATTTCATAACGCGATTTTCAAATCTCATAACGCCATTTACAATTTTTTTTGGAGGTTTACATTTTTTACCTCTTTCTTGCCTCTGATTGAAAATTAAAAAAAATGCATTTTCACAAATTCCATAACGCCAATTACAAATCTAATAACGCCATTTACAACTTTTTTTTGGAGGTTTACACTTTTCACCCCTTTCTTGCCTCTGATTGAAAATGGAAAAAAAAATGCACTTTCACAAATTCCATAACGCGATTTACAAATTCCATAACGCCAATTACAAATCTCATAATGTCATTTACAACTTTTGTAAAAAATGTAAACCTCCAAAAAACATTGTAAATGACGTTATAAGATTTGTAATTGGTGTTATGGAATTTGTGAAAGTGCATTTTTTTCCAATAAGAGGCAAGAAAGAGGTGAAAAGTGTAAACCTCCAAAAAAAATTGTAATTGGCGTTATCGATTTGTAATTGGTATTATGGAATTTGTAAATCGCGTTATGGAATTTGTAAATACCGTTGAAAAAAATGTTAAGAAGATATATATATGTTAATGTATATATATAATAAAGAACCAAAGTGTATTAACCGCTCTATGAATGCGTGAGGGTTGGGGGTTCAACCCCTCCCCCACACTTTCAATGAAAACATTTTTTTTTTTAAAAAAAAAAAAAAAACCCTAAACCCCCCCCCCCCAAAAAACCCACCCCCTTGCCCGGTGCGCGCCACGGCGGAGCCTCCGCGGGTATTTTATTTATTTAAAACTAAGAGAAAAGGCAATTTCACCCGAATTTGCATATCCCCATAGCCCCAGATCTCTCGCCTCTTTTTACAAATTCGGGAGACTTTCTTTTTATAAATTTAAATAGTATTTAATTGCAATTTTCCCAAATCAAAAGTTGGCAAGATAAATATATCAATTGGATCTAAAATTATATTATATATTGTATCAAAAAAATTATATTATATATACATACAAACACACATTATCTCCTAATCTAGATATCAGAATAAAAATAAACGATAGAAAAAAAAATTAAAGAAATGTTTTGAAAAGTTAAAGTTATGATACGATTTTATATATTTTTTCTTTGATAGCTTCTTATTCCTCTGTAACCCTAAGCGCAGCGGTTTCCTCCTCGTCTTTTGGATGAATAGGGGGTGCTTTCTTTTGGGGACGAGCATCTCGTCGTCTAGATTTTATTTTTATTTTTGATAAAAAATAATTCAGTACTAGTTAGTAGTTTGAAGTATCATTTTAGTTTCAGTACCTTAAAATATTTTTTTAAGATCATGAAGTAATTTTCAGTATTAGTCAATACCCTAAAATATTTTTTTGAGATTCTAAACAAATATTTCAGGATACGAACGGGTCTAAAAATATACTTTAGTGTAGTGTCTTGACATCAAAAAAATGTTTACGATGATCTTGAAAAATAAAAAATAAAATCTGGGCAGATCTATAGGGCCAGATGCTCCCAAAAGACAAGCACGACGAGCAGGAACTTCCAAGCCTAAGCTTGGGTCAACATTTTCCCGTCTACCATGTCCATCCAGATGAACTTTCTCCACTATGAATAGCCAGCTTCTTCCTTTCACATCTTTTTTAACTTGAGTGTCAAGCTTGAGGCCAAGCTGAAACCTATATTCAAAAACTTATTTAAAAATTAAGTTTCTAATTAGGCTTAGAAACATAAAAATATTTAGCCCCTTAAATAATCTAATCTTGTCAAAGGCTACATACCATTTTGCACGTCTACGTGTAAAAGCGGATTGCTTACAAGATAAACCAGATTTTCTTTTTCCTCCAAAAAGGAGGGTAAAACAGAAACTTTCAGTTTTGCTCACTTGGTCTCCATCACTCCATGGTAGAACTTGGAAAGCTTATCTTGCAACACCAGCCCCACTTATCCATAATCATCTTGGTCCCATCTATGCCTTCTCATTATTCTACTTCTTCTTCATCATACATCACTGATCTCTCTCTAACTGAAATTCCCATCTCTTTCATCTATCTCCCTTGCCTCCAAGTTTCAGTCTTTGATTCTGTCGCCATGAATGCTCTTAAAGTTCTTGAAGCTCTGAAAAATTTATCTTCTTCCTTCACTATTTTGGCTCTTTGTGACCTCTGCTCCTCATGAAAACTTGAATACCCACATCCCCATATTCTAATACTTCTAGAAAATTACTGAAGAGACACTCTTGGTGGGGGATTCGGGGGTTTAGGGGCAGGACTCCTAATTATTTATTTATTTATTTTTAAGAAAAATTTTAAATGCATTAAAAAAAAAAAAAAATATAAACAAGGAAAAAAAAAATAAAAAAATATTCATAAAATCAAGTGAATCTTGATGATGTAATAAAAGAGGTAATTATTTTACAAATCATTATTTAGAAAAAAGCGAAGTTAAGTGCGATTAAAATGTAATCTACATAAATTACAAAGAGTGGGCGATTCAATAAGTTCAAGACATATATTTTAATAAAAAAATTATATTACAATAAAAATAATTACAATGTCATCATTTTAGAACTTTATTTTTTGGAATTCCATTATAATCGACTTATTATCAATCTTATCAAATACCTCTTTTTCAATATAAAGACTAAACAATCATTCAACCATTCATCCCCCATCCGATTACGGGTGTAGAATGTGATGTATTAAGGTAGGCACTTAATTTAAGGGTGGACAATCATTCAAATATGTATTAAGTTTTTTTAAAAAAAATAATAAAATAAAATAAACAATAAGGTGGGCACTTGCCCCTAACCTTATACTTGGATCCGCTCATGCTTCTAAGCTTCTGCTTTGGCTTTCTTCCTCTACTTACCTACCTTCCATAACGACCTCACAGAGACTGATCCTTTGGATTTTCCTGGTTTGCCTTTTCTCACTGCTTCTTATGCTCCTGAACCTGTGCTAAATAGAGAGAGCACCTCCTACAACTTCTTTCTTAGTTTTGCTTCTTCTCTTCTGAAATCCAAGGGAGTGATTGTGAACACCTTCAATTTTCTTGAAGCTCGTGCTTTTGAAGCTATGAAAGGTGGTTTTTGTCCCCCAAATGATCAAACCCCACCAATTTTCTGCATTGGTCCATTGATTACGAGTGCCAGAGGTCATGCTATTACCAGTTCCTATTCCGATGATGAAAAGTCTAATTGCTTAGCATGGCTAGATAAAGAGCCAAGTAAAAGTGTAGTGTTCTTGTGCTTTGGAAGCAAGGGTATGTTCTGTGAAGCTCAGATAAAAGAAACAGCTGCTGGTTTAGAAAGGAGCAACCATGGGTAGTGAAGAGTCCTCTGGGTCTGGAAACAGAGCCCAAATTGGAGGAACTTTTACCATATGGGTTTTTAGAGAGAACCAAAGAGAAACGTCTAGTTGTGAAGTCATGGGCCCCACAGAATGCGATTCTGGGGCATGAATCAGTGGGTGGGTTTGTGACTCACGAAGGTTAGAACTCAGTGTTGGAAGCAGTGAGCTATGGAGTACCAATGGTGGCTCGGCCATTGTATGCAGAACAGAGTATGAACAGTGTGATTTTGGTGAAGGAGATGAAAGTGGCGATACCTATAATAAGAAGCAGAGAAGGGTTGGTGGGTGGAGAGAAGAGTGAGGGAATTGATGGAATGTGAAGAAGGGAAGATTGTGAGAGAGAGGAGCTTGGAGATGAAAACCATGGCTATGGCTGCTTGGTCTTCAGGTGAGTCATCTTCAAACTGCGTTTGGTGATTTGGCAAGCTCTTGGAAGCATGGTTGACTAAGAAGTCTTCTCTGAATTTGTTAAAGTTCACTATATTTTCTGATGACCAATCGTCAAAGGAGGTCTTAGGAGGAAAAGAGAGATTAGCACAATAGAATTAGGAGAATGAGGATGATTTTTCGTTAGTAAATTAAACGAAAACCATCAATCTATACACTTATACATTATAAATTGTGGAATCTTTAGAATAAAAAGAAATCTTAACCCCAAGAAAAGGAAATTACTCCCCTCCGATCCTATTAGACATGGTGATTTTTTTTCCCCATAAATTAAAAGAGCTAAACAAGTATCACTACATTATATATTAGTTTATAAATGAAATAACTTATTTTTTAAAAATAAAAATATTTTAAAGTAATTATTCAATCCAGTCAATAAGCATTGGAAAATCATTTGCTTGGGAGTTATGAATATAATTTATAATGTGTTTAATCCTTTAAATTTAGGAAAAATCCTTATTAAATCCAATTGAAATACTAAAAATCAAATTCAAGTCTACACTTTAAATAAATTCTTAATAAGGTTGAGAGGCCTAATTAGGAATTTTTAGGGAAAATCTCATATAAAGTTGCTTGAAATAGTGAAATTCTAAATTAGGCTTTAAATTCAATAAATCTCTAATTAAGTTATCGACCCAATTTAGAATTTCAAAATTTAGATTAAATTATGTTACTGCCGTCTCATAGTCTCATCTCTCATCTTAAAAGGGTTTCAATACTTTTTAACTTATTTTTACAATAAGTGTAAATATATATAAACATTAATATAATATAAAATAAAATATGATTAACTTAGATCAAAGAAATTTTATGTTTTGTGGAAGAATGATCAGGAATAATTCAAAAAAAAAGTATCAAATTAATATCAATTAAATTATTTCTAGTTGAACATTGAGAATAAAAAAATTTATTTTTTACTTGATTTTTTGTTCATTGAGAAAAAAATGTTAATATGAAAAATAACTTGTTTGATATAACAAACTGCATATCAAAGATTTTCATTAATGACTTTTTAAAAGAAAAGATATTTATTAACGTAAAAATAAATAAATAACTATATCTCACATAAGTAAAATTGCGTGATTAATGAAGATTGATTTTTTTTTTATTGACAAAAAACTAATTTGAGTTCTTTCAAAAATAAAATTTTATTCAAAATATTTTATGAAAATATTTAATTGATAACGGTGTTATGCATTTTTTTTTTACTCAAATCATTTTTCCGAACACAAAAATGGGCCATTGATGGTGGAATTGATATAAAGAGGTGAAGGAGTTGAGGGCAATTCACACAGCCGAACTTGGAGAAAGCAGAGGGAATTGAAGAATAGAGAGGGTGAGCGGCTTTTTCGGTGACTACATGGCATCCGATCAATCCCAAAAAACAAGTTTGCTTCTTTTTCTCCGTCAATGTGGTTGTTATGTTCTTGTTTGCTTTGAAAGTGATGCGGCTATCGTCCCATCGTTGCGATAAAGTATTTGACTATTTGCAAATTTCGGAGTAGAAGAGGCTGAACGGAAGAGAAATTTGGCGAAAAAATTGCTGAAAAAAAAAATACAAATGAGAGAGAGAAGGTGAAGCCTGAATTTAGAATTTGTTTAAAATGAAAGCTTGAATTTAGATTTTGGTCTTTTGACAACATTCAAAAAGTTCTAATTAGGCCTCTTAACCTTATTAAGAATTTGTTTAAAATGAAGGCCTGAACTTAGATTTTGGTATTTCAAATAGATTTAATAATTGGGATCTTCCCTTAAATTTACATATATTTCAATTTAGTTCCTTGAATTATAAAATATATTTTCAATCTCTTAACATAGTTAATCTTATTAGCGAAAATGATAATAGTGACTCTATAATTAAATATTGACAAATCATGTTTAAAATTTAATCCTTTAATATAATATATTTTATATTTTAAAAGATAAGTTGTCGAAAGTTTAGATCAGAGTCACCGGACAATGTCATTATTAGGTTTTATTTTAATTATTTTTAGATTTACAAATTTTAAATTTTAAATTAATATGTCAATAATCATTTATATATGCATCATTTAAGTTCATTCAGTAAACACTTTTTTTAAAAAATATGATTAAGGTTTTTTTTTTAAAAAAAAAAACTTAAAATATAAAAGATTTTCATTTCTTCTAAGTATAAGTGTGTAAAGTAAAGATTTTTTTTTGTTACCTGAGTCAGCGTTCTTCATTAACTACAAGTGTTACAATTAAATCAATGAAGTACACTTGGTGGATTTAAGGAATTCAAATGAAAATTGATGTAAATTTAAATAAAACGTGGGCATTGAATCATGAGAAAACTAATACGTAACATAGGAGAAAAATATGAATCGTGTGTATATATATATTTATGGGTTAAGGAGCAAAAATACACGAGCTTTTCTCCGAGAAGCGCCAAAGACCACGTCTTTTTTTGGAAAGAAAAATGCATACGAACTTTCAAAACCAGAAAGAAAAATACCATCACCGTTAAAACAACAGAAACTCGCGTTATCTTTGTGGTGGGCCCCACTTAATTAAAAAAAAAAACGAAAATTCCTAGGTTTTTAAAATTTCCCTCATTGCCCTTGTTCGATCAGTTGTTCCCTTCTTCCTTCACGCGATTTCATTCTCGATTTCGATGCGATGCGACGGCGCAACCTCCACCAACGGAACCAGACACCCTCCACCAATCGGCGTTGATCCAATTCCTCCTGGTAGTTTCAACCTTAGTTTCGGCATTGATCTGATTCCTCCTGGTAGTTTCAACCTTAGTTTCGGCGTTGATCCGATCGTGGAGGATTGCGAGGCGAAGGAATTCTCAAGTAAGGAAATAGTTGTTCATGAAGCAGTGAATGAATTAAAGAGGATTGGGTTCTAGATGTGTGGGATTTTCTTGTCTGGTTTATGCAGCGATTGGAAACCCTACTTGGAGTTGAGAAAACTCGCGGCCAGTGTTGTTAAAACGGCGTTTCAAAACGTTGAAACGTCCGTTTTTACATTTTTCCGGCGACAAACGAGTCAGAACGGAGGTTGAGACGGCTTTTGCACTGAAACGGTGGAGACGCCGTTCTGACTCGGTCGAAACGGTAGAAACGACAGAGTTAAGCGTTTTGACTTTGCTTCCCTCTTCTTCTCTGATCACTCATCGCAATTTGGTACTCGCGGCGACGGAAAGAATGGTGAAAGAAGCCAAGGTCGCGAGGTGAGGTTAGAGGTGTGGATGGAATCGAGGTTGATGAAGGCGATGATCAAGGATGAAAGACGAAGAAGGTCTGAAGGTATGAAGGTCCAAAGTTCTGATTCGCGGTGCCCCTGGTTTCTGTCGGCAGATGCATAAGTTGAATCAAGAAGAAATGAAACCTACTTTGCCAAAACGCACAGCTTTACATAGGGACCTAATTGAAACTTTTAAAAAGTTTTGAAAAGGGACTAAACCGAATATTTTACAACTTAAAAAACAAACTTCCATTTCAAATTTGGCCTAATCTTTCAAGATCTACAACAAAAATAATTAATCTATATGTTAGATTTTTTTTTAGTACGTAGAAAATTCTTACGTTTTCCGTTTTTGCTCACCCTTACCGTTTCAACGTAGACTTTACGTTTTAACAACACCGGCCGCTACGGCTTTGATGATTCTTCGTTTTCATGCTTGATTCCAGAATCGTGAACTGATGTTGATAAGAAAAATGCCTGTGTTGAAAGAGATTGAAGAGATAAATGATTCTTCAGTTTTCATTGTTTGGTAATGTAATGGTTCAGAGAAATGAGTTAATTGATTGCTTTAGAATTACCACACAACCCCAAAAATCTTTTGCTTGATCTGTAGTTATGTTCATGTTTTTTTTATTCTCAAATAAGCTCGTTGTAAATTCTGAATCTGAATTATTTGTTTGCACAGCCATGTCTGTAAGTACACAGAAAGAGTAGTTTCAGATTCAATTTGGAATCATAGATTCAAATATGCCGTAAAATCTGACCATATTTCAGTCAAATATGGCTGTGACTTGTGGAAAGTTGGTTCCTTTGCTTTAAAATTTCGTTCTTCCTTTTTTTTTCGCTCCGTCTTCTGCATCTTTATCTCACAACTCTCATCTTTGTGTTTCATATGCTTTCTTGTGTTCTATGGTCCCTTTGAGAGCTTTTTTTTGGGGGGGGTGTTTCAGATCCAGGCTGTGGGTTCTGAACTTTATGGTGTTAGTCACAAATCTGGGAATCATCACTGTTCTTCGTTTGATGAAGAGTTGCAGAGATGAGAGTTGGGAGGGAAAGGGTGTTGGTGAGGGGCATTTTAGTATTTTCACAAGGTATTAACAGATGTTAAATCAATTTAACAAATGATGGTATTTTCTTCTGGTTTTAAAGGTCATGTGTATTTTCTTTCCGTAAAAAAAAGACGCGTGGTCTTTGGACGACGCCTTTCTAAAATGTATTTTTGCTCCTTAACCCTATATTTATTTATAATGTTAAAAAATTATCAGAAATCCAAGAGGGGAAAAAATGAACGGTGAAAGTGGTTTCCACGAGGATCCTGATTCTCCAAGCATCTAAAGCTACAGATGAACCAAGATAATGTTAACGAAATAAACAAGAAGAAGAACCAAGATAAAGCGCTTCACAATACAATGCCACGTGGCATCACTCTACGTCTCACAATCTTGCTCACATATAGCCACAAACCCATCGCAAGACCCATAATCTCTAGCACAAGAAGCACCACTACCACCATTTTCTCCCTACTCTATAGCTAGATCGAGCTTGTCCAGAATGGCAACCTCTGCCAACGGCGCCGTCGTAAGCGGGTCCTTCTTCGGGAGACACGCCACCACAAGCCTCGGGTCGGCGCCTAAGCTTCAGGCTATGTTCGGCGTCGGAACAAGGAAGGGAGGCCGCAGCATCGGAGGTCGCGTGACGTGCATGGCGGCGTACAAGGTGAAGCTGCTAACTCCGGAGGGGCCAAAGGAATTCGAATGTCCCGATGATGTTTACATTCTGGACCAAGCTGAGGAAGTTGGAATCGACCTTCCGTACTCGTGCAGAGCAGGGTCGTGTTCGTCGTGCGCCGGAAAAGTGGTGGAAGGAACGCTTGACCAGTCCGATCAAAGCTTTCTCGACGACGAACAGATTGAAGGAGGCTGGGTTCTTACCTGTGCGGCTTACCCTAGATCTGATGTTGTGATTGAGACCCACAAGGAGGAGGAACTCACCGGTTAATTCAGCATTTTTGTTACCTTCTGGATTAATTTCCTTTCATGTTTGTATGAATGAATCGTTGATGAATATATATATGTATATTGATATGATGTTGCCTTGTTTTGTGACGATGATTAAGAGTTATCTTGTAGTTTGTGGCTGTGAGTCTGGATGATCAATGAATAATATAATTAATGTCATTATTATATATCTGCTTCTGCTGCTAATTTAACTACCTGTTTTTATACCATAGAGATTGGGCAGTTTTATCACAATATATCGTCGGGTGATTTTAATGAAGTCATAATTATGAAATTTAGCTGCCTCTTTTAATACCATAGAGATTGGGCAATTAGATCACAATATGTCTTCAATAATTGAGGCGGTGTGCATGTAATTTTTTTAAGACTCACTTTACTTTATCTGTTTAATATTTTTTAAAAATAATTTGTCACACTCACTCAGTTCTTCTTCTCTATATTCTCTTTCTTTCTTTTTTCTATTTGTTATATCTCTCTTACTTATTCCTTTAATAAATAAGAGTATATTGGAACAAGAAAGTAGATATCTTACATATTTATTAGGGTTAAGGTGCAGATTTGCCAATGAACTATTACCGGAAGAGCGTCTGACACAAAAAACAATTGAGAATACCAAATTGACCAACGAACTATTAAAAAGTTAAAACAAAAAACACACACACAATTTGATGCAAATTCGCCAACGAACTATTACTCTCACATTTTTTGCTCTCCGTCTTCCACTGATCATCACAGTGTCGGCACGCTCAAGATCTCCAAAGTTTTCCATTTGTGTTAAATTGCTCCACTCACCCTTCAACTCATCCAAAGAATCCACAACTTTCGATCGACACGCTTGACTTCCCTTGGCAGATCCCTACGATCCTTAAAGAAGAACAACCGCCATGCCATTGCGCGCATTCTCGATGTGGCCTCTATCTTCATGGTGTTATTTTATCCAACAAGCTACAGCTTAATCGCTTCTTTTTTTTTAAAAGATCTTCGCCATCGTCCTACGCTAACGCCATATTTTAACGTAATTGTGATAGTTGTTTTTTTAATAGTTATTTGGTACTTTTTTTTTCACTTTTTAATAGTTATTGGCCGATTTGATATCCCCAATTATTATTTTTGCCAAACGCTTCCGGGTAATAGTTAAGTTGGCGAAATCTACACCTTAACCCTATTTATTATCTTTTACTACTTTTAACTAATATTTTGTAAATGCAAAGTAGATATTTTGCTCTTATATTTTGAACTAGAGGGAGTATATTTTAGACCAACATACTATTCTAGAAGTGTTTTATATTATGTTGTAGACAGGATGGAGTACTTTACTTTAAAAAAAGAAGAAGAGAGAAATATGTTAAAGTAAGCTAGCACATCAGCTTCTGAGTTCCTCTTTAAGCATGTCATTACTTAATCAATTAGACCTTCATAAGTCATAGCTCATAACCCTTCGTAATCCGTTAGATCTTTTTTTTAAAATCATATATTTCTTGTGACTCTTACTACTTTTCTTTATCAGTCTTCTCCTTTTCTCCTTCATCATGTTAAGTTCCTAGGAATTCGAAGCTCCTCCGCTGCCGCCCCCTTCTCCGCCTCGTCCTAAAATGGAGGCTCGGATGCAGATGTTGGCAGGCCTTGATCGCTGCACAAGGCGTCTCACGACATATGCCAATAAGCTAAACAGGAAGTTGAATCACATACTTCATCATAATGATGTTGAATATGAAATGCAGTCAAACCCTTCATCTCCCTCCTTCGATGATGAGGATGAGGACATGATGGTGGTGGTGGTAACTGAACATCATCGTTATTTTTTTTTAAATATTAAAAATGAAGTTAATAAAAATAACTAAATAATTCACGGTTATTAATTAAGAACCATAAATTATTCTTGTATATGGTCCTCATCCTCCTCTTCCTCGTCATCTTCTTTATCCTCATCCTCATAATTGGAAGAGGAAGATGAAATTAACAACAACAAAAAACTTAATAATTCACAGTTATTAATTAAGAACCATAAAGTATATTCTTGCCAAAATATTTAACGGTTATAACTTAATAAATGTTAAGTTAATAATAAAGTTAACAAAAAAACTTAATAACTAACAGTTATTAATTATGAACCGTAAAGTATTCTTGCCAACATACTTAACGGTTCTAACTTAATAAATGTTAAATTAATAATAAAACCAACAAAAAAACAACTTAATAATTCATGGTTATTAATTAAAAACCATAAAGTATTATTGCAAACATACTTAATAGTTCTAACTTAACAAACATTGATTAAAGCTTTTGAAACCTTTCCTCTTCCCCGTGCTGACTATGTGTGCCTCCTTGTTATCCGATTATCATCATGACAACACATGTACCCTTTCATTACGCTCTGTTCAACTTCTCACGTATGCAATGATGGTTTTTTCACGTCCCTTCCAGATGTCTATTACAATATTTAAACTCCACATTTTCATTTGTTTTTCCTATGTTTTCGTCATCGTCTTCTTCTTTGTTCTCTAGCTCAATCACCAAGATGAAACGTCATGCGGAGGACATGCCAAAAACTCTCGGGGTCATCCTCCACCACCTCATTCTCCTCCTCCTCCTAAACCTCTACCTCCTGCTTCTCCCCAACATTTGCCTCCTCCTCCATCTCCACATCTCATGCTTCCTCAACTAGAGGCAATGTTGAAGCATGCACAACAAACTGATCATGTCATGAGGAGGGATATCTCACCAGTATGAACAGGAGGAAATCTCATACTTGATGAGTATGAGATTGGCCGTGATCCTAACAATGATCCTGGCCAATCCTCTGGTGAGAAGTAGCCTGGTGATCTCACTAGTTCATCGTGCTATTTGCCTATGTTTTTTACTTCTTTTCATTCTATCATTTTTTCTTCTTACATATTTTGTAAAAAAAGAATATATCCAACGGGTTTTATAGAAAAACCGTCATGATCGAAATAAAATAAATAACTGTTCTATTAAAACAACGGTCACCATTTATAAAATATAATGATGTGTAAATCTAAAAGAAGTGATGACTTAATAATATATGAAACCCTCTCTATATAAACTTGCAAAAACCGAAATCCACTTTTCCACTTCCATTTCAACCTCTCATAGTCAATTGCAAACTTTTTTCTTCACCAAAATTATGGACAAACGCAAGAAAACTTTTGTTTCATCATCTCGGGAATAAACCGAAATATGAACTACCTCCACCAACAAGCATTAAAGGGCTCGTCCACGCGACCTACGAGCTCCATCATATTGTCTAGGTTTACTTGCGAGAGCAAGAACACATGGATTAGTGCTTGAGGGAACTTATCACTCTCATTTGCTCTTTGAACGAGAAGCTAAACAAGCCATTGGAGAAGGAAGAATATGATGCATTATATTCTTAAAACATCTCCATAACTTTTTATTTTTATTTTTCTTGATATCATTTGTCTTTTTCTTTTTTTGTAAAATGGTGATTGCATAATCAACCACCAATTTTTTTTTAAAAAAAAAGTGAAATAAATAACAATTGTTAAGTAAAACTTGTCATTTATTAGAATACCATGTGAGAAAAAAAAAAAGTAAAATACATAACGGTTATAAACAAATAACCGTGATAAATGTAAACAAATAAATAATAGTTCTTATGGAAAATCGTGATATAAAGTCTTAGACACGATTTAAAAAAACAAATCATTCCTCCTCTATTTAAACATTTGAAACAAAATACACTTCACACTTAATCTGCTCAAATGAAACCGACCAACATCGTAACCCTACGACTCCGTTGTCTTTTCTAGCCTCGGGAGTTATTTTCAGTCGAATCCCACCATAAAAAGCTTTCATCTGACTTCTCAGGATAGTCATGCTAGTGAATACACTTGACCCTTATCCTAGCGACTGTCGTGCTAGTTGTTTTCGTTCATGAGCCCTAGCTAGGTATAATTATGATTCCCCTCATCAATTTCACATTATCTTTCCTGCGTTCACTTCTAACAGTTCCTCTCCTATTTCTTGCAGTGTTCATCCCGGCTGATTGGGCTTCCTTTGTGAAGTCACGACACAATAAAGTATTCAAGGTGGCATTAAAATTGCTTTTGTAAAGTAATGTTTTTTTGGAAAACCTAGTATTGATCAAAGGTTCCTTAAATTGTTTTTGTGGAGTTATATTCTTTTATGGAAAACCTAGTATTGCTTTGATCGAAGGTCCTTTAAATTGCATTGGTGATTTTTTTTTTTTTTGGAAAACCTAGTATTGCTCTGATTGAAGGTTGCTTTCTTGTTACAGGAAGTTGTCAACCCATTGATTTGATTCACGGTTCCTACTCTATTGATCTTTTTCGAAGTGATTTCGGGAGATATGGATCCCTAAACAAATACCTTTCCTTTTTTGGAAGTATCTATATCTCTAAAAGTTACTTCGAAAATATCAATAGGTATATGATGAGTAAACTAGTTCAATTGTATCGAGAGTCATACATGAACAAGCGAATACATGTAGCATTTGTGAAATCACGATGCGATAAAGCATTCAAGGTAACATATTAAATTGCTTTTATGAAGTTTTTTTTTTAAACCCATTATTGCTTTGATTAAAAGTTTCTCTCCTGTTTATGTATTGAGTAAGTGGCACCAAGGTAAAAGCTCTGAAATTCAACATTGTGATTAATCCTAGACTCTTCAATATGATAGCTTCTGAGCTACTTGGTCTTGATTCTATCTAATAAAGTAGCGCTTCCAACACCGAGTAGCCATGCAATTTGGGACAGACCAAGATTTTCTAGGCTTTGCGGCGTGAATCAATCGTATTCCTGATCTATATATCTCATAATGTAATTGTTCATCACCTATACCTTATGTCTCTTCATCAATTAAGCTAGGAAAGAAACGATTGGTGAAAAAATCATGAATATCCGTATAGGAAAGGCCGTAAGGGGTAACTAAACTCTTGAGCAGCTCAGGGTTTGCATACCCCTTGTTTTGCTTAAAGGTTTGAATACCCCAAGCATCCTTTCCTATAGGTATATTCGTTGTTTCCCCCTTAGCCTTAGCTTTCCAGGGTTAATTCTGGTATAGAGACACAATTTATAGGTCAACAGTTACATTATCATAAATATAAGTCAATAACTGCCATTGATTCTCCCCCACAAAGCCTGGAATGTCTTGGTTCATCCCAAACTACATAGCCACTCGGTGTGGAAGATACTATTCTATTATATACAAACGAGTCAAACTAGCTTAGAAACTCTCTCTCACTTAAAGAGTCTCACATTTATACTTCATGGCTATTATATAATAACCTTCATTTATTATAAAAGTTCAAGGTTCATATTTAGAAACTAATATAAAGTAATAATTACATAACAGTTGTCTACATGACACCGTTATTTATTTTTATTAAAACTACATGTTCTTAATGTAACTGTTCTTATATAAGAATTATTATATATGTTACTAAATAAATAACGGTTACCAATATGAAACCGTTATGTATCTTACAATCATTAACATATATTATGACGGTTGTTTATGTGTTCCTATTAATTATTATCAGAGCAATGCACATATCATGGCATCACTGAGACTTAATCTATAATGGGTGTTATATTAGAACTCTTATAATATGTCTAGAATAAATAACGATTTGGAACCATAGTTTATCTTCGCGGAGCATATATAACGCTCGTATATATGACGATTCAGAACCGTGATATATGGCAAATAATAACCGTTATATATCACGATTTTTGTAGTAGTGGCTACACATCCCGCTATGTCATTCGTATGCAATATTGTCAAAATCAAGTTTCCACGTAAACATGGAAGGGGGTGGCAGAAACGTAAATCGTAGAAACAACACGAAATGTAAAATTTTCACTTTCTATTACTTAAGGTCAAAGCTCAAAATTATAGACACACACACACACACACAAACGCATGTGTGTGTGTGTGTGTGTTTGTGTGTATAAGTCATTATTCAAAATTCAATGAACAACTTCATATTTAACATATATAAGTCATATAACTATATAAAACATAAGTCCAAAAACATCAAAAGAATAAAGTTTGGAGGTGATTTCTTCACATAGAATTATCAATTTTCATGGATCATATCTGTTTTTCCCTCTTTCTTTTATTTAACTTTATTATGTAATTAACTTCTTAAAATGCCGGATGTTCGTACTAAAAAGGAGATATAACGGAAAATATAAATAAGAAAAAAATTATCATAACATAAACTCTCTATCCTATCTTTTTTTTATCCTTCTTTCTTTTATTTAAATTTAACTTATCTCTGTACTTAGCTTCTTAAAAGCTAAGTGAGAACAAATCCGTATTAAAAATGAGATAATAAACCCGACAAAAAGAAAAGTAAGGAGTAGCTAATTAATAGACTATTTTGGCTTAAGTAGATTAAAGATTATACATATAGATGATTGTAAGAATTAAGCAAAGAAAAAATATAAGAAGATTTCATAATTTTTTTATTCGTTATTTTTTGCCAAAAGTGGAAAGGGTCTCTTTCCCCGTTCGGATCATGTAGAAAGAAAAGAGATTGAAGTAGATCTTGAAAGTGTTCGTTAGCTTCATACTTCTTTAGCCCAAAAAAAAAACTTTTCATCCTTTTTTTTAGGTAGAAACTATAAAAACTTATGTTTTTACCTGTTTGCAAGACGTTTCTACTGGTTTCTGTTTATGACAGTTTTTATTTTGCGTTTCAGCATGTATGACCCTAGTAAAAATGTATACATTTACGTTTTACACTGCTTTTTGACAACAATGTTGGTATGGGAATAAGCTCCACCTTCATGAATAGTCCATCCCCATTTAGGTAAGGTCTTCTCTCTTGGGAATACCTCGTATTTTGCAGAATACAGAGCTTCCGAAGATTCCGGTTACAGGCTTACTTCAGCAGCCAGCTAATCTCTACATTTTTTCCCATGGAACTTGCCATTTTCGTTGTGCGGGGAGAACTGAGATAGGAATGTTTAATTCCGTAAACCAACACGCAGCTCAGAGTTCAGGTCATTATGATTACAAAACATGTTGCCTTATTCACCGCATAAAAGCTCCCTACAAGTCTTAACATCCGCTCCTATCCTTTTCTTCATTACGTCGCCGTTTTGATCAAAAAAGGAAGCAGCTGGTCCTATTTTAAAAAAAAAAAAAAAAAAATCGGGATCGATGCGTCTTAAAAAGATACCTCAAGATACTGAACTGTACTGAAAAAATACTTCATGATCTTGAAAAATTATTTTAGGATCTTGAAAAAATATTTCAGAGTATTAATGGGTACTAAAGAGATACTTCGGATACTTGATTAAGATCAAAAAATACTCCGGATACTTGACTGGTACTAAAAAATACTTTAAGATACTTGAATGATATTAAAAAATAATAATTAATGATCTATAAACATTATTTTAAAATTTTGAAAAAATATTTCAGGGTACTAACTTGTATTAAAAAAATATTTTATAATACTGAAAAAATATTTTAGATAATTTTTTTAAGATCCTAAAATATTTTTTCAAGATCATGAAATATTTTTTCAAGACAGTACTAAAAAAATACTTTAAGATACTTGAATGATATTAAAAAATAATAATTTTTTAATGATCTATAAACATTATTTTAAGATTTTGAAAAAATATTTCGCAAGTCTAACTTGTATTAAAAAAATACTTTATAATACTTGAAAAAATATTTTAGATAATTTTTTCTTCCTTTTTTGATCAAAACGGCGACGTAATGAAGAAAAGGATGAGAGCGGATGTTAAGATAAAAGGAGAGAAGCCGGTTCCTTCTTCTCTTTAGTAATTTATCTTATTTCTATCATCTTAATATAAGACATATTTATCTAATTTGATTATATTAAGGAAGTTAGTTAATATGACATGTATTTTCTGAAACACCATAGTCATTTTCTAAAAATTCCTTTCAAACTTCTCATTCTTGATTATTGTTGAGGGATCATTAATAAGGGTAAATTAGGAAAATATTAATAAATATGAAAACTTTGTTTTATATTTAAACCAAGATCAACTTCTCAAATATATCTTATATTTAGAGGGAGTAACATTTCAATCAACAAACGAAATTAAAACTTACAACAAAATTAAATTGATTGTTTGAAGGTTTTAACAACCTTCTTTTTGTTCCTTTATTTTTTCTTTTATTAGCAAATTACAAGATCACATCAACACTCAAAACAAAGGAGCGCAAATATAAGAGTAACACAGTGATGTTTTTTTTTTGGGGGGGGGGTAAGTGGCAATTTTGGGTTAGAAATTTTCACCTAAGGGCAATTTTGCCCCGGAAGTGTCAAAAAATGAGCAATTTATCATAACCGTTATCCCGCTTAATTTTAATAGTTATTTGATCAAATATACTTTTTTAATGGCCGTCCACATTTTATTCTTGTTAAAGTGCAAATTTTCTCCAAAGTTTACGTGTCATTTACTTCATATTTTTTTTAAGTTAGGTTTAAAATTTACACGGTAAAAAAATGACATAAATCACATGTGAACAAACTCAATATTTGATCAACTAACTGTTATAATTAACTAGAATAACAGCCAGAAAAAAATGGCTCCCCTTTTAATACCTTCCGAGACAAAATTACCCCCAAAAACTTAGAAAATAAAGTTATCCCTCAGCGAAAACTTACTGGACACAATTGGCCCTTGATTGTTTTTAGCATAACACTTGGCTTGTATAAACCAATAAGCTAAATATTAACAGGAATGCCAATAGCCTTGGTGTCTCTAATTCAAAAAACAAAACAAAAAAATCATGGGATACACCAGCGTCGACTAAATTTCTCCATAGATATCATTATTGCAATTACCGCTTTAAGGTAAAAGCAGCCGTGTAGGCTTCCCAAGTCACGAAACCCAAATAACAATTCTTATGACAAAAACACAAGCTCTACATACAAGCAGAGGCTTTTTCTTACAATTTTACTATACAATTCTCCTCTCCTCTTTTCTATTCCATCCACAAATAGTGCTGTGCTTAAACTTGACTTGGTAAAATCAACACTTGATTTTCAAGTAGCACATGACGGAAAGAAATTATATGCATTATACGAACAAAACAAGACTCCATTGCCTTTTAAGGGTGAGAGGGAATTATGTTCACCGAAACAAGGGCAATATTCCCCACTGGTGCAGAAACCCCTCGCCGGTAGTGACTTCTAAAAACAACAGAAGAAGCACGGCCAACATCGCTGCTCTTCCATTCCATGTTTCGGCACTTCTTGTCCAACCCCATTCCCATACCATTACCGGTGGCGGTAGCTCCCGGCGTTGAGAGTCATATGCTGCCAATAACTCTTCTACACTTCCCAATGGAACCAAAGACTGCCAAAGAAATCAGATTCTCAATTACATCACAAAGGTCAAGGCATGCATGCAACTGACAATTTGATAATGTCAGATCAAATTTACTTGATACAATATTTTAAGATGATGGCAGAACATTTTAGCGGAGATTACAAAGTATAGGAATGAAATGAGAATTTGTACCTGCCGTGCTTCAAGATTTGAAACTGCCATGGCACCGACATATGGGAGAGATTCAATTACAGCATCTGCCAAATCTGAAATGAAGGTGGATTCACATCCTAGAGCAGGAACACGGCCCCAGTTTTTTATGCCAGATTCTAGAGCCAATTCTTTGTATTCAACATCAATTTCTTCCAGTGTTTCAATGTGCTCACTGACAAAGCTGAGAATAGAGCACATAAATGACAGGAAAGAGTGAGATACAGAAAGAAGCAAGAAAGTATAAAGAAAGGAGTAAGGTAATATTAAAAAGAAGAAGGCTAATACTACCTAATTGGCACAGCCAGCAAACTTTTCACTCCCTTCTTTCCAAGATCAATTATCGTCTCATCCGTATAAGGTTTTAACCATTCCACTGGGCCAACTCTACTCTATAACAATGATTACACTTTAATGTCAGTGTCACAAATCATGCTTTGAGGGTAGGATCACATTGATAGGTCAACAAATAGACTACTCAGGCAGAGATAAATCTATCTGCACCACCTAACTTTGTTGAGATTTAATATTATGCAAGAAAGCTGCCCTGAGTAGTATTTGCAGGGTCCTGAGATTATTCTCCAAAAGGTAGTCAGGTAGATTACTTGCAAAGAGCTTTCCACATGTAATAATAACTAAATTATGTTAAAAGCTAGAAAACCATCGCACAAGATTATTCATTCTGAAAATAGCTTCCAATCATGAGTCCAATTGAGACTACATATAAGCAAAGTAATACAAAGCATAACAAGAAACAACAAGAATTGGATTAACCTGTTGCTCTAGAAACAATTGCTCTAGCATTATTCCCATTCTTATAGTTAGAAATCTGAATTTCCATACCATATTTCATATATTTAAATATATTGCAGGCCATGAAGCATGCAACATTTCATAGTATATTCCAATACTTCCTATTGGTTTATATTAAATGAGAATTACAAGAAATCAAATAACCCAACAAATTACCTGATAAGCAAGGGTATAAGAATTAGTTATGTTCCTTTTCTCAAGTTCTTCCATAATCAAATCCACACATTCCTCCATCTCTGCCTTGTATGGGTCGCGGCCTCTTCCACATATGCAAGCGGTACTCCATGCGCACTAAAGAATATCACCACCTGTTATCAGAATTCCAATTGCTAAGGAAAATAGGCATACAGATAGAAAATTGAACGACAACCAAGCACAAGTGTGAGAAGAATTCTTCAGGAAAAACTTGAACGATAACATAAGTAACAGAACAACCATATTTTGTCGATAGGCGCAATTTTTTCTTATTAACACAAATAAAAAAGGTCAGCACAGTGCATTTCATACAGAAGGTCAAGTAAAGAAGCATGTTATGTTACAGTTGATACTGTTATCAATTACCAGAATCGCTGTCATGAGTTACTAGTACCACTGTTATTTTACCCAGACATAGATGACATCAACTACATAAATTAAGCTGTCATTATTTCAATAAAATATGAGGAAGCATGACTAAGATATTGACTACATAAATTATGCTATCAATATTTCAATAAAATAAGAGAATGATAACAGAAAGTATACCACAGAACAAAATCCTTTCATCTGAATCACTAGATCATAAAAGATGCCGTACCTCCTTTGGGTTGTCAAAACCTTTTAATTCGTTTTCAATCAAATTTGCCATGGCCTTTATGTATCCTTCACGTTGGTACCACGAAGGTATTACTGTGTGCTGCATGTTGACTAGATACTCATCCTCACTGAAGAATCGTTTAATATTTAAGAATTTGCCATTACAACAGAATGTCAGTCTATATCTTTGGAGTATCATGATATGATAACTGTAGGTTTAGGGGTTACCGGAATATACTCTCCAGGAGACGTAAGCTTGAACCGCTGGTTGATATTGAAAATTGTGGATAAAGTGGAAGAACCACAAGCTTTGTAATTCCATCCCTTTTAATCTACGTGGTGTGTTTTTAAGGGAAAAATTACTTATAAACAAACAGTAAGGAAATCATTGGGGGGGGGAGTACAAATAAAATTGTATTGGTTAGTAGGATTTCATATTATTTTCAACTAATCTGAAACATAATTAAGTATAAACCTCAGATATAAGGTATCAACAAAGAAATATTGATACGGAGAAAAGGCAATAGCTGCATCAAAGCCATCAAAGTTTGTATATAATTAACGTTCTGCCAGTCAGTACTTGAAAAACTCAATAATATATCAAACAACGAGTGATGACATCACATGTTGAAATTTTTACAGGTTTTTCTTTTAAAAGATGAATCTTACAGCAATACGTTTTAACTTAAGTTATAGAAGACAGCAAAAATTCAATAAAATGTTGTTTAGTGTTTATTTTGTAATCCAATAAACCAATACCTGTTCAATAGCTTCTTCAGTGAATGGATGCCAGTAACGCATGCCAACATACACCTTTGCAGGGACATTCTTTGCCCAAAGAGATTTCCTCAACTCTTCAGCCTGCAGAAGACAGCATTAAAAGAGCCAGGACAAGAATATAATCAAACAAAAGAAAAATTTTAAATCCTGTAAAAATAAAGTAAAGTCTTTGATGAAGTCGAAATGTTGATAATGTTCCATATCATTAGTAAGCATGAGAAACATCAGTCTCTCCACAGATTGGTTGAAAATTCAAAAGTTTACTTGAAATGGTAGGAAAAAGTTAATCGAAATATAGATGAGATGAAAGTATACAAATTAACAATTTTAAATTTTTCACGAGACATGATTCAGCTTCATTAACAAATGCACAAAAGAAATCTTAACTTCAACAGTAAGGAGCTTGGAGAACAAAAATGTACAAAGCTGACTACTTTAATAAGCTCTACAATTCTTCACCATCAACTATTGTGCTTTACTTTCACCATATAAATTATTAATACTTTGAAAACCGAAAGAAGATCAATCATTAGGCGCATGAACAATCTTACCAACATAAATAGTTCACTTATTGATAAACTGAAATTTCAAGTTCTCCAGATAAAATGCACCATTTAACAAGTCCACAGTTAAACAATAGTACTCCCTCCAGTCCTTAAAATAAGACATATTTGGGAAGTTGATCTTGGTCCTAAATATAAGACATAGTTTTCATATTTGTTAATTTTTGTTCTAATTTACCCTTATTGATGCTCCGTTAACAATAATCAAGGAGGAAAGGGAATGAGAGAATTAATGAAGATGATTAGGGTGTTCTAGAAAATACATATCATATTAACTAATTCAACTAACTTCATTAATATAATCAGGTAAACATGTCTTATATTAAATACCAGAGGGAGTAATTACTAATTACTTTTACTAATTAAGATGAAAATCATGTTTACTGAACCGACATGCCTGTGCATCAGTTATACGTCTCAGAGGAGAGCCACCACCAATTGAAGCATAGCCTTCTTTGCTCTTCGGTGCTCTTGCAACAGACACAAATTGGGCTAACGGCTTTTGAAGGAAACCAAACAACCTTGGCAACCGTATAATATCCTACATGATAATGAATAAGAAATATAAACTTTTAGATTAATATCAATTTCAAGGGGTTGAATATTATTTTAAAAAAGAAAGGGAGTTAAGCCAAGAATCAAGATGTTTTGTGAATGAAAGATAGAATATTACTGGGTCAGCAAAAAGGTTAAACAAAAAAGGCTGCACATCTTCAAGTGTCTCTGGACCTCCAAGATTTAGCAATAATACACCAATCTTATCGTCACCAACAAGAGGGGTATCGGAAACAGTTTGAGTTGTTGAAGTTGATAAAACTCCCGCTGGCAACAAGTGCTTGTTGAGTGATTGCTTGGAAAACAGGGATTGCGCATCAGACCATCCATGAGAACATCTGGTCATTATGTAATTTTTTAAGGGACTAGAATTAATAGGAGTCTCCACATGGGCCCTAGAACAGCGATACATCTTTTGGGAAGCATGGATTGCCTGTGGCAACAACCTATGAAAAAAAAAAAAGATGTTTAGACCTTGAGAATATTTTATTGATCTTGAGATTTGATAATAAAATGTTTGAGAAAGGAATTTAATAAAGAACGTCAAAAGAGTACTTTTAGCAATAAGATTAAACCAAAATAGTCAAATACCAGGCACAATGAATTGAGAGGGTTATAACAGCACAAAAGCAATAGGAAAAACAAGAAAGCAAGAATAATTGGGCTTAAATGAATAATGGGAAGCAGATCCTCAATCTAATTTTTGAACCAAACTATAGCATTCAAGAAGACAAACAAAAAATCTTCTACCGCCAATCGTCAACAACATTAATTCCAATAGAAAACGAGCGGCTTGATGAAGAAGCACTTAATATCAGTGATTAAAAAATGAAAAAGCCAGCACTAACATTTCAAAATTAAAATCAGAAGATCCTGTCCATTGTTTATGGTCAAACGAATATATACTCGTTCCTTAAAAAAAAAAAAAAAAAAAAGAACTAAGGAAATGACAATGCACAAACAACCGGGAGCCATTTAACTTGTGAATATAAAATTCCTAACTCGTGAATATAAAATTCCGGCGCCACAAAAAAAATCAAAGGGAAGTAATACTTACAGAGGAAACTTGCAATTACGAGAAGCGTGAGTGAGGAAAGGAGGAGGACGAAACGCATACGAGGAAGACGAAGAGGAAGGCGATGAAGAGGGATGAGTTGTCGAGTTCATAGCTTAGCAACACTGACCTTTCCTTCGCTTACAGCTTTGTTTGGAGCCCTAAACAAAGAGGAAAAATCCTTGTAGTGAAAATTCAAAGCTTAAAAAAAGAAAAAGAAAAAAAACGAGAAAATTTTAGTAAAGCAATAAGAAATTAAGAACTTTACCTAATTCTGGTGATTAGGAATTACAAGGAACTACCACTTAGCAGAAGGTGAACTCTGAAAGAAAGATCAAGTACAAAGTTTTGGAGGGTGTACACTAAAAAGCCTTCTTTCCCTGTTTGGTCTATTTTCAAAATGGTAGCTTGAAGCAATAGGATTTTTTAGCAAATGACAAGATTCTTCAGAAACCCATTGAAAGTCTGGTGCTGGGCTGTGATTGAAAGCGACGGATCAGATTGAAAGAAATGTAGACCACCTCTTCCTGTGCGTTTATCTACTCTCACCGTTTTTCACCGCCTCCCATTTTTCAGGAATTTTTTTTTGGTTCATTTTACATTATCCACTATCCACCAACACCAAGTTTTTAATAAAAATCATGTAAAATAAACAAATATCCACGTCAATTAATATTAATATTTTTAGATAAAAGACATAGCAATCTATTCATGTTGTTATAAAGTATAAACAACGTGATTTATATAATGTATACAAACAATTTGATTTAGTTTTATCCATATAATATTATATAGAAACGATAATATAATATAAAAAGAATCAAATATACTTTTTTTTTAATGAAGAAGAACAAAATACTGCCTCTGGTCCTTATTATAAAGTATCAACCAACAAGTTTATTTAGTTTTTTTATAAAGTAACTAGCATTGTCTTCAACGAATTATTATTGTTTTTTATGTCTTTTTAATTAATAAATGTAGTGGATGAGAGTAATAATTAATACTCCTCCTTCTTATTATAAGATACTGCTAATTTTTTCTCACAAATCAATAAAAATATGTAAAGTCAATAAAGTTGTCACAGAATCTAAGTAATTTCAATATTACCCCTACTAATCGCACTAAACTCTAATATTATATTAATTATTACTCTTACCCAATACCTTTATTAATTAGGGGCAAACATGGGAAAAATAATCATTGATCATTGGGAGCAATGAAGTCACCTTATAAAAAAGAACCAAATAAAAATGCTTAGTTGGTGCTTATAATAAGGACCAAAGGGAGTATAATATTAGAGTTTAATACAATTAGTAGGGGTAATATTGAAAATTACTTAGATTCTAAGACAACTTTATTGACTTTAACTACTTTTATTGGTTTGTGAAAAAAGTTAGTTGGTGTCTTATAATAAGGACAACTTTTATACTACTATTTCTTCCACCTAATTGTTAATTAACTATTAAACATGTATTTTGAATTAAATATTATCCAATCAAATAGCCACATAAATTAATTTACAGTTTAAAATCATTTAGTTTACCCAAAAAAAAAAAACCAATGCATTTAGTTATTTATTCCTTATATTTTTTAGAACTGAAAGTATGTCATTATTTCAATGTTGGCCTTACTACATGTATCACGGTTCAACAGAACTATTTTTATTGTTTTTAAGAAATACACTGTTATTTTTCTTGTAGTACTCTGTAATTTTTTTAAGCTTATTAATATCATTTTGACTTTACTTAAAAAAAAACTATTTTTAGACTAAAAATGCTTCAACTATTCAATAGGGTTCTATTCAAGTAAAATTCCACAAGTTGTGTTTTCTCTTTATATATTTGACTTCGGATTAGGGGTTGCTGGTAAAGAAAAAAGTTAGCATTTAGGGTAATTATGAGAGATGACTATTAGTAACTAATGGTTATAAATATATTACTTATTAAAGGGAAACTGATAGAAAAAAAAAACTTTAAAATTATAAAATCTCAAATCAAGTTGATTACAAAAAATGGATAAAGTAATGACGCACTGATAAACAATTCACAACTTATTTTACAAGAATTACTTGATATTTTTCATATTTTTTTCGTGATTCTCCTAATTTTAAATTTGGACTGTTGCAACGGTATTTAAATCGTACAAAAATTATCACAGTGATGAGCATTGAAAGTGATTCCAATAGTAGATTACGTTGGGGTATTACACTTATCATGAAAGTGAATTGTGGGACAGTGAATTTGCAAGTCTTTTCAAGCTATTCATGGGTTATCTAATTTTTAGGCAGTTAAGATGCTAAAGAATTTGGACGAAATGATAACATGATGCTATAACAATTTTAATTATATAAAATGACAGAAAACTTGTATTAATAATATAAAATTAGTGTTAGGTCTTGGTTTCAATGACTGCTTTATTCTAACAAATAATAACTTTAATTATATAAAATCTGCACCCTAGAAATCTTTATCAATAACAACTACTCCCTCCGGTCCTAATTATAGGACATATTTAACTGATTTTGGAGAGATTAAGGAGAGAAGTTAAATTAGTTAATTTTACTCATTTTCCTAAAATGCCATTATATAAGTTTAAAATGACATAAGTATAAGTAAATTAATAACCCCTACCTCATTACCTTTCCGACATATATCTACACATATATATGAACACACACACACAAATATATATATATATATATATATATATATATATATATATATATATATAGACACACACTCACATATATATGTATATATATGTGTGTTTATACACACACACACATATATTAACAGGCACACACACATGTACAAACACAAATATACATATATGTATACACATATATATACATGCACACACACTCATAGATATATATGTGTGTGTATATGTATGTATATTTGTATATAAACACACACCCCACATATGTAATCACCAAAAACTAAACACACTTAAGAGAATAAAATAGGGGTATTTTAGGAAGAAATTGACAAAAATTAGAATGTTGTTATATAATTAGGACCAAAACCAACTCTTAAATGTTGTCTTATAATTAGGACCGGAGGGAGTATTATCTTAAAGCTTTGACAGTATTAGTGGCCTAATGGTCAGCAACAAAGTGTGGCATTAAATCTCACAAGTTTATCAACTTTTTGAGGATCGGAATGTGGTCCTTAAAGTATTGATTGGTATTAAAAAGACACTTCAGAATACTAAACAGTATTAAAAAAATACTTCAAGATCTTGAAAAATTATTTTATGAACGTGAAAAAAAATTTCATGGTACTGACTGGTACTAAAAATAGACTTCATGATATTTTTTTTCGGGATTATAAAATAATTTTTCAAGATCATTAATTATTTTTTCAATACAATTCAAATATTATAAAATATATTTTTAGTAAAAAAAAAAAAAAAAAAAAAGGCACAGTTGCCCTCCTTTGAGCCAAAACAGCGCCATTTTGGCGCAAATGAGGGTCCACGAGAGCAAGAAAAGGACCAAAGATGGGTCTAAAAAGGATAAGAGAAAAAAAAATCTATTTTTAAATATGGTCAAGGTATAGTCCATTTCAATACTTAGATAAAGAGTTTTCACGTCTTCTAAAAAAAATATGTTTTCTCGAAATTTAAACTTATATTGATAAGATCATTTACTATTTCAACCAACCAACAGTTTGTATGTTTGCCTATACTACAAAGGTGCATAAGCCAAAGTTTTTCAACTAAATTGCAGCTGCAAAGAATATGATCTATGTCCTCAGATCTTTGATCCACGAAGTCTGTAATATGATCATCTCACGCCTTCAATATAGGCAACAAGTATCTTTGTTCAACATCAGCCAGAGAAAAGTCTTGACTCCGTTGAAGTTCTCTCATAATTTTTTCAGTCCAAGATGGATTCCATTTTATAAGATGTAAATTGTTAAAATTGTGAATCCTGTTGGTATTAATTAAATTTAGTTTGGAATATTTATTTCTCAAAAAACAAAAACTGTAAACTTCCAAAAATATCATTAGGTTAATAAGAGAAAGATATTTAAGGAGTGAAATAATGAAGTGTCATTTTGGCATATGCTTTATTAATGGATTATTATTTTTCTCAAAATATTTTATATCATGAAACATCAAATTACTTCAAAAATAATCTTATGTTTTTTCTTTTCTTTCTTTTTTTGGTGGGATGGAGTAGGAGTTTTTGGTAAGGGACGGGGTTGTATTTGAAACATATCTATGGGTGCTGCCATAAAGTAAATAAAAACATTAAATACACATTGATACCCATATTTATAGAAGTTTTTTACTAACTGATGTAAAAAGTAGTTTTCGAATTATTTAACAATTAAAAAAATGAAGTAAATAAGTTTAAACTCATAGTAAACAAAAATTATATTTAACCATGAACATATCCTAAAAAATCACATTCATTATCTATATTAAATTACTTATCACTTCCGATTATTTTTTAAAAAAATTAACTTATCAACGAAAGAATTACAAGAAAATAAATATCTCCCCCGTGCATTCCATTGGTAAGTTCTAGTTCTCATATAAAAAAAAATCGATAATGAAATAAAACTGTTATGAGCTACCCTTGCTTCTCTCACTTTACAAGTCTCAGTATCAAAGAATAACTGTTTCCGTAGGAAAGAATCTCTAGGCACCAAGAAATGAATCCCACCCCCATATTATTACTTCAGAGCTCACTGCTCTATTGACATGGAAGTTGGCGAAAGTTGAAGATAATACTGTGAAGAACTAAAGATGAGAGTTTCTGAAAATCACACATTCTCTTTTAATTCTGTGGTTATGTTCATCATTCTGATATCTTCATTATTTCTTGCTTTCTTGACTGGTTTCTTCCCCAGTTTCTTGTTCGTCAATGTTCCTCAAAGGATTTTCTCAGCATCCTCAAATTTAAACGAAGAAGAAGCTCCATATTCTCCATCACCTCCTGTTAATACTTCAGATTCCACAGAAATAAAAGAGGGTCTACTTTCATCTGGTTCGGTACAAATCAAAACGGCTACTTCCAAAAACATTGTGAGTATTTAACTCTCTTTTTCTCTTTCTTTCTTCTTTTCTATGTAGAGTACTTTCTCTCATACTTTCTTTTTTGTTGGTGGGTCTTTTAGGGAGGTGAAAAGCTTGACGAAGAATTGAAACGTAAAGGCACAGAACAAGTGAGCATTATAAATAAGAAAGTCAAGAAGCTGAAAAAGATTCAAGCAAGATTGGCCCAAGTGAGATCCTTCATTAAAGAAGCTAGCAAAGTTCGAAACTTGACCTCAACCCACCAAGACCCAGATTATGTTCCTCAAGGCTCAGTTTACAGAAACCCCAATGCTTTTCACAGGTACAAAAATATTAACTCTTCTTCACATATGAAAGCCTTGAACACAAACATATACAATAACTATTGATTAATTATGATAAATAAAATTTGCATATTAAAGGAGTTACCTGGAGATGGAGAAGATGTTCAAGATATTTGTGTACGAGGAAGGGGAGCCGCCATTGTTCCATAATGGTCCATGCAAGAACATATACACGACAGAAGGAAGATTCATACACGAAATCGAAAAGGGAAAGTATTATCGTACTCATGATGCAGACCAAGCTTTTGTGTATTTCTTGCCATTCAGTGTGGTTATGATGGTGAAACATCTTTTTAAACCCTCCAGTGGTGATACCAATTCCATTCGCCTTTCTGTGATAGACTACGTACAGACTATATCCCATAAATACCCCTTCTGGAATAAAAGCATGGGGTTTGACCATTTCATGCTCTCCTGCCATGATTGGGTAAGAAACTCTCTCTCTCTCACACACACACACACATTTTGGCACTAGAAATAGGGCATGCCATGATATGAAACGAAGCTCAAAGTTTTCATTTTTTTTACTCCATCATGTCCTTAATATAAGACATATTTATCTAATTTGATTATATTAGTTAAGTTAATTAAAATGATATATATTTCCTAAAACACCTTAATCATCTTCCTTCATTCCCCTCCTTTGTTCTCTTTCTTAATTATTATTGAGGGAGTATCAATAGGGTAAATTAAAAAAATACTGACAAATATGAAAAATATGTCTTATATTCAAGACAAAGATCAACTTTTCAAATATCTCTTATATTAAGCACCGGAGGGAGTATATGTTTGCATATCAAGTCGATCATAATCTGTTTGTCGAAGACAGAATTTTTATTTAGAAAAACGATCTTTCATTACTTAAGCTTCCAACTCCAAGTGTGTATCTTGGTTGCCTTGTGATGAAATCTCTGGAATTTTTTTCACAGGGGCCTATGACATCTTCATACGTACCTCAATTATTCCACAATTCCATTAGGGTATTATGCAATGCAAATACATCAGAAGGATTCAACCCTGCAAAGGATGTTTCACTCCCTGAAATCAATCTTATAACAGGAGAAATCACAGGATTACTAGGAGGGTACTCTCCATCTCGTAGAAAAATCCTCGCTTTCTTCGCAGGTCACCTTCATGGCCATATAAGGTACCTACTTCTCCAGCAATGGAAAGACAAAGACCAAGATGTACAGGTCTACGAAGAACTTCCCAAGGGTATATCTTACTATAATAAGCTCAGAAGCAGCAGATTCTGCCTGTGTCCAAGTGGATATGAAGTAGCAAGCCCCAGAATAGTGGAAGCCATATTTGCAGAATGTGTGCCTGTTCTGATTTCAGATAGCTATGTCCCACCCTTTAGTGATGTCTTGAATTGGAGGTCATTTTCAGTGCAGGTAGATGTAAAGGATATACCCAACATAAAGAAGATACTAATGGGTATTTCTCAAAGACAGTACCTCAGAATGCAGAGAAGAGTAAAACTGGTGCAGAGACATTTTGTGCCCAATGACCCTCCGAAGAGATTTGACGTTTTCCATATGACCATTCATTCTGTATGGCTCAGAAGATTGAATGTCCAAATTCAACATCAGTGACACCAACATTGACAGATGCATTTTGCATCACCATGTAGCTCAAAGATGGTAGATTTTGTTCATAATTAAAACATTGTTTATCTTTTTTGGTGTAGAAATGAAGAATTCTTTAGTAGGTGCAGTATACATTGGATGTAACCTACTACACTTCTCTGTATCAGTATCTCACTAGTTTGGTGTATGTACATTGCTCAACATTGGGATCTTTGTATAAAACTGATCATGTTTTCTTTTCCTCTCTTGTACACTACTGAACAAATTCTGGTAATAAGAATATAGCATATGATACTTCCATACAAGAGTTTATTATAATTATGAATGTGATTTATAGCCGGCCAACACAGGAGAAATTTGAGGTGCCAAGTGATAAAAATAGAGTGATCTAGGATTTAATCAGACAAATATTGTTCGCATGCATGTTCTTAATGATACAGGTAGTACATCATATGAACAGGACCATATAGTTAGAATATCTTGCCAGTTTATAACAGTCATTAATTATAATACACATAATAGTAGGTGATTTCTATTATTTTTTTTAAAATAATCAAGTAAACAAGAGTTATGCTGCTTAACTGACTTGAAATTCTCCACTGGCATGAGCCTCCTTCACCCTTTTGTCATATTCATCTTCTTCATCCCCCTCTTCCTGCACCTCAGCTTCCTCATCTTCTCCTTCATCTTCTTCACCTTCCCAGCCAAAACCCTTGACTGGTCTAGATACTGGAGGGGGGTTTCTAGCTTCTCCCACAATTTTCATGATGTCGTCCACACTTTGAACAGAAAAGCTTGGGTTGTCTCTCTGGTAGTAGATAGCTTGAGCTGATTCAGTTAGCTCCCTTGGAAGGTTCTTTAAAAACCATGGATGGTTTTTGATTTCCTTGAGAGTTATTCTCTGAAAGAAATAAAGAAAATGGGCTGACAATTAGCACATAGAAACAAGATATTGATTAAATGATCCCAAGTGTAAAGCATTAAAATTTTCTGTAGCATCTTGTTCCGTAACAATCACAATCTAATAATAGTTGCATAAAACAAGGGATTTTTTTTTTTGGGGGGGGGGGGGGTTGTGGAGATGTGAAAACTATATGATTATATTGACTGTTAAGCATAAAGGGAAATATATATATATATATATATATATATATATATATATATATTCAGTCAATTCCTTGAATTTAAAGCTAAACATATAACCAGTGTTCACCAAATGGAAAAACATGTCACCAGTAGCCAGCAAATGTATTCTTGGGAGCCTACATGGAAACTGAATTTCAGAAGACACCAAACACCTACCATGAATATCTCACTATTCATGGTTGCTTCTTGTAGTTTTGTTGTCCTTTAGTTTGTGAGTTTATGTTTGGTAAATTTACAACCTTGGCTACCAATACAGACAACAAACTTCGATAAAGCTAAACCAGAGAATTTTATACATTGATACAGCAAGGGAAAACCGAAAGTGATGAAGAGGACCAAAATCCAACTTTTTTTACTGTAGAACCGAAAGAGGAGAAAATTATGAGTGCAGAAAACGATTTTGGGAAAGCTACCCCAATTGGGCCTGACAATGCTAGAATATGACCAAGTTAGATAGCCATATAAAAAATAAATAATAAAAAAAAAAGGAGAAAAGTAATCGTTCCAGTATACTATTCAGTCTCTGGAAGTGGATTAGATGGTCAAGATAGGCAGGCTAAGTTTACAAAAAAGGGAACCTAAGGACGCAGTTCAGTTTAGTCTTTTCTCCTTAGTATAAATATTCAACAACAGTGAGGCTTGTTTTACAACCAATTTTCCAGTTATTTTCTATTCATTGTCATGAAGGTCCATAACTGACAGGAAAATACAAAAGTTAACAGATGCATACTTGTAATACTATAATAGAGTCCATTTGTTGTAATATTTTAACACAACTGCTATATAACAGCAAAAATTAAGTAACTTCAAAAAATCAAAACTTGCCTTCAATGGATTTGCGACAAATATACAAGAAAGGAGGTGTCTGCAATCTTGAGATACGTGGACATAATCAGGGATTTTGTATTGGACAGCCATAATGCGCTGCAGAATAGGACAGAAAAAGGGGATATGAAAGATGTGAAAAATTACATTTGAAGCAGTACCAAAAAAATCAGCATCAAGTAAGGTTAAGAATAAGATACCTGAATTGTTTTCCTAAAATTCCTGGGGTCTGCATGGTCCTCAAAGGGATATGCCCCAACCAGCATAACATAGAGAGTCACTCCACATGACCACACATCAGCCAACTAAACAATGGCAATAACAGAGAAAACATAACCACACTTTACAGTTAAACAGCGGGATTATAACATGACGAACTGAAAAAAATGAACATACTATCTCTAGTCCTTAATATAAGATATGCTTAACTAATTTGGGTATAGTAAGGAAGGTAGTTAAATTAATTATTTGTCAAAATTGTGTGTTGTTTTCTCTTAAAAATCCTCTTGAATCAATTGCATTGAAACTATGCTTTGATACAAACTCACTTAACATGTGCAATCAATAAGGATAATTTAGGAAAAAATGATAAATATGGGGGACAAAGTTGATTGAGGTTTTATATTTAGAACCAAATTCAACCCTTGACTAGCTCTTATATTAGGGATCGGAGGGAGGGAGTATCTTTTTCACATCAAATTTGATGCATCTTGCGCCTAAGATAATCAAAATCACTTCTTTGAGTTGTCTTATAAAAGAAATAATGAGGCAAAACTAGAGAAAATTAATTAAAGAAGTATAAACCAACACAATGAAATCTAAATAACCAAATGATAAAGCACCACATTTATCTATATCTTACCTTGCCATCATACTCCCGCCTGGAAAGGACTTCAGGGGCTATATAAGCAGGAGTTCCAACAGTTGATTTGGGACGTGAATGCAGCAAAGATGACTACACCACAAATCATATGAAGTCCAATAACCATCAAGTCCATATAACCCCAGCCAAGTTATTATTTGAACCAATAAAATGTGATGATATTGATTGCAAAAACCTTGGAATAACCGAAGTCACAAATCTTCAAGCGAGGTGCAGGGCTTCCATCTAGAAGGGTATTTTCCAGCTTCAAATCTCTGTGGCATATTTGCTGAAATGAAGGTAAAATCATAAGTTATCACAGAGCACCTCAAATCTTTGTGATTGTAGCTTACATTAATTCTCCTTGAGTATATGATTATACCATGGCATGACAGAAATTGACACCAGAGATCAGCTGCTGAAAGAAATATCTAGCCTGAAAAAAATAAAAGGAAAGAAAATGAGAGATTTGCAATAATAGTAGTAGTAATGAAATTGGAAGCAATAGAGTAAGTAAAATTAATAAATTATTCACCTCATCTTCACTGAACCTGCCAGCAGTACAGATCCTCTCAAAGAGCTCCCCTCCAGCTGCATACTCCATTACAATAGCCAAATGTGTGGGGGTCAACACCACCTGGAAAAATCAGAACCAATTGAAATCAGAGTTTAACAAATCATATATGGTACTCCAGCGATGATTGAACTGAAAAATTAAGTAATAAATTGTTTGCCTCCTTGAAGCGGATTATATTGGGATGTCGAAGGGACCTGTGGTTCATAATTTCCCTTGCCACATTCTCGTCAATCTGGGATTGTAATAGAAAATTCTTAGAATCACACAACTCAAATAAGGAAACATTTAATAACAAAACAAGGAAAGATGATTGAAGCCTATCTTCTAATCTGGTTGACTGCCCAGAACTATGAAGGAAACGCAAAACGTAATCATCTATAAATCTAAAATTTCCAGCAATCTCTACAGCAGTTGATCAGTTCTGAGACAAACCTTGTAGCCACGCTCGATGTATTTCATGGCGACGAGTTCCTTGGTCTCCTTGTTCCTCATGAGCCTGGCGACCCCAAAGTTGCCAGCCCCCAAATCCTTGACGGTCTCGTACTTGTCCATATCCACGAATTGAACAGCAACGAAATGACTAGCGAGTCAGTAACTCAGTATCAGAATCAAAGAATCATGCTACAAAATCGAAATGGGAATCGGAGAAGTAGAAAGGTGGTTTGGAGTTTGGACAGAGGGAAGTGGAGTGAGATAGAGAAAGCACTAATTAAGGAAAAGCACGTGAGATAGTGAGAGAGTGAGACGTTAGAAAAATGGGGAAATAGTGTGGGAATCCATGAAAACCAGCTTGACTCCAGTGAGGCCGTGTCATCTATCAGTTAGCTTGCTTTCAGTTATTTTTGCATTTAAAAAATTAAAAATTGTATTTATTGGTTCTGACATTTGCGGGGAAAAACGCGGTTTCTCAGTGGTTTTTGTCTCCAGCTTGGTGAACAGAGTCGTTTTTGTCGCCATCTTATTTACAATAACTAACCGCATCTTTCATTTTTCACATTCACAGCCACCAAAATACTGTTCATCGTTTACGAAACAAAAGCTGGGTAATTTGCAAATGCAATTAATAGAAGTATTGTTCATTTCAGGATCTGGAACGAGCATAGCAATATGCCAATATGAAAGATGAATCCATAGATCGGTGTGTGAGTTTGCTTCGCCGGTTAAAGATGGAAAAAAAAAAATTATTGCTGTTGAAACTTGAAAGGATCACATAAAAGTGACACTAGGTGATGACTCAGTGGGTTTTGCTGACTCGGATATTCGGTTGACTAATTCAGATAAACAACCATTTCTTTCGGGTTGGGCTGGAGGATTGAAAAATCTAAATAAATTAGTTAATCATAGCATATATCATGAATAATTTATTTAACTCTTTTGATCTCTATAAAAAAGTATGGGTTAAAGAGCAATTTTACCAATAAACTATTGGCCCAAGAGCACCCAATACAATAAACTATTATCTGGACTTTAAATGCCAAAAGACTTTTTAAAAGCTAAAGTTAGCACAAAACAGTTACTTTATGAATTAACTCCGTCAGTGGGTTTGCATTTGGGGAAATAAAATGAGTTAAAATAAAAACAAAAATGCAAACGTGGCAGGAGGGTGAGAGGAGACTGAAAAACGTGGCTCCAACCTAATTAAAAACATCAAAGACAAAAGACAAACATGAAGGGCGTTCTTCATCGCGACGCTCGTTCTTCATCGTCTTCCTCGCGATGCCATGAATCCCTTAAGAAAAATCAGGTTTGATTTTTTGAAATTTTAATCGTTTGGAATGTGGTGGTTGTTGGGGCTAGACTCCATTGTTGGAAGGTGAAGGAATGAGAGATAAAGAAAAAGATGAACAATAAAACGATCTCAGGAGGCTGAACAGTAAATATGGACATTTAACAAAATTCATAATGGGATTAACAAGTTCAAAAATTAATGGGTTAACTTTTAACGACTATTTTCGTATAAACCGTCGTTGAAAGTTACGCAACAAAAAAAGTTACAACGACGTTTTTTAAGAAAACAAAGTTGAAAGTACTTTAACGACTTTTTTTTTTTTTTTTACAAAAAACAGTCGTAAAAAAAAGAGTACTTTTAATAAATGTTTTTTTCAAAAATAGTCATAAAAAACAATACTTTTAATGTCTGTTTTTACAAAATCGTCGTAAAAAACTTTTGATGACTGTTTTTGAGAAAAAAGTCATTAAAAGTACTATTTTTTATTATTGTTTTTTTGAAAAAACAATCATTAAAAGTACTCTTTTTTACGATTGTTTTTGTAAAAAAAACAACGTTAAAGATTTTCAACAACTCGTTTTCTTAAAAACAAATCGTTGTAACTTTTTTTTTTGTTGCTTAACTTTCAACGACGGTTTATACGAAAATAAATCGTTGAAAATTAACCCATTATTGAACTTTACGAATTTTTTTAAAAGTTCATATTTACTGTTCACCTTCTTTCTTAAATGCATTTATGGTTCGTTACTGGATTTTTCAGCCTCCTGAGCTCGTTTTACTGTTCACCTTTTTGTTTATCTCTCATTCCTTCACCTTCCAACAATGGAGTCCAACCCCAACAACCACCACATCCCAAACAATTAAAATTTTAGAAAACCAAACCCGATTTTTCTTAAGAGATTCATGAAGTCGTGAGAAGACGATGAAGAACGAGCGCCGCGAAGAAACGCCCTTTACGTTTGTCTTTGATGTTTTTAATTAGGTTGGAGCCACGTTTTTCAGTCTCCTCTCACCCTCCTGCCACATCTGCATTTTTGTTTTTATTTTAACTCATTTTATTTCCCCAAATCCAGACCCAATAATAGAGTTAATTCATAAAGTAACGGTTTTGTGCTAACTTTAGCTTTTAAAAGTCTTTTGGCATTTAAGGTCCAGATAATAATTTATTATGTTGGGTGTTCTTTGAATAAATAGTTTATTAGAAATTACTTCTTAACCCAAAAAGTAAATTGAGTCTTATATTAAGGATGAGAGGTACTACTCCTTCCCATTATTATTATAAGAACCCAGAATTTGAATTATCTTTATCCTTTTTATCAGCACCAAACAAGAGTTTTCTAAATATTTAATGAGTTTTGTTTCATTTTTATCCATAATTAATTATACTAATTACATTAATTAAAAGATTAGTGATACTTATATTTACTTCATTTTTCTCTCATACTTGTCCCTTATAAACAATGACATACTTAAAAAATAAAATTTATTTTAGATATACTTATTTTTTAAATTAATTTTATTTACTTGCTTAAACCGTGTAATTTAATTATTAAGCTATTAAATAAAACTAAAAAGAAAACGTCCAGAGTGCGCCTATTAGGGGTGGCCGACATGGAGGTCGGGGCAATTTGATTGGCCATTGGGAGAGTATGGCCATGAGTAGCTCATCATTCAATGGGTTTTAGATTTCATTCGGAAACCTCGAAGGTTGTCATTTTCCCCATGTGCCTCATTCCCTCTCTCAAATTCTGGACAAAAGCATAGAAAAGAGATCGAGGTAGACAAATGAACCCCAGATTGAGAATTTAATATTTTGATTACCTTAATTTGAGTGATTTTACTATGTATCTAACTATTCCTACGGGGAGTTTTGTTTTTGGAACGTTTAAAACTTATGTTAATTAAAACGTTAATCAATTAGGATTTTTATTGTTTTTTTGGTTTTTAGGTAACCCCTAAAACTCTATATAAAATGTCGTAACCCATAAGTTAAAAGTGTGAAAGGATATTTGATCCCTACTATTATAAAAGAAAGAATGTAAACAATTACTCGTATTTGTTGTTAATAAATATTCTAGTCCATCTATTGGCTTCTTGATTTGCTTAACAACTTATTTTAAACTAATCCAAACCCATGCCCAATGAATTCCCAAATACACATGATTGAATCTTACTAAAGTTGTTTCTCTCTACAACATGAGGCCTTCTTGGTTTTACTTTGAAAAGAAATAAATTTTACTCATAGTATGCACGCCCGAACATCTGTTTTTTTTTTTTTAACCATTCTACGATATTCATTCCGGAAACAGAATTACAAGAGACTTTGCGAAAAGACCAAACAGATGAAAAACAGGCAAGCTGAATAGAAACACTTAGAAGGAAACAACAGATAGGCTAACAGTGCCATAACACCGTGGAGACAAATTCCACTATCCATAACAGGATCAAGCATGTCAACCAGGATTGATATTTGATAGGCCTGTGGTGGGCCGCGACATGGCTCATTGGAGTCCTGGAGTTCTTCACATCGTCCTCCAAAATCAGAGACAAAGGGGGTAAGGGTCGTTCCACCCACCCGACGTTACACCCACCTTACTAATGATGTGCGGCAAGCAAAGAAATTTGCTTCTTGATTTCCTGAGTGAGGATGAAATGGATCACAAAGGAAGGCTCGGACTGAAACACTCCAAGAACGTCTTCAAGAATACCACAGGCTTTCCATTCACAAGCATCAGGCTGATTTTTTTTCCAAGCAACGCACGAGATTTTGGCAATCTGATTCAAAAATCACATTCTTATTCCCCAAGTCTTGAACTATCATCAAAGCTCTTTTAAGTGTTAGAGTCTCAGTCATGAAGGCGGAAATGGATTTGACCTTGTCGACGAAGGCCCATTTCATATCGCCACCTCGATCACGGCAGATGATGCCTATGGCAGCGGCTCTTGACTGCTCGTTAAAGGCGCCATTGATGTTCACTTTAAGATCATGCTCAGGAGGCGGAACCCAGGAAGCAGTCATTTTGGGGGAAATAAATGTATCTTTGGTGCTTACAGGGGGCACACTTTCCAGAAAGCAAGTAAGGATTGTGAGGCCTTTTCTATTACCGTGGCGGGGTTTGGCTCTATGTGGTTGAAAATTTTCTCATTTCGGCACTTCCAAATGTACCGGAGGGATCCAACAAAATATGCGCCTTGTCATACTAGGTAAATTGACTTTGTGGTTGCATGAGTTCTTGCCACCATATCCTGATGCTTTTAATGTTCTTCAAGTCATATCGGAGAGATAATTTGCAGCCAAACCACACGCACCTTACCCAGTCGCAATGGAAGAATATGTGCTCTATGGTTTCATTTGCAACTTGGCATACAGGGCATAGCTCGGTATTTCCTCTTTTTCGTTTGAATAGAGCACGGTGGCGACGACATCTGATAGTACTTGCCAAAGAAAGTTGACTACTTTTGGAATAATCTTGACTTTCCAGGTGGCTTTCCACGTTTCGCTTGAGAGAGGGGTGGATGTTCTTGCGGCTTGGGTTGTCACAATGGAAGATGAAGTTGAAAAATAGTACCCCCAATTTTACCGAATAGGCTCCATTTTTTGCTAACACCCACCGTAGCATGTCATCAGTCAGCGTCCTAGGAATAGGAATGGATAATATTGCCTCAACTGCCAGGTCGTTGAGAGTATGCCTTAGTGGAGATACATCCCAGCTTCCACGTGCATTAGATAATAGGGACTCCACAATTTGGTTGGATTTTTTTAGCACCTCATTCTCCGTAACTAATTTTCAGGAGGGTAGAGTTGGGATCCACCTATCTTGCCATATGCATACGAGACCTTCCATTGCCTATTTGCCAAAGACAAATCCTCCTTGATGAGATTTCTTCCTTCAAGTATACTAGACCAGCACCATGAGGCACAATGCCCCTTTTTCGCTTCAAGAAACGAGTCATTAGGAAAATAGAGTCCCCTAATAACTTGTGCCCATAGGTCGTTTGGATTTTGTGTTAATTGCCAAGCTGTTTTTGTAAGTAGAGCGTCATTGAACTTTATGAAGTCTCTAAACCCCATGCCCCCTTCAAACTTTGGACATGTGAGCTTGTTCTATGCAACCCAATGCGTAGTGTTTTGGCCACCCCACCAGAAGTTCACCACAAGACTATTTAGCTTTTTACAGGTTCTGACTGGGAACTTAAAGCACGTCATGGGGAAAATCAGGATGGCATTAATGACTGCCTTAATCATTACTTCTCTCCCTGCGAAGGATAGATGCTTGCTATTCCAACCTAGAACTTTCTTGCTCACTTTTTCACGAACATATGCGAGGGCCTGGTGCTTGGTTTTTCCCCATACACTTGGAATGCCCAAGTATTTGCCTTGATCCACGCTCTCACCGATGCCAAGTGTATCACATATGGTTCGCCGTAATGGGCCTGGTGCATTCTCTGAGAAAACAATGCTTAATTTCTCCAAGTTGGCCTGCTGTCCTGACGCTCGGCAGTAGCTTTGAAGGATCCTTGACAGGACTTGACAATTCTAGAGATCTGTATTCATGAAAAACAAAGCATCATCTGCAAAAAAAAAAACTATGTCTTAAAGTGGGGCAGTTATGGCTCGGTTTAATCCCTCTAGCTGCCCTTGTACCACGGCTTTGTTAATCATACGGGAGAGGGCTTATAGGGTTAAAATGAACAAATAAGGTGAAAGGGGTCCCCCGGCGAAACCTTCTTCCCGGGTTAATGGAGGCTATTTTTTCACCGCAATGCAAAGGTTAAGATGCACCGATTCCACACATTTCATAACAAGATTAACTCATTTTTGAGAAAAACCAAATTGTAACAATACATTTCTCAAAAAGTCCCATTCTACCCTATCATAGGCCTTGCTCATATCCATTTTTAAGGCGAATTCATACTTACTACCGTTTTCCTTCGCCTTAAATAGTGGAATACTTCGTGGGCTATGATAATGTTATCTTGTATTAAGCAACCGGGGACAAAGGCCCCCGGTTGGGGGAGATGCAATTGTCAAGGCACCCTTTCATTCGATTGGCCAAAACTTTGGAAATGATTTTATATGAGAAATTACAGAGGCCAATCGACGATAGTGTGAAATGCTTTTTAGGCTTATCTACCTTTGGGATGAGAGTGATATTAGTACCATTAATTTTTTCTAGAGCAAGACCTTGCTCAAATAAATTTTTGACCATACAAACCAATGTGTCACCAACCTCCTCCCAAGAAAACTGGTAGAATTTACCTGAGAAGCCATCTGGGCCAGGGGCTTTAGAGCCTCCTAATTCGAATGTTGCTATGTGGACCTCCTCACGAGTAATAGGGCATAGTAGGAGTTCATTTGAGACATCGTCAATTTTGGGGTCCACAAAGTTAACTACATCCGAGAATTGTCTTGGCCCTGAAGAGGAGAAGAGGTCAGTGAAAAAAGTAGTGAACAAATTATTGATAATTCTTTTGTCACTAGTCCACACGCCATTTTCATCTTTAATGCTTAGAATATTATTACATCTCCTTCTGATGAGAGTGGACATATGGAAGAATTTAGAGTTTTTGTCTCCTGATTGTAACCATAGGATCTGTGATCGTTGCCACCAGTAATTCTCTTCTTGATCCATGAGCTCCTCGAATGCGTTGCGGGAGGATCGCTTCTTCCTTTTTGCTCTCGGCATTACGGTATCCCTATCGAATAAAAGTTAGATAGGATTTTAATTGTTCAATTGTTTTCTTTCGTTTAGGGAAATTTTCCTTACTCCACTTAATTAAATATTTTCTACAACTATTAAGAGTAAAGGTAAATTTATCAATTGTGCTGCAATGCTGGAGGGCTCCCACCTCCCAACTATCATGGACAACCTGCAAAAAATTATTATGGGAAGTCCAATAATCCTCAAACCTGAAAGGTCTAATTTTATTAGAGGAAACATAATTCAAATTAACAAATAGGAGGTGATGGTCAGACCCTAGAGGCCCAACATGAAAAATTTGAGCAAATGGAAAATTATGACAGAAAGTTTCATTTCCCATAGCTCGATCAATCCTTTCTTTGATGATTGCTCCTCCTTCTTTGCGGTTGCACCAGGTGAATCCAGATCTGTTGTACCCCAAATCAATAAGAGAGCAATCAGATATAAATTTTTGGAAATTCAGTATTTTTCTGATGGCTCTTGGGTTCCCTCCCTGCTTTTCCTGGTGAGATGTGATGTCATTAAAATCACCCAAACAGATCCAGCTTTCTGTCCTACACAGCGCAAATTTGGTGATATTTTCATATATCGATAGCACATCGTTTCATTGGGGACCATATACAAAGGAAATATAGTGGGGAACTCAAAGTGATAGGATCATATACAAATGTATGAATGACATATTGAGATGAGGAGATAATGTTCACAATGGTATTTTTATCCCAAAACAAAGCAAGGCCACCGCTTCTTCCTTGGAGGTCCACAATCCATTCCTCTTCGAAGCCACACCGTTTCCTGATTCTGCTAACATAGGGACCTTTATTCTTTGTCTCCATCAAGAAGACCAGCTGAGTTTTTTTTTTTTAATTTTTGCATACCTCTTTTAGGTGTTTTACTGTCAAGGGAACCCCTAACCCCTGACCCCTGACAGTTCCAGGCTAGAAGACTCATGGCAAATCGATGGCTGCTTGGTGGCAACCATCGACGGTTCTTAAGGTGTCACAGAGAAGTAGAGGGATGATATTATCATGGTCTGGTTTTGTGTTTGGGGACGGAGGGTGAGAGGAGTCAGCTATAGCAGGGAATCTTGTGGCTTTAAGGTGACTTTTACCCTTGGTACCCCGGATATTATTTTTTGTTCTACGGCAATTCACATTACTAGCCCCTGGGGTGGTGGTCAGAATTGGGATGGTGGGGGTGGTGTCACTGGCTGGTTCTAGAAAAAGCAAACGCTTCTTAGTGGGGTTGAGGACCTGGTCTTCCTCTAAAGGGTCTTGTTGGCGTTTCAGGTGGATGCGGTTCAAGCCTGTAGTAATAGCAGAGAGTAGGGATAGACCAGCAATAGGAAGAAGCATTGTTTGAGGGTCAACATCATTATCAGGGAACTCAACCCAATAGCTTGGTGTCACTAATTTGGTTACAGGATCGGGGTGGCGATAGGTGATTGGATCCGGGTCTGTGAGGGTTTGGAATTTGATTGGGTCGAGCCCGCACATGGGTGAGTGATGGGGTGGCGGATTCTGATGCGTAGAAAAGGGGGAGGAGTTAAAGTTGACACCATATTTGTAGGGATTTCAATAATTTTAATTTCCTTTTCCTTTTGCATGTGGGCTTTGACCAAGTCATCAATGCTATTTTGTTTGTTGCCAAGGTCATTGATGCTTTCTTTCACGTGGCTCGTATCAGTTCCCATATCGGTGCTTCTCCATAAATGAATCGCGGATATTTCGTCGGGATTAGTGTTATTTTCATTTCTGAGGGTAACGTCTTGCAATCTCCGGGCATTGGGTGTCTCAGCCGCCATCGCCGGCAATTTCACCATCGTAGCCTCCTCCCAATCTTTGTCATGAGCCACCAGCGTTTCTTCTTTAGTTTTGATGTGGGGTGCTCCCAAGCCAGTGTCAACTCTGCCATCTGTATCATCTTCATTCTTACTTGTAGATGGGTACTTGCAGTTCCTCGCTTCATGTCCGATCTGGCCAAAATCGTAGCAGTAGTTTTGTAGCCTTTCGTACTTGACCATCACCCATATTGGTTCCCGCTGAAACGTCCTCCATTTTAACTTAACATAGTAACTAATTAAGGATTCATTAACAACTAAGTAATGCTTCAATATTTACCAAAATATCCAAAATAAACCAAAGTATGCAAAATGAGCCCTAACGTGGCAATATACAATCATCCAACATAAACCGAAAAGACAGAAGCACTACTCTTAGCAGAAGTAGCCTAAGCTTTCGAGGTCTTCCCCGATGGACCCGCACGGGAACTGTCACCTGAAAAATGTGGTAACCATCAATCCAACTTATTACGAATACTAATACGTGCTAGTGAGGTGCCAAGTGGGACAATTTATATAACAAAATATTAAAAATATAATTCACCAATATCCACATCACAAAATTTCATATCATAAATTATGTATCATAAATTAGGTAGTACAATTTTTCATTAACACAATTCTCAAGATGCCTCCCACCAATCCAACCGAACCGCCTTATTTCCTCCGACTAGACCCATGGGCTAAGTTACATCCATGTTACTTGGTTACTTTCAAAAAGCTCACGGTCATGTGATGAGGACCACCAAAATCCTCGTAGAAGCACATGTCCCAGACCATGGGTCTTTCCCCCCTCATTGAACTAGTGGGATGTCATAAGCCCACATTGAACTAGTGGGCAGTCCCTCATTGAACAAGTGGGACAATAGAAAGCCAATCATTGTGCACCAATGGAGGCCTCACCACGTGGTGGAATAAACTACTACATTTCTTCCCAATTCAACCCTTACCATAATTATCACAATAAATAAATAGCTCAACAGGGATTTTCTAAAATTTTCTCGTTCATATCATGTAATTAAATCATTCTCATATATATATAAATAAATAAATATAAATAAGGTTCCGCAAGGCAATTTCTATTAAGATATTCATAATTATTTCACAAAATACTCACAAACAACATACTAATACACATAACAAGTGGAAAGTGGTTACCTCTCGCCAAAGCCAATTATTACTACATTGCTCATAACCCCGAGTTCAAACATACGCCACAAATCAATCTACCACAATCAATTTACTAACAATTAATAACTCTTCTAAAACTTTACATAATCAAAATTATAACTTATAATTTCATAAAATTAAAAATATACAATTTTTTTTTTTAAAAAAATGGAATGCTTGAAGTGGGCAAATTAGGACGAGACTGAAAAATTAAGGAGACTATTAATTCTCTTTTCTGTTTATTATTAATTAATAATACCTTTTTCTATTTGTTAGTAATTAATAATACCCCTATTTATTTATTATTAATTACTAACTCCCTTTTTAATTTATTCTTTTTTTAATAATAATTATCTATTTTATTATTATTTATTTATTCTATTTTATTACTTTTTTTCTTAAATAACAATAATAGTAACAATTATTTACTTTATTATTATTATTATTATTACTTTTATTTATTATTATTTCTCTACAAGTATTTTAAACTCTCAGAGCTTATTTCAACACTTTAAATTAGGAAATTTAATAAATATTAACAATATATATATATATATATATATATATATATATATATATATAATATTAAAAATAAAATAATAAAGGAATGAGCGATTAGATTATATTATATAGGAGTAAGTTGGATCAGATTCTATCTTTTTGATTTCATGATATTTAGATATAATTTATTCTCTTTATTTATATATATATATATATATATATATATATATATATATATATATAGGGCTAATGATTCCTAATGTCACTGCATATAAGCATTTTTGCAGTGAGTAGTATACTACATCGTTTGGTCCAAAGCCCCTGAGTGTCATCACACATTCTGTAGCGCGCACTAAAAGCTTTCGCCCGACACTCACTCTGCCTCTCTTCTTCCACTCTCTGTTCTTTTGCCCCCCTCTCTCTCCTTCTCCTTCATCATCTCTTACATCATGCGAGATGCTCCAAAGCATTCAACGAATGACATCAGAGCTGGCAAGCACTCAATGTCAAAACCAGCAGCAACAGCACGTGCAAAGGCCATTCATAAAAAAAGAAAATAAACTTCTCAAGTATGCAGGGCCTAACATGGTAACTCCATGACATTTATAATCAGTCGTTTAGATCCACCAAGTATTAGTTAACCTGGTCTTCCTTCCATTTACTGTTTTCTTCATGTTGCCTCTTTCTGCATGGCCTCATATTCCGTAGCTTCATGTTGCTTCTGCATCCTTCATTTCCTTCTTCAACTTGCAGCCTTTGTTGACTTTTCAAATTATATTACAAATGCAATTGCACACATTATTTTATTATTATTTGCTTTACATCTTGTAGCTATTACTTGGTTCTCATTTGTTCTAGTCTGTCGGTAATGGGAAGAGAGAAATATCAATTTGCTTTAACTCATATGCTTCCATTTCTGCATCAGTATGAAAACTCAGGCTTCGACTTGATTCTTGATTATTCTACTCTAGCGGTGAAAGAGAGAACGAGTTTGAATTCTAACAAAAATATTAATAAAAGAAATTTTATCCATGACTGATACTCCGTATCAGAAAGCGTGCTTATATCTAATATGGGAGGAATCGGTGATTATATCGGGAACACCAATTCAAAACATAAAAGATGTTGAAGAAACTTTTATGGCTAATCCATTGAAAATTAACCTCACCATACCAAAATGGTGATCTTGCTCTTGAACCAATATCAATCACACCGCATGGCAATCAAACAAGCCAACTCCAAAATTTTGAGAAGCAGTGGACCCAATTCAAGCTCTGCAAAATCAAGAATAAGCAAAATAAACTTCAAATAAATTCGTGTACACCACTTAAAATCACCATAAATAAGCAAAAAAAAAAAAAAACAGAGCAATTAAAACAAGAATTATGCTCTCATCAGAAAACAATAAAATCCAAATGTAGAATAAACTCCAAATGCAGAACAAACTCCACATGCACAGCTCCTTGTATTGGGACTGAACCAGATTTTTACATTCCTGAGAGGGAACGTTCTATGGTGCTCTGCATTTGTGCTATTATTTTTCCCCTTTTATGTCTTGAGATTCTTTTTTACTTGTTCCAGATGTGCCTCCAATGGACCTAAGAACAATTTGCTGGCCATCGAGAAAGCCAATCAATTCTCCCCACGCACTGTGCCAGTCTTTCAGCCATATCTAGGCATACAGTCCGAAGACGTCACAGAAGGAGAAGGAGAGAGAGAGGGGGCAAAAGAACAGAGAGTGGAAGAAGAGAGGCAGAGTGAGTCTCGGGCGAAAGCTTTTAGTGCGCGCTACAGTATGTGTGATGACACTCAGGGGCTTTGGACTAAACGACGTAGTATACTACTCATGGCAAAAATGCTTATATGCAGTGAAAGTAGGAATCATTAGCCCATATATAATACTACACCCAATAAATTATGACTCACGTATTAGTGCATAATTAATATTAATAATTAATATATTTCTCAAAGTAAATTTATGTTTAATTTGGGTAAAATGTTAAAAAAAATAGGTATTGATTTTCTTAAAGTGTCCATTTTATTTATTTATTATTATTATTATTTTATTTATAAATGTAGTTTAGCTATTTATTATTATTATTATTTTATTAAAAGGGATCAGAGAACTTGAGTACGATGAGATTTCAAAATATGATGCACCTATCATATGTGTATGTATATAAATCACGATAGTAAAACTTCCTCGGTTTCTTTGAACACACACAGAAAAGTCTTGGGTTTTATATTTAGCCACATTCAGCAGCGTTGCTGATATATATCAGCAAGCTTTTATATATAGCAGAGAACCATATGTATATCAGCGAACCATATAGCAGAGAACTCATATGGAATCATGACTACATCCCCTACGGCTACATACTCAAGAACTTACGTGCGTAATCATGGACATCGGAAGGAGAGAAGTTGGATGAATTACCTTGTTAGCTTTCAGCTTATACGCTCAGACCGACGCGCAGCCCCTGATTTCGATAGGTTTTGCAGAGCAAGAAGAATGCTCACGGTGTGGCTCACTCCTCCTTTCCTCGTTTCAGGCTCGGTTATGGTTTTCCTTATGACAATGTGGATGAAAAGTAAATATATAAGGTCTGGTCCGATAAGAGAGGAAAGAAATAACGGATGGGGCTGTGACTCTCGGCTTGGCTCCTTCTCTCACGTTTTCAGTCTCGGTTCCTCTCGTCACACTCTGCTTTTGAGTTTCTAAACAGAGCAAGCACAATGGGATATGGCCGAAGCTCTCTCTCTCTCTCTCTCTTTCTCCTACACGGTTTCACTCTGCGCTTCTGTTTACTCTCTTCCTGTCTGACTGGTTATATTGAGGGAGTATGGGTTCCGTTGTTGAGCTGCCTTGACTGATCGGTTTGGTGTGGACGTAGGGCTCGAGAAGCGTGGTCCCAATCTAGTTTGCGTGATCTGGTCTTTCACGCCGCTTTCTCGCTGTGATATAAGTTTGGTTTTCTCCGCTGTGAATTTTTTCCATGCTTGCGTGTTTGACCGAGATGTTGTATAGGCTGGGTGATATTACATTTAGGATATAATCATTTGGGTTTTATGATAAGTAATGGGTTGGTTTTTAATATTGGGCTAATGGAATGGCAATTGAAAAGAACATATAGGCTTATTTTTGTTTTCTTTGTGACTTCGTGCTGGCCGATGGAAAAATAAGAATGAAGACATGGAATATATAATAGCTAAGTATGGTTCTGCATGAATTTATATACAAGCATGTGGGTTAAGAAGGATAAGGAAATGTGTTGTGGGACCACTTAAAAATTAACCCACTTGATCCTCTCCAAAACCATTATTTGCAATTAGGTCCCTTGCCCATTTAATTGCAAATATTGAATAAATGTTTCCAATTAATTCCTATTAGCCATAAAATATTTATTCTATAATTTTTAGGCCTAAATTATTCTTTTCCTATAAATTTCTCAAGGAAAAATAAGTCTAAATTTCTAATAATTATTCTCATAATTATTTTAAACCAAAATTACATAATTAAGGGTTACCAGATATATTAGGGGAGATAATCCCCTGCTACTAGTGCCTTTTTCCATTGCAATAGGAGAATGGCGGATAGTACCAGATATATTAGGGGAGATAATCACAGCAAAGTGATTACCTATAACCCAAGTAGCGGGCTGAGATATCTCAGGGAAGGGTTCTCGCTAACGAAGAGGAAGGGCTCTCACAGGAGGAGAGAAAAAGTCCTTGAAAAAGGAATAATTCTAATCATGCTTTTTTCAACCCGAACATCTGTTTCACTATTTTTTTAATATATATATATTATGCTTCTAATATTTACCCAAGGATTATCATTATTTTCTTAGTTATATGTATATCAGTATATAAAAAGACATTTCGCATTTATAAAATCACCTTTTATTTCCATTTCTTTTATCTCTTTTTTTGGTCAACCCATTTCTTTTATCATTTCATTCCATTTTGGTTTCTAAATACTAAAAATATGTCCATCCATGCTTCATTTGGATGGAGAAGAGAAAATGAAGGGATGAAAAAATTTGGATAAAAATATTTTTAATGAAACGGGAAACGTTTAAAATAAATTACTCATTTCATAATGATAAACTAATACTCAAATGACAAATAATTTCTCACTTCCTGGAGCTAGCTAGCTAAATTTGTAAACTTTTTTATTAGAACTGAGTCTGAACTTAGGTAAGAGCAACAAAAAAACAAAATGAGATAGAACGTAATTAGCGAAAGGATATATATGAAATTAAGGGGAAAAAACTCAGAAGTCTAAATCTTGATCCGGAATTAAAAATTATCCCATAAATATCCACAATATATAAAACTTGTCTGACCGAACCTTGGCGCTACAATTCAGGCTTCATGGACACATGGTCTGTCCTATTTTAAGTTTTAAACTTCTCATTAGGTTTGAAACTCATTGTTTGACTCCATTGGACTATTAAGTATTTATATATATATATATATATATTATTTATAAGTCGTTTTTAACTAAATCACATATATCAAGAAGATGTAGTTAACTCAATGATTACGGGGTAAATTTCTAACATTACCCTCATTTATGAAGAGGTGTTTTTCAATTATTTCTTCCCTCCCTATTTTTATTGGTACAATTAATATAGGTAAAATTGTCACAATTTCATTTACTATCCTGAAACTAAACTTCTAAATATGAACAATTTTTTTTTTTATAAAAAAGGACTTATAAATATGACAAGAATGATAAGTAGCTGCATGTATTCTTATAAACATTGAATAAATAATTTATTAGCAATGTGAACGCAATTAAAAATAAAAATCTTAGCGACCCTAAAAATGTTCCCTTAAGCGTCTGGTTTCCTCGTTGATGGTCTACTTTCAAATGTTCACTGATCATTACAATTATGGGATGAACTATTGACAAGAGATTAAAATATTTGTGCTTAGTGCTTTCGTTGTATAGAAATTTTTTTTTGCTTAGAGTATTGTGGAAGCCAATTATTCGTGCAAATTAAAAAGAATCGCGCTTGTTGTCAATTAGCATAAACTAATCCAAACAAACACAGAGTTTTAGAGGCCAAATTCCATATCCAAATTGTAAATAATGAAATCGTGATGAATTGAGGATATCAAAGAAAGAAGTGGAAAAAGGTTAAAATGATAATCTACTGTTGGCTCTATTGACAATAACCCTGGTTAAAATGATCATCTTAGGTATATATATGTATATTAAGTTACTGTACCTACATATATAAATAAATGAACAAAGAAAGGAGGGAGAAGACTTTTTTTATACATTTAGCAAGCAGCTAAGGATTAATAAAATTTTTATTGTGGAAAATTTTTATTTTTTTTTACCTTTCTTAAACTACATTATATTTTCTCTTTTTATTTTTTTAATCCTATTTCTTCCCTGATTAGTTGACCGCTCAACTTCTTTTTTTTTTTTTTTTTTGCTCAGAAGCTCAACTTCTTTTTCTTTATATATACATTACAATATTAAATTAAAAAAAAAGGTAATCAACCCAACTATCTCCAAGTGGCAGATAGAGATCAATATCACTGCCAGAGCCTAGTAGAACGAACTGTTTCCAAGTGGCGGGAGGGAATATTCAATATTTTTTTTTAAAATATAGAAAGGGAATATTGTTTTAAGGATGCCACAAAACCGACTTTATGGGCCTACCTTTATGGGCCTACCGTTAAAATGAAAGAAAGCCCAAATGGACCCATCAGGCCCAAATATTGTTTTGGATGCCACAAAACAACACTAATCTGTCGCCAATGACCCCTCGTCCTTGGGTTCAACTGGCAAAGGGGTCAGACTTTCTCACCAAAAAGGAGGGGGTTCGATCCTGGAGGTGGTCAAGGCGCTGGGGAGGCATCCTAGGGGTCTAAGAAACAGTGGAAACGCTGAGTGGAGGCATGTGTCTTTCTGACGATCAAAGATCTTCGTTGAATGGGGCCAAGACTTCGTCTTGGGCGTGGGTAGCGGCCCCCATTTCCTAAATTTTTTTTTACCAAAAAAAAAAATCTGCCACTGATGAAATTAGATTATTAAATGCTAGTAGGTTACGCTGTTAATTAACAAATTGTTGGTTTTTATATTTATAAAATGATCAATTATATTAACTAACTGCATCTTTCATTTTTCACTTTCACAGCCACCAAAATACTGTTCATCGTTTACGAAACAAAAGCTGAGTAATTTGCAAATGCAATTAATAGAAGTATTGTTCATTTCAGGATCTGGAACGAGCATAGCAATATGCCAATATGAAAGATGAATCCATAGATCGCTGTGTGAGTTTGCTTCGCCGGTTAAAGATGGAAAAAAAGAATAGGGTTAAGGCGTAAAAATACACATGTATTTTACTTTGAGGAGCGTCTAACATCAAGTGTTATTTTTATGTGTAAAAGTGCACACGTGGTTACAAATTATGTGCAAAATACCATCTGACTGTTAAATTTGACATTTTTTGCTGACTGAATGATGACGTGGCTTTCAAAGATCTTAAAATACAATGTGTTTTTAAAAAGAGCACCCAACACTAAGTTCATTTTTTAAAAAAATTTAATAATTTTATTTCAATTAAAGTTTTTTTTATTTCTCTGGGTATAATTCCTGGTAAAAAAATTTATTTCCAGAATTTATTTTCTTAAAAAATTTCCTAATTAATAGTTACTAAACCAGTAATTATGCATTTAAAATTTGATATTATAAATACTATATTTAATTAAAAATAATTTTAATTTTTTGATCTAACTAAACTCTATAGACTTTTTCAAAGTAACTGATTTTTTTTTTATAGAATAAATGAATTATTTCTTTAACTATTTATTTTTCAAAAAATTAAAATTATTTTAAAGAAAATATATATTTATAATATCAAATTTTAAATGCATAAATACTCATTTATCAATTATTAATTAAAAAATTTAATAAGGATTTTCTTTTAAAAAAATAAAATAGTTTTTTTTACCATTTTTATCCATTGAATAATCCTCCTTCCTAAAATGATAAATCATAAGAACAAATTTGGCCTCCCAGGAATTATATCTAGAGCATTAATAATTTTCCTTTGATTGAAATAAAATTATTAAATTAAAAAAAGTATTTGGTATTGACGGCGCTTTTTCAATTGAAACCACATGTTTATTTTTCTACCTTTGAAAGCCAAGTCTTCATCAAGTCAGCAAAAAAAGTCAAACTTGACGGTCACAGTATTTTTTTTTCACCTAATTTGTAACCACGTGTACACTTTTGTACATAAAAAAGTATTTGCTATTGGGTGCTTTTCAGAATAAAACACATGTGCATTTTTACACCCTAACTCAAAAAAAATATTACTCACTATTGAAACTTGAAAGGGTCACACATAAAAGTGACACTGGTGATGACTCATTGGGTTTTACTAACATGAACACACCGTTGATTGATTCGGATAAACAAGCATTACATCGAAGATTGTCACACTCTTAAGTTTAGGTAAACTCGTAATGATGACGTAAACTTATATTGTAATTCGAATCGTAAACTCATAAGAGTTTTCTTTCACTATTAAATACCCCTTTGGTCATTATTATAATACATCAACTAACAATTCTCGCAAAACCAATAAAAACAATTAAAATCAATAAAGTTATCATAAAATTTAAGTAATTTTTAATATTACCTTTACTAATTGAAATAAACTCTAATACTCCTTCCGGTCCTAATTATAGGAGCAAATTTTGGAGTTGGTTTTGGTCCTAATTATAAGAGCAACTTTTAACTTTTGTCAATTTTTTCCTATAATACCCCTATTTATACTTTCTCAATAATAATTTAATAATACACCTACATATTTTATAAAATAAATATTATTTGCAACTCATTAATGTCATATACACCTAAATTATACTTTTTTATATAAAATAATTTTGAGCAATTTTTGTAATATTTTTCCTATATCACCCATACTAATACTTTTTCCACAATAATTAATTTAACAACACGTTTATATTTTATCAAGTGAGATATTCTACTTTATTTTTAATTTTTAAATAAAATAATTTTAATATTCCTTTAAGAATATATTTTTTAACCATCCGTCCAAAATGATTAATTTTTTTCCCTAAAATAACCTAATAAAATATTAATTTCATTATCTTTTTTCCAACAATAAAAAAATAAACTTGTATTTGTATTATGCCCAATTAAATAGTACTCTCTTGATAGAATTTTTTTTCACTTCCTTCAGAGAGCATGAGATAGTATTATTTGCTTGATCGGAGCGTGGTTTAGGAAAATAAACTTGTATTTGTATTACTTAGTTCTATCTTTGAGAGATGTATTTGTATTAAAGAAACTTGGGTAAGGGTATTTTAGGAAAATACACATAATTAACTAATTTAACTTCCTTCCTTAATCCCTCCAAATTCTGGTAAATAGCTCCTATAATTAGGACCGAGGGAGAATTATATTAATTATTACTCTCACCCATTACTCTTATAATTATGGGTGTACATGAAAAAACATAATTAATGCGCTTTGGAAACAAGCAAATGTCTTATAAAAAGGACCAATTACACTTGTTAGTTGGTGTCTTATAATAAAGATCAAAGAGAGTGGGTATTAATAATGTATAATAAATATCCACAATATATAAAACTTATCTGACACTCTGACCTAACCTTGGCACTACAATTCAGGCTTCATGGACACATGGTGTGTCCTATTTTAAGTTTTAAACTTTTCATCATCTTTCAAACTCATTGTTTGGCAGTTTGGCTTTAAGTAGCACATGGCTCCATTGGACTATTAAGTATAAATATATAGATAGCTGCACATATTCGTATGAACATTGAATAAATAATTTATTACCAATGTGAACACGATTAACAATAATAAAAAATGTGCCCTTCCGTGTTTGGTTTTCTCGTTGAAAATTAAAAAGAATCACGTTCCTTGTCCATTAAAAAAATGATTAGTTTAAACATATACTGAATGGCTCATTTTCATGACCTCTCTTTAGAACAAAATAAATTCATTTTTTTTTTTGCAAAAAATTAACTTTTAAAATGCTAAAAAATAAAAAAGTTTTTCGAATATTTATAATATCAGAGAAGTGTAAGTGTCTAATTTATCATTTTCAAAATAAAATGGAGATGACATAGATGTCCTTATGAGTTTAAAACACGTGCTCGTAAGTGTCTAATTTATCATTTTCAAAATAAAATGGAGATGACATAGATGTCCTTATGAGTTTAAAACATGTGCTCTCATTTTTTAAAGGTTTAACAAGTTTAAATAAAGTTTTACCAAGTTTTAATAAGATTTTCAAAAATTTCAATTCAAAAATCAAACTTGTTACAACGGTAAGGTATTAATTCCCACTTCTAATAAGAGTTTAAAAAATTTAGATAAGGTTTTGACAAGTTCTAATAAGATTTTCACAAATTCCAATTAAAAAATCAACTCTTGCTACAATGGTAAGGTATTTATTCCAATTTATGATAAAGGTTTCACAAGTTTCGATATGGTATAGTAAATTATGATAAGATTTTTACAATTTTTAAGTCAAATTTTACCAATTGCCACAATGGCAAGGTATTAATTTACTTCGATAAGTGTTTCACAAGTTCGATAAATTTTTTAAAATTTTCAATTATAAAATCTTAGGCACCAACACCTACATAGCACCCTTCATCACCATGAAAAGACGAACAACACTTTCTAGTGAAGCATCGAAGGCAGCACCAACAACTACAAAACATCAACACTAGCAACACGATGATGATTTAAAGAATAAAAATAACACATCTAACAATATTTCATATAATGCTAAAATTTTGATATGACAATAAAAAATGCATATTAGCAACAACACAAAGATTTGAAAAGAAAAAAAAAATCAATTTGAAATCACAGTTGATGTCAAGGTTGCAAGTTTGAGAATTGACGAACAAGAGGGATCACCAAAATCATCATTGACGTTGTCAAGCTTACAAATATGAGAATCAAGGAGCTAAAATCAACATATGGAGGCTGAAGAAGAAGCTTCGTTGCCATCATTAATCAAACGTGTTCTCTCATTGTTTTCGACGCTCTTTTCCCATCTCTTCAATGGTGAGGCTATGTGGTTTCGTATCGCACGTCCTACGAGCGGCGGTGGCGGCAACACGGTAGGGAAGCCTAAAGACACATCGGCGATAATGAACAAACAAGGTTTTTCGTAGGCATCCTTTCCCAGGTTCCGATCCCGTCATTGATTATTACAGGCCCAATAATCACTCCCCTGATATCAACTCGGCCAAATTCTGGCTCATCCTATTGAACCAAAAAGTCAAATCACCCACCCACTCCACTTCCAGATGCAACGCAGATAGCTGAAATCACCGTCGTCGTCATCACTAGATATAGCTCATTTGCCCGCGATCCTTTGAAGGTTGAAGAAGATTATGCGGTGGGAGCAACGGATGAATGGAGCAAATAGCGGTTTGAACACCGCGAGAGATAGAAGGAGAGGGAGGGTGTAGGACACGAGAGAAGCGAGATGGAAGCAAAGGGCTTTCGATAAGGACAATTTTGTCATTTTCATTTAGTTTCGAAAGGACAAATCGTGCACTTATCCCTCTCGGTATTATTAATGTTGGGAGCATCTTTTTGTCCTTTAGTATTTTTAAAGTTCTTTTGTGGGATTCCCCCCTTTTTTAATTAAATAAATTCATTTTCATTGCATTTTTCTATACCCACATGCCATTAAATATTCCCTTTATTATTATTTTTTTGACACAAAATTTTAGGAGAAGGTTGGTGTAACATCCCATTTGAAAACGGCGGAATTTTTTTTTAAAACGTTTCCAAATATTTCAAGCGAAAGTAATCGAGTAGAGCATTGGAGCGAGTAAGTAATTTACATTACATTCAAAATATGGACCATAGTGTAAATGTATCGGATTACGATCATCCGAAATTCTCAAAAGTTAAATAAACTAAAGAAAACGATAAATAATGTAGACACGTCTTGGCTACTCCAAATTTGCTTGCCTCAATCGCCAAACATCGGTCCTCCGGACCACGATGCTACAGCTGAGATCCATTCCACATATGGATCTCGGGTAACGATTAACCTTATGCTCAAATAAAACAAAGATACGTACAAAGATATTCATTTCAATACAAAGATATCATCACAAAAGCAAACAAAGCAAATGTATGATCAATAACATGGACAGAACATAAGCACAAAGCGTATGTAAAGTCTCTCTCGACTAGTTCTGCACATATCCAAGTGTCACGCCACTAACGTGTCCTCGGCGCTAGGAATAACTCAAACGGCATTACCAATACTATAATCCGTAGGTAAGTCAGTAAGTATCTCGACGATTCTCAATGAACCTCGCCTATGAACGTATCTATAACGCAAAAGTATATAAGCAGCATAGAGTTAGGGTTACGTATGCGTCCGTACCTTAGTTGCGTTATCCGGCTCTTCCGCTAAAAACGATACTTTTTGACGGCCGTACGTAAAACAAAATGGAAACAAGGCTCAACAATGGAACGATGGAATTTCGACGCGGTTCGACGTCAGAAGTATTCTAATCAGAATAATAACACACTTATGAATATTTGGCAGCATAACAGGCATTTTAGGTGAAAAAGACCATTTTGCCCCTACTACCCCTATTTGGCGGAATTTCGCCAGAACTTCGTTACTATGACCTTATTCCATTTCAAAATTATCCCCACTAGGTTTTTACCTCGTCAGGCATCTTTCAATGCAATGAGGCTTAAAAACAAGTATAAGAATATATTAAACTTCCTAGATCAAAACAACGGCTTCTACTATAACTACCGAAAGAACTACGGAAACTAAAAGCTAAGGACGGAAGAACTTACTCGGAGCTAGGCGGAATTTTTGCAGAGCTTCTCACTCTAAGATTTCGGCCAAGGAAGAGAGAAGAATGGTGTGAATTTTCAAGAAGAGGGAGGGGTATTTATAGTGAAAATTCGGGACGTAAAGGAATTTTCTCGCTTTGTTTCGGACCGTTAGATCTAGGGTTTTGTGAGATGGAATCTTGGCCATCCAATGTCTTGGCCGACATCCAAGAGGTCCAAAAGTCAAAGAATGAGTTGTCATCCAATGATGACTCTTGCTTTATGGCCTCCGCCCGATAAAACTACCCGACGGTGTCCGTTTCGCGATTTCGCAAAACTCAAAAATCCGGGCATGTAACTTTGAAGATCTTTTCATCCTCTTTCATATTATCTATTTTGATCCTCTTTTTTATTATATCCAGGTATTCTCCTATGCGTCGGAAGATATTCGGACAAACGCGTTGATTCTGAAATTGCTTAGATAGAACCAACTTCCGGACAATAATTCACCGAATCGTAAACGTCCAGCTTGTTGCCTAACTTAATCCCGTGTTTGAAAACACGAAATTGTTTCTATAGGTTCTCACTTTGCCTATCCGGCTCTACTCTATCTCGATCGAACTTTCCGTCTTATTAGGAATTAGGGTTTTTGGTTGCGGAATCAACGTCTGTAAATTCTTTCTTCGTGTAAAATTTACTTGTTCTTAATTTGATCGATCTGAAAAGACTTTTACCTCTGGGTTTACCCGTGGAATTTATTTCGACTTTTCCCGCTCCGCCTATAAGTTCGACTCACCGCATTATATTATTATTTTATTCTAATTATCATTTTAATTATTTAAACAATTCATTTTAATTAAAAATACCAAGAATTTCAGCCCCTTCATTTTAAAATTCAGTTTTAATTATTTTTTCATAATTTTTTCCATTTTTTAAAATATAATATTTTTTACCAAAAATTCATGTTTTACCCCCGCCGTTAAAGAACATGTCAGTCTAAATTCTTCGTTTAGTGATCTTTTTAGGATTAGATTCCTTCATACATTTATCTTTACTAATTTTTTCCTTAATCCTTTTTATCATAATTAGTAAGTATATTTTATGCTAATTACCAACCTTAATCTCTTAATTAAGGATTTTACCATAATTTTAACTTCTATATTTCTCTTGTTTTACCGAATCAATTAGCTAGTAATTATCTAATCATTCTCTTACCAATGGTTGATAATTTTATAATTTACTGATATTATTATCTTTTTTGCTCACGTAAGATATATTATTATCTTACAAACTTTATCTTGACATTGTCATTTTATATTCTATGTAAAATATTAAAAATGTTTACACCATAAAGTTACTTTATGGTTCTGGAATGCTTTTTAAACATTTCTTCATGTTATTTCCTCTGAAATAATTTATTAAATTCTTGTAATTAAAGATAATACTCCCATAATTTTCGCATAATCTTTCATAATCTTTCAGTATTTATCATAATGTTTTTAGAATGTTTTTATCACCATTATTGCATTTTTAGTCATTCTGTTCATCTGATTTTTCTGTAACTTTTTCGACAATTATAACAATTTTCTATAATAGTTTTAAACTCATGAATTTGCTTCATCAAAATATTCATTAATTTCTCTTATCTCAATAATTCCAGATTTGCTCAAATCCCAGATTATTAAAATTAGGCTCACCCTCTAAGGCGGGCGCTATAACTTTGCTCTTCGGGGTATACAGACTAAGAGTACACATGCCTCTACCTCAGTCTGCGTTTCCACAAGTTCACATCACTTATGATGCCTCTCCCAACGCTTTGACCAACTCCAGGATTAAATCCTCTCCTTTTGATGAGAGTGTCCGATCCTTTTATCTGTTGAACCCAAAGACACGCGGTTTAAATATTGCCTTTATTTTTTTTTTTTGATAAAATAAATATTCCTTTTTTTATAAAGGAATTTTAGGAAAGGGGTTGGGTTCACCCACGATCCAAGGGCAGGGCGAAATCTCCTTTCCTCCTAGGTGATACCGATGTTGGGCAGGGCGAGCCGTCTATTACCCTCAGGCGTTAACCTAGGTACCTAGGAGTTAGGATGCCTCCCCAGCGCCTTGACCAACTCCAGGATCGAACCCTCTCCTTTGGTGCGAGTGTCCGGCCCTTTACTGCGTGAGCCCAAGGTACTCCAACAACCAAACTATCGTTCGATAATACTCGGCCCTCATAGGCCTCATTGGGCTTACAACAAAGATGACGTACATCGATTTGTGTTTGGACTCTCGAGACCTCACAAAGCCTTTTGATTCATGGGCCCACCAAAGGGCTTACTTTGTTGGACCTGGTAAGCCATCAGCATGTTTAACTTTACATAGGTTGGGTCTAGCGGAAAGGTTACTCCCTCACAGTATGACGTGCTAAAATTCAAATCTTTATTAAGAGAGATAACCACATTTAGTGTCAATAGTACTTAAACAGAATTGCTTCTAATAGGAGAGGCATAATGAAAAAACATAATAAGAGAAATATTTAAAAATAAAAAACAAAAAATTGTACTATGAAACATAGAAATACATGTAAAACTTTCTTACTCTATTTATGGATTTATGCTAGAAATATTTTAGGCATTTAATTTTAAGAGATGCGAGTAATATAAATAAATAATAAATTGCATAATTTGATAGATTAACTGAAATGCAATACAACATTAATGTATTTTTGACTTGATCAATAGAGCCTCCTTTCAGTAGAGTTGGAAATAGGTTATGTCAATGCTTAGGAGCTTAACTAACCTGAAGTAGTTTAAATGAGTTTATTGTATAGTTGGTCGCCTATGTATCTTTCATCAGCCTCCACCAAGTATGAAAGAGGTGCGTCTAAGAGAGACTCTCTCAAATAGTTTGACCTTAAACTTGTAATTCTCTCTATTAAGTGATGTTTTTAAAAAAACAAGAGTAAGCATTGTAAATAGGGTTACACACAAGGCTTTAAAGACCTTGATATTATTGCAGCAGGAAAATGTGAAATCCAAAAAGTCAAAGGGAAAATTTCATTAAAATACCATCTGAATTTGTAAACCCTGAAGTCTCGAATTTGTAAAAAGGCTGAGAGGTATCAAGGACCTATGAAGGATATGCAAATTCAAGTGAATTTACCATTTTACCCTTAGTTTTAAATAAATCAAAAAATTAAAAATACCCTCGTTGGAGGGCATGCCGCCCGGCGAGAGGGGGGGGGGGTTTTTTTTTTAAAAAAAAAAAATGTTTTCATTGAAAGTGTGGGAGGTCGGGTTCGAACCCCCACCCCCACACATCCATGGGGCCAAGTGGTCTTGGTTCCTTTAATATATATATATATATATATATATATACATTAAGAAATTTATATATTCTTCTTAACATTTTTTCAACGGTATTTACAAATCTCATAACGCAAATTACAACGTTTTTTTGGAGGTTTACACTTTTCAACTCTTTGATGCCCCTGATTGAAATTTAAAAAAAAAATGCACTTTTACAAATCTCATAACGCAAATTACAAATCTCATAACACAATTTACAACGTTTTTTGGAGGTTTACACTTTTCAACTCTTTGTAGCCCTTGATTGAAAAAAAAAAAAACATTTTTACAAATCTCATAACGCAAATTACAAATCTTATAACGCAATTTACAAATCTCATAACACAATTTACAACGTTTTTTGGAGGTTTACTTTTTCATCTCTTTCATGCCCCCGATTGATTTTTTTTTTTAAAAAAAACTTTTACAAATCTCATAACGCAAATTACAACGTTTTTTTTTTTAGGTTTACACTTTTCACCTCTTTCATGCCTCTGATTGAATTTCAAAAAAAAAAACTTTTACAAATCTCATAACGCAAATTACAACATTTTTTGGAGGTTTACACTTTTCACCTCTTTCATGCCTCTGATTGAAAAACAAAAATGTAAAGTTGAAAAAAAGTTGTAAATGACGTTATGAGATTTGTAATTGGCGTTATGAAATTTGTAAATCGCGTTATGAGATTTTTGATAATGTATTTTTTTTTTAATTTTCAATCGAGGCATGAAAGAGGTGAAAAGTGTAAACCTCCAAAAAACATTGTAATTTGCGTTATAAGATTTGTAAAAGTTTTTTTTTTTTTAAAAAAAAAATCAATCAGGGGCATCAAAGAGTTGAAAAGTGTAAACCTCCAAAAAACGTTGTAATTTGTATTATAAGATTTGTAAATTGCATTATGAGATTTTTAATTTGCGTTATGAGATTTGTAAAAGTGTTTTTTTTTTTTAAAAAAAAATTCCATCGGGGCATCAAAGAATTGAAAAGTGTAAACCTCCAAAAAAAAGTTGTAAATTACGTTATGAGATTTGTTATTGGCATTATAGAATTTGTAAATACCGTTAAAAAAATATTAAGAAGAATATATATGGGAAAATTCCATTTAAATACCATTTGAATTTGCAAAACCCCGGAGGTCCTCAATTTGTAAAAAGACTCAGAGATACTAAGGACCTATGAGGGATATGCAAATTCAGGTGAAATTACCTTTTTACCCTTACTTTTAAATAAATAAATAAAAAATAAAAAAGCCCCTCACCGGGAGGGCCGGCGGTCCGGTGGGGGTGGGGGGTTTTTTTTGGGAGGTTTTTTTTTTTGGGAGGGGGTGGGGCTTTTTTGAAAAAACAAAACTATTTTTTTTTGAAAGTGTAGAGGGTGGGGTTGAACCCCCCACCCCAACACAAAACCAAGTAGCCCAACCAGGTTGCTTGGTTCTTTAATTATATATATACATTAATAAATATATATATTCTTCTTAACATTTTTTCAATTATATTTACCATTACACAAAACGCGAATTACCATTCCACAAAACGCGAATTACCATTACTTTCCAAGATTGTCATTTTTTACTCTTTCATGTATGTTATGGATAACAAAAAAAATGACACTTTAACCATTCCACAAAAACGCGATAATTACCATTACTTTCCCAGGTTGTCATTTTTTACTCTTTCATGTATGTTATGGATAACAAAAAAATGACACTTTAACCATTCCACAAAACACGAATTACCATTCCACAAACGCCATTTACCATTCCTAAAACGCCAATTATGTTATGATTTTTTTCTTTCAAATGGTAATTGGCGTTTGTGGAATGGTAAATAGCGTTTGTGGAATGGTAAAAATGTCATTTTTTTTTGTTATCCATAACATACATGAAAGAGTAAAAAATGGCACCCTGGGAAAACAATGGTAATTGGCGTTTTTGTGGAATGATAATTCGTTTTGTGGAATGGTTAAAGTGTCATTTTTTTGTTATCCATAACATACATGAAAGAGTAAAAATGACAACCTGGGAAAGTAATGGTAATTGGCGTTTTGTGGAATGGTAATTCACGTTTGAAGGAATGGTTAAAGTGTCATTTTTTTGTTATCCATAACATACATGAAAGAGTAAAAAATGACAACCTTGGAAAGTAATGGTAATTCGCGTTTTGTGGAATGGTAATTCAGCGTTTTGTGGAATGGTAAATACAATTGAAAAAATGTTAAGAAGAATATATATTTATTAATGTATATATATAATTAAAGATCCAAGGGTTTTGTGTTGGGGGTGGGGGGTTCGAACCCCACCCCCTACACTTTCAAAAAATAGTTTTGTTTTTTCAAAAAAAAAACCCCACCCCTCCCAAAAAAAAAACTCTAAAAAAAAAACCCCCACCCCCACCGGCCGGCGCGGCCCTCCGGAGGGGTTTTTTTTTATTATTATTTAAAAGAAGCAAAAAGGTAATTTCACCCGAATTTGCATATCCCTCATAGGTCCTTAGTACCTCTGAGTCTTTTTACAAATTCAGAGGACCTCTTGGGGTTTTGCAAATTCAAATGGTATTTAAATGGAATTTTCCCTATATATATTTGTTAATGTGTATATATATAATGGAACTGAGTGGCTAAATGGATATGTGGGGGTTGGGGGTTCAACCCAGCCCCACACTTTCAATAAAAACATATTTTTTTTTATAAAAAAAAAACCCTAAACCCCAAATAAATAAATAAAAAAACCCACACCCTCGGCCCTCCGGCCAGTATTATTTATTTATTTATTTAAAACTAAGAAAGAAAGTGTAATTTCACCCGAATTTGCATATCCCTCATAGTCCCCTTTGCACCTCTCAGGCCTTTTTACAAATTTAGAATTTTTTTGAAGGTTTTACAAATTCATATGGTAGTTTAATGGAATTTTCTCGAAACCAAAACCCGAGGCAGAACTCAGCCGAAATAAGATATTTAAAACAAACGGAAGAAGAACATAAACAAAACCAGGTTTGTGTTGGCGTCATTATACTGACTGGATTCAGCTGTAACATGATCATTAGTTTGCTCTTTATTATCAGAGCCCCAGATTCAACTGTGCTCAGGTGCTCGTAACTTGCAATCGACAATTTTTTTTTTAAAATAAAAAATATCAGAGACATATATTGGGATAAAAGCAAAGAGAAAACAAAGTGAGTTTTACTATATTTTAACAAGAGTATAGTACCCAAAAAAAACGCCAGGTTTATGACATGTGTTGACTTTTTTTATATACATATTTTTAATGGATTTGTTCATATGACTATATGAGTACATCTGATGTGCAAGGAAAGTAGAAAAGAGGAGAGGAATGTTTTAAAAGTCAGACTCGACGTGTGGCCGGAAAGATTAACAGGTCATGGTTCAAACGGTCAGATCGGCCAAGCCGGTGACATAATAATTAAATTAAAATAATATTATATAAATATAATTATATAAATATAATTAATCCTTAATTCACTTTAATATTTTTTTGATAATAAGGCAAAACGATATTGATAATAAAATAGAAACATTATAATGTACTAGTTATAGCATAATAGAAAGAAAAATTAACCACATTATTAAGTAGATAGGGGGCATTAATCCAATTAGATAAAAAAAATTAATAAAGTCACAAAATATATCCAACAAGACGAAATAAAAAATATATTTTAATTATATATCTCTCATTATGATTAAAATTTAAATATCAAAAATACATTTTGAATTATATTAGTACTTAACAGTATTGAAATTAAACAAAATTACAATTGTTAAAATTCTAATTACTTTTATTAAAAAGTCTAATATTCAAATCTTTATTAAGAAAAGCTAGCGAGCTACAATCACTTTTGAATTTCAAAAGTTCAGATAGCTAAGTAAATATAACAAATTTAGATACAAGAATGATGTTGATCAAGCTAGATACTTATAAGTGTTAGAATCATCTGGATCCCTTTCCAAATAGTCTTAAAGGATGAGATTTTCAATTCACTTCTTGATTAATTTAATGTCAGGTGTGAACATACAATTCAATATCTCAACACATTTCAAAATCAATTGTTGATGCCCAAAATTATTAGCAATGTGAATGCAATTAAAAATAAAAATCTTAGCGACCTTAAAAATATTCCCTTAAGCGTGGTTGATTGTCTGCTTTCAAATGTTCACCGATCATTACAATTATAGGATGAACTATTGACAAGAGATTAAAATATTTGTGCTTAGTGCTTTCGTTGTATAGAAAAAAAATTATGCTTAAAGTATTGTGGAAGCCAATTATTGGTGCAAATTAAAAAAAATCACGTTCGTTGTCAATTAGCATAAACTAATCCAAACAAACACAGAGTTTTAGAGGCCGAATTCCATATCCAAATTATAAAGAATGAAATCATGATCAATTGAGGATATCAAGGAAAGAAGTGGAAAAAGGTTAAAATGATAATCTACTGTTGGCTCTATTGACAATAACCCTGGTTAAAATGATCATCTTAGGTATATATATGTATATTAAGTTACTGTACACACATATATAAATAAATGAACAAAGAAAGGAGGGAGAAGGCAAGCAGCTAAGGATTAATATAATTTTTGATCGTGGAAAATTGTTATTTTTTTTTGCCTTTCTTAAACTACATTATATTTTCTCCTTTTATTTTTTTAATCCTATTTCTTCCCCTGATTAGTTGACCGCTCAGCTTCTTTTTCTTTATATATACATTACAATATTAAATTTAAAAAAGTAATCAACTCAACTATCTCCAAGTGGCAGATAGAGATCAATATCACTGCCAGAGCCTAGTAGAACGAACTGTTTCCAAGTGGCGGGAGGGAATATTCAATATTTTTTTTTAAAATATAGAAAGGGAATATTGTTTTAAGGATGCCACAAAACCGACTTTATGGGCCTACCGTTAAAATGAAAGAAAGCCCAAATGGACCCATCAGGCCCAAATATTGTTTTGGATGCCACAAAACAACACTAATCTGTCATGACACCCCGCCCGGCTTAACCTAAAGGGTGACTTTTCACCAAAAAGATGGAGTTCGATCCTGAGATGGTCAAGGCGGGGGGAGGTATCTTAGGGGTCTACGAAACAGTGAAAGCGAGTGGAGGCATGTGTCTTTCTGATCCAAGATCTTGAATTGGCCTCAGCACTGCTTTTGGATCATGGGTAACCCTTTCCTAAAATTTTTTTACCAAAAAAAAAAATCTGTCGCTGATGAAATTAGATTATGAAATGCTAGTAGGTTACGCTGTTAATTAACAAATTGTTGGTTTTTATATTTATAAAATGATCAATTATATTAACTAACTGCGTCTTTCATTTTTCACTTTCACAGCCACCAAAATACTGTTCATCGTTTACGAAACAAAAGCTGAGTAATTTGCAAATGCAATTAATAGAAGTATTGTTCATTTCAGGATCTGGAACGAGCATAGCAATATGCCAATATGAAAGATGAATCCATAGATCGCTGTGTGAGTTTGCTTCGCCGGTTAAAGATGGAAAAAAAGAATAGGGTTAAGGCGTAAAAATACATATGTGTTTTTTTTTGGGTGCGTCTAACACCAAGTGTTATTTTTAGGTGTAAAAGTGCACACGTGGTTACAAATTATGTGCAAAATACCATCTGACTGTTAAATTTGACATTTTTTGCTGACTGGATGATGACGTGGCTTTCAAAGACTCAAAAATACACATGTGTTTTCGCGAAAAAAAAGCACCCAACACTAAGTTTTTTTTTTTTTTTTAATTTAATAATTTTATTTCAATTAAAGAAATTTGTTTATTTCTCTGGGTATAATTCCTGATCAAATTTTTTATTTCCATAATTTATTTTCTTAAAAATTTCCTAATTAATAGTTACTAAACTAGTAATTATGCATTTAAAATTTGATATTATAAATACTATATTTAATTAAAAATAATTTTAATTTTTTGATCTAACTAAACTCTATAGACTTTTTCAAAGTAACTGAATTTTTTTATAGAATAAATGAATTATTTCTTTAACTATTTATTTTTCAAAAAATTAAAATTATTTTTAAGAAAATATATTATTTATAATATCAAATTTTAAATGCATAAATACTCATTTATCAATTATTAATTAAAAAATTTAATAAGGATTTTCTTTTAAAAAAATAAAATAGTTTTTTTTACCATTTTTATCCATTGAATAAACCTCCTTCCTAAAATGATAAATCGAAGAACAAATTTGGCCTCCTAGGAATTATATCTAGAGCAATAATAATTTTCCTTTGATTGAAATAAAATTATTAAATTAAAAAAAAGTATTTGGTGTTGGGCGTTCTTTTGGTCAAACCACATGTATATTTTTGTACATTTGAAAGCCAAGTCTTCATCAAGTCAGCAAAAAAAGTCAAACTTGATAGTCACAGTATTTTTTTCACCTAATTTATAACTACGTGTACACTTTTGTACATAAAAAAAAAAGTATTTGGTATTGGGTCTTTTCGAATAAAAAACATGTGCATTTGTACGCCCTAACTCAAAAAAAATATTACTCACTATTGAAACTTGAAAGGGTCACACATAAAAGTGACACTGGTGATGACTCAGTGGGTTTTACTAACATGAACACACGGTTCACTGATTCGGATAAACAAGCATTACATCGAAGATTGTCACACTCTTAAGTTTAGGTAAACTCGTAAAGATGACGTAAACTTATATTGTAATTCGAATCGTAAACTCATAAGAGTTTACTTTCACTATTAAATACCCCTTTGGTCATTATTATAATACACCAACTAACAATTCTCGCAAACCAATAAAAAATATTAAAATCAATAAAGTTATCATAAAATTTAAGTAATTTTCAATATTACCCTTACTAATTGAAATAAACTCTAATACTCCTTCCGGTCCTAATTATATGAGCAAATTTTGGAGTTGGTTTTGGTCCTAATTATAAGAGCAACTTTTAACTTTTGTCAATTTTTTCCTATAATACCCCTATTTATACTTTCTCAATAATAATTAAAGACAATAATAATTTAATAATACACCTACATATTTTATAAAATAAATATTATTTGCAACTCATTAATGTCATATACACCTAAATTATACTTTTTTATATAAAATAATTTTGAGCAATTTTTGTAATATTTTTCCTATATCACCCCTACTAATACTTCTTCCACAATAATTAATTTAACAACACGTTTATATTTTATCAAGTGAGATATTCTACTTTATTTTTAATTTTTAAATAAAATAATTTTAATATTCCTTTAAGAATATATTTTTTAACCATCCGTCCAAAGTGATTAATTTTTTTCCCTAAAATAACCTAATAAAATATTAATTTCATTATCTTTTTTCCAACAATAAAAAAAATAAACTTGTATTTGTATTATGCCCAATTAAATATATACTTTCTTGATAGAATTTTTTTTCACTTCCGTCGAGAGCGTGAGATAGTATTATTTGCTTGATCGGCGTGGTTTAGGAAAATAAACTTGTATTTGTATTACTTAGTTCTATCTTTGAGAGATGTATTTGTATTAAATAAACTTGGGTAAGGGTATTTTAGGAAAATACACATAATTAACTAATTTAACTTCCTTCCTTAATCCCTCCAAATTCTGGTAAATAGCTCCTATAATTAGGACCGGGAGTATTATATTAATTATTACTCTCACCCATTACTCTTATAATTATGGTTGTACATGAAAAAACATAATTAATGCGCTTTGAAAACAAGCAAGTGCCTTATAAAAAGGACTAAATACACTTGTTAGTTGGTGTCTTATAATAAGAACAAAAAAGAGTGGGTATTAATAATGTATAATAAATATCCACAATATATAAAAACTTGTCTGACCTAACCTGGCACTCCAATTCAGGCTTCATGGACACATGGTGTGTCCTATTTTAAGTTTTAAACTTTTCATCATCTTTCAAACTCATTGTTTGGGAGTTTGGCTTTAAGTAGCACATGGCTCCATTGGACTATGTAACCACTTTCCTTGCTTGTCCGCATGTCGACGACGAAGCCAGTAATCAGATCCAAAGATCTGATCGGCCGAGATCTCGATATTTTTTTTTATATAAAAAATAATTTTAATAGGTAGAGAATCTAAAATAAAGCCAATCTCTCAACTAACATTTTTTTAAAAATGATTTTTTTATGTAGAAAAAAACAAAAAAAATTTGGCCGTCATCAGATCTAAAGATCTGACGGTTAGGCTTCGTCCGTACGGACGAAGAGGTAAGTGGATCCATTGGACTATTAAGTATAAATATATAGATAGCTGCACATATTCGTATAAACATTGAATAAATAATTTATTACCAATGTGAACACGATTAACAATAATAAAAAATGTGCCCTTCCGCGTTTGGTTTTCTCGTTGACTGTTTGCTTTTAAATGTTCACTAGTCGTTACAATTTATGCCGGATGAACTATTGACCAGATATTAAAATATTTATGCTTAGTGCTTTCATTGTATAAAAAAAAGTGCTTAGAGAATTGTGGAATCCAATTATTGGTGCAAATTAAAAAGAATCACGTTCCTTGTCCATTAAAAAAAATGATTAGTTTAAACGTATACTGAATGGCTCATTTTCATGACCTCTCTTTAGAACAAAATGAATTCATTTTTTTTGCGAAAAATTAACTTTTAAAATGCTAAAAAAATTAAAAAGTTTTTCGAATATTCATAATATCGAGAGAAGTGTAAGTGTCTAATTTATCATTTTCAAAATAAAATGGAGATGACATAGATGTCCTTATGAGTTTAAAACACGTGCTTGTAAGTATCTAATTTATCATTTTCAAAATAAAATGGAGATGACATAGATGTCCTTATGAGTTTAAAACACGTGCTCCCATTTTTTAAGGGTTTAACAAGTTTAAATAAAGTTTTACCAAGTTTTAATAAGATTCTCAAAAATTTCAATTCAAAAATCAACACTTGTTACAATGGTAAGGTATTAATTCCCACTTCTAATAAGAGTTTAACAAATTTAGATAAGGTTTTGTGAGTTCTAATAAGATTTTCACAAATTCCAATTAAAAAATCAACTCTTTACAATTGTAAGGTATTGATTCCAATTTATGATAAAGGTTTCACAAGTTTCGATATGGTTTAGTAAATTATAATAAGATTTTTACAAATTCTAAGTCAAATTTCACCAATTGCCACAATGGCAAGGTATTAATTCTTACTTTTTATAAATGTTTCATAAGTTCTGATAATTTTTTTAAAATTTTCAATTATAAAATCTTAGACACCAACACCTACATAGCACCCTTCATCACCATGAAAAGACGAACAACACTTTCTAGCGAAGCATCCAAGACACCACCAACAACTACAAAACATCAACACTAGCAACAAGATGATGATTTAAAGAATAAAAATAACACATCTAACAATATTTCATATAATGCTAAAAGTTTGATATGACAATAAAAAATACATATTAGCAACAACACAAAGATTTGAAAAGAAAAAAAAAAGTCAATTTGAAATCACAGTTGATGTCAAGGTTGCAAGTTTGACAATTGACGAACAAGAGGGATCACCGAGATCATCATTGACGTTGTCAAGCTTACAAATATGAGAATGAAGGAACTAAAATCAACATATGGAGGCTGAAGTATTAGAGTATAAATGATATTAGTTTTATTCATCATAAATAGTTATAAGATTAGTTAGAATAAACTGACTTAGTTAGATTGTTATTTGTAACAGAATTAGATAGTAGTTTTATCCTCTCTGTCTATAAATAGACTTCATGTACATCTTCTGGAATTAATTTCAATATAATCATTTTTCTCCTCTTCTTGCTTCCTGATACTGTACCAGAGCATTGAGTCTTTGACCAATTCTTTGTTTGTTTTTTTTCTATACACCTTTTTCTCTTCCATCTGTAATTTCTTCTCTGACATTTCTCCTCCTTTTGAGACTTTTTGTCCTTTACCGATTACATATTCTCCTTTTCAATATCAGTCTTTCACATCCGAGCATTTCATCAGATTTCAGTTCCTTTTCAAATCCGAGCATTTCGTCGGATTTCACTTCTTTTTCATATCCGAGCATTTCGTCGGATTTCATTCTATTTTCATGGCTACGAATCCGAATCAGATTCCTTCTTCCACAGCTACGAATCCCAATCCTTCTGTTTCGTCTCTCGGCGGCCATTCTGGCGTCGATTCTAATCACCCATCCATGGACTCCGTTCATCACCTCGATCACCCTCTTTACCTTCATCCAAACGAGAATCCGTCTTTGATTCTTGTTTCACCGGTGTTATCTGGCCTAAACTACCATTCTTGGGCTCGAGCTATGCGAATGGCTCTTATATCGAAGAACAAGATCTCCTTTCTTGATCGATCGGCTTCTATTCCGGCAAACTCAGATATGACTTACTTAGCTTGGGAAAGATGCAATATGATGGTTCTTTCATGGATTACTCGCTCTCTTTCTCCAACCTTGGCGTAGAGCATTCTCTGGATTGACAAAGCTTGTGATGTTTGGGAGGATTTGAAGGCTCGGTATTGTCAGAATGACGTTTTTCGACTAGCTGACCTTCAGGAAGAAATTCAAAGTTTGAAGCAAGGAGATCTCTCGGTCAGTGAGTATTTTACTAAACTCAAAATTCTGTGGGATGAATTTCTGGTTATACGTCCTATTCTATCTTGTTCTTGTGATCCTAAATGCCACTGTGGTGTTTCTGAGCTTTATCTGAAGCATATGGATGAAGATTATGTCATTAGATTTTTAAAAGGTCTAAGTGATCGATTTGGTAATGTTAAATCACAAATTATGTTAGTTGATCCCTTACCTAACATAAATCATGTTTTTTCTTTGGTCACTCAACAAGAACGAGAACTTGGTTCTCAACCTCCTGAAACAATTACTTTGTTTAATAAAACTCCTGTTCCAAGGTTCAATCATCAGAATAATTCTCGGCCTAACCAGCCTGCTTCTGGTAAACTGTGTACATTTTGTGGAAAGGCACGCCATACTGAAGCTACATGTTATAGAAAACATGCCTCTGTTAATAATGTTGCTACTGACCCTGTTTCTGTTGCTAAGACACCAATTGAGCCCGATAAGGTTGTGAATCAATCTTATGGCTTCACTCCTGATCAATACAAAAGGTTGCTTGCACTGGTTCAGGCTGATAATCAATCACCCCAGCTCTCTGCTTCTGTTAACAGTGTTTCCGCTGCTGGTATGGTTTTACCTTCTATTCCTCACTTATTTTCTCGTTCCTGGATCATAGATTCAGGGGCAACTGACCATGTTTGCTCTCATCTTGATCTATTTGTTTCTTACAAATCCATACCACTTGTTTCTGTTAGTTTACCAGATGGTTCAAAGGTGCTGGCTACTTATAGTGGCACTGTTCAATTTACACCTTATTTCCTTCTTCATAATGTTCTTTTTGTTCCAGCTTTTCGTTTTAACCTCGTTTCTGTTTCCAAATTGACTAAATATTTTCCTTGTGATGTTGTATTTCAGAACTCACAATGTCTAATTCAGCACCTACCTTCCAAGAAGATGATTGGTTCAGCTGATATGTTTGAAGGGCTCTACATCATCAAACAACATGAAAATTCTCCTTTGTCCCTTGTTAGTAATGTTTCTGCTCAGACAGCCCATAATCCTCAGATACCTTTTGACCTTTGGCATTTCCGTTTAGGTCATCTTTCAAATACCACATTGTATTCCCTTCATAAAAGTCAACCTAGTATTACTTACAATTCTTCTTTTACGTGTTGTGATGTGTGTCATTATGCAAAACAACGCAAGTTACCTTTTCCTGTAAGTACTACAAAATCCAATAAAATGTTCAGTTTGGTTCATATGGATATTTGGGGTCCCTATCACTTGCCTTCTGTTCAGGGTCATAAATTTTTCCTTACAATTGTTGATGATTTTACTCGTTCTACTTGGGTATATTTGCTGAAACATAAATCTGAAGTACATTCTTGCATTCATAATTTTGTTCATATGGTTTTCACCCAATTGGGTGCTTCTATTCAGACCATTCGGTCTGATAATGGCATTGAATTCAACATGACTAATTTTTACAATCAACATGGTATTCTTCATCAAACCAGTTGTAGGGGAAACACCTGAACAGAATAGCAAGGTAGAACAAAAGCACCAACACATTTTAAATGTTACAAGGGCTCTATTATTTCAATCTCATCTTCCTAAAGTGTATTGGTCTTATGCCTTATCACATGCCATTTATTTGATAAATTGTTTACCTACTCCTGTTTTAGATCACAAATCTCCTTATGAAATGTTATATCAACATAGTCTTGATTTTACCAACCTTAAAGTCTTTGGTTGCCTTTGTTTTTCTTCCACTCTTACCACTCACCGTACAAAACTTGATCCTCGTGCACATAAGTGTGTTTTCCTCAGTTTCAAAAATGGCACCAAAGGGTTTCTCACCTTGGATTTACAAACCCGTCAGATTTCTGTTTCTAGGAATGTTTTCTTCTATGAGTCTATTTTTCCATTTTCTACTTCCGCTGTTTCAGTTTCAACCCCTTCTCTTTCTTTACCTCAAGAGTTACCTCCTCTTGACTATCCATCTTCTTTACCATCTTCAAACACTTCTCTTTCAACTCCTTCTTCTGATTTTTCTTCCCCAACTGTTCTTAGAAGGTCTTCTAGGTCCAGAACCTTACCTTCTTATTTGCATGATTATCATTTAGCTCTTCAAAACACATCAGTCATACCGGATTCATTGGAGGCAGGTAGTTATCATCCCCTCTCTCATGTTCTTTCATATGCTACTCTTTCATCTTCTCATTGTTCCTTTGCATTATCTATTTCTGTTGATGACATTCCAAAAACATATTCTAAGGCTGTTAAACATGAGGGTTGGCGAAAAGCTATAGAAGCTGAACTAGCTGCTTTGCAATAGAATCAAACTTGGGTGTTGACTGAACTTCCAAATGGTAAACGCCCTATTGGGTGCAAATGGGTTTTTGCAAAGAAATATAATTCTAATGGCTCTTTGAATCGGTACAAAGGGCATTTGGTGGCTAGAGGTTATACTCAGGTAGAGGGTGTTGATTTTAATGACACTTTTTCCCCCGTAGCTAAACTTACCACTGTTCGTTTATTGCTTGCTCTTGCTGCTGCACATAATTGGCATGTTAAGCAATTAGATGTTAACAATGCTTTTCTCCATGGGGATCTTGATGAAGAGGTTTACATGTTGCCACCTCCTGGTTTATCTGTTTCTTCTCCTACTCTTGTATGTAAATTGCAACGTTTCCTTTATGGCCTCAAGCAAGCAAGTCGTCAATGGTTTTTCAAGCTTTCTGAGGCTCTTCTTTCTTGTGGTTATCATCATTCACATGCAGATCATTCTTTATTCATTAAGAATACAGATCACTCCTTTACTGCTTTGCTTGTTTATGTGGATGATATTATGATTAGTGGTAATGATTTGAAAGAGATCAATCACATGAAAGCTTTTCTGGATTCTTGTTTTAAAATCAAGGATTTAGGTGATGCTAAGTATTTCCTTGGTTTGGAAATTGCTCGTAGTTCCAAAGGTGTTTCTCTTTGTCAATGCAAATTTGCCTTAGACATATTGGCCGATTCTCGGTTTTCTTGAGTGTAAACCTGCTATTACTCCTATGGCTAGAGAACTGAAATTATCTGCTGATTCTGGTATTCCTTTGGAAGATGGTTCTTCCTATCGGACTCTAGTTGGTCGTTTGCTTTATCTTACTAACACTCGACTCAGATCTGTCTTTTCAGTTGGCCCAGCTTGAGTCAATTCATTCAACAACCCACCGATTTACATCTTAAAGCAACTCATGAGTGCTTCGATCTCAAAGTCAGCTCCGCTCGTGGTTTATTTTTTCCCGTTAATTCGCCATGAAGTTAAATGCTTTCAAAGGATTCCGATTAGGTCAGTTGCCTTGATACAAGACGATCCATTACCGGTTTTTGTGGTTTTTTAGATCAGCCTTAATCACTTGGAAATCTAAGAAACAACAAACCGTCTCTACTTCTTCCGAGGCCGAATATCGTGCTCTAACTACTACAACTTGTGAACTTCAATGGTTGTCTTATTTGTTGAGAGATTTTGGCATTCCCGGATTCTCCCCGCTTTCTTTTATTGTGATAGTCGTCCGCACGTCATATTGCCGCCAATCCCACATTTCATGAAAGAACTAAGCACTTAGATATTGATTGCCACATTGTTCTAGGAAAAGCTTCAACGAGGGTTAATTCACCTACTTCCGATCAAATCTCAAGATCAATTAGCCGATATTTTTACTAAATCCCTTGCTCCTACTTCCTTTTGTACACTTTTTCCAAGTCGGAATGATCGATATACATTCTCCAAACGAGGGGTATTAGAGTATAAATGATTATTTGTTTGTAATTGTTTAATTAGTTTTATTCATTGTAAATAGTTATAAGATTAGTTAGAATAAACTGACTTAGTTAGATTGTTATTTGTAACAGAATTAGATAGTAGTTTTATCCTCTCTGTCTATAAATAGACTTCATGTACATCTTCTGGAATTAATTTCAATACAATAATTTTTCTCCTCTTCTTGCTTCCTGATATGAAGAAGAAGCTTCGTTGCCATCATTAATCAAACGTGTTCTCTCCTTGTTTTCGACGCTCTTTCCCCATCTCTTCAATGGCGAGGCTATGTGGTTTCGCATCGCACGTCCCTTCCGAGCGGTGGCGGCAACGAGAGTAGGAAGCCCAAAGACACATCGGCGATAATGAACAAACAAGGTTTTTCAGAGGCATCCTTTGCCTGGGTTCCAGATCCCGTAATTGATTATTACAGGCCCAATAATCACTCCCCTGAGATCAACTCGGCCGAACTCTGGCTCATCCTATTGAACCACAAAGTCAAATCACCCACCCACTCCACTTCCAGATGCAACGCAGATAGCTGAAATCACCGTAAATCGTCGACACTAGATATAGCTCGTTGCCACAACACCGAAGGTTGAAGAAGATTATGCGGTGGGAGCAACATGATGAATGGAGCAAATAGCGGTTTGAACACCGGCGAGAGATAGAAGGAGAGGGAGGGTGTTGGACACGAGAGAGGGCGAGATGGAAGCAAAGGACTTTCGATAAGGACAATTTTGTCATTTTCATTTAGTTTCGTAAAGGACAAATCGACACTTATCCCTCCGGTATTATTAATGTTGGGAGCATCTTTTTGTCCTTTAGTATTTTTAAAGTTCTTTTGTGGATTCCCCTTTTTTACTTAAATAAATTCATTTTCATTGCATTTTTCTATACCCATGTGCCATTAAATATTCCCTTTATTATTATTTTTTTGACACAAAAATTTTAGGAGAAGGTTGGCTCACCCTCTAAGGGCGCGCTATAGCTTTGCTCTTTCGTGGTTTAGAAACAAGAAAGTACACATACGTCCTCCACCTCACCATAAGTTTCCACAAGTTCACATCACCTATGATGCCTCTCCCAACGCCTTGACCAACTCCAGAATTAAATCCTCTCCTTTTGATGAGAGTGTCCGATCCTTTTATCGCTTGAACCCAAAGACAAGCGGTTTAAATATTGCCTTTATTTTTTTTTGATAAAATAAATATTCCTTTTTTTTAATAAAGGAATTTTAGGAAAGGGGGTTGAGTTCACCCACGATCCAAGCAAGCGGCGAAATCTCCTTTCCTCCTAGATGATACTGATGTTAGGCGGCGAGCCGTCTATTACCCTCAAGCGTTAAGCTAGGACCTAGAGTTAGGATGCCTCCCCAAATCAAGCTTGATTAACTTCCAGATCGAACCCTCTCCCTTTGTGCGAGTGTCCGACCCTTTACCAAATGGCCCAAGGTACTCCAACAACCAAACTATCGTTCTGATAATACTCAGCCCTCATAGGCCTCATTGGGCTTACAACAGCATGACTTACACTGATTTTTGTTTGGACTCTCAGACCTCACAAAGCATTTTGATTCATGGGCCCACCATAGGGCTTACTGTTGGACCTGGTCAGCCATCAACACTTGACACATCAGCATGTTTAACTTTACATAGGTTGGGTCTAGCGGAAAGGTTACTCCCTCACAGTATGACGTGCTAAAATTCAAATCTTTATGAAGAGAGATAACCACATTTAGTGTCAATAGTACTTAAATAGAATTGCTTCTAATAGGAGAGGCATAATGAAAAAACATAATAAGAGAAATATTGAACAAAAAACAAAAAATTGTACTATGAAACATAGAAATACATGTAAAACTTTCTTACTCTATTTATGGATTTATGCTAGAAATATTTTAGGCATTTAATTTTAAGAGATGCGAGTAATATAAATAAATAATAAATTGCATAATTTGATAGATTAACTGAAATGCAATACCACATTAATGTATTTTTGACTTGATCAATAGAGCCTCCTTTCAGTAGAGTTGGAAATAGGTTATGTCAATGCTTAGGAAGCTTAACTAACCTGAAGTAGTTTAAATGAGTTTATTGTATGGTTGGTCGCCTATGTATCTTTCATCAGCCTCCACCAAGTATGAAGGTTGAAGAGAGACTCTCTCGAATAGTTTGACCTTAAACTTGTAATTCTCTCTATTAAGTGATGTTTAAAAAAAAAAAAAAGTAAGCATTGTAAATAGGGTTACACACAAGGCTTTAAAGACCTTGATATTATTGCAGCAGCAAAATGTCAAATCCAAAAAGCCAAAGGGAAAATTTCATTAAAATACCATCTGAATTTGTAAAATTCGTAGAAGTCTCCTGAATTTGTAAAAAGATTGAGAGGTACCAAGGACCTGAGGGATTTGCAAATTCAAGTGAAATTACCCTTAGTTTTAAATAAATCAAAAAATTAAAATTACCCTCGCTGGAGGGCCGCCGGCCTCCGGCGACGGGGGTGGGGTTTTTTTTTTTTTAAAAAAATGTTTTCATTGAAAGTGTGGGAACCCCCAACCCCCCACACATCCATGGGGCCACCAGGACCACTTAGTTCCTTTAATATATATATATATATACATTAACAAATATATATATTATTCTTAACATTTTTTCAACTGTATTTACAAATCTCATAACGCAAATTACAATATTTTTTGGAGGTTTACACTTTTCAACTCTTTGATACCCCTGATTGAAATTCAAAAAAAAAAAAGAAGCACTTTTACAAATCTCATAACGCAAATTACAAATCTCATAACGCAATTTACAAATCTCATAACGCAAATTACAACGTTTTTTTGGAGGTTTACACTTTTCAACTCTTTGATGCCCCTGATTGAAATTCAAAAAAAAAAAAGCACTTTTACAAATCTCATAACGCAAATTACAAATCTTATAACGCAATTTACAAATCTCATAACGCAATTTACAACGTTTTTTGGAGGTTTACTTTTTTCATCTCTTTCATGCCCCCGATTGAAATTAAAAAAAAAAAACTTTTACAAATCTCATAATGCAAATTACAACGTTTTTTTGGAGGTTTACACTTTTTACCTCTTTCACGCTCCCGATTGAAATAATAATAAATAAATAAACACTTTTACAAATCTCATAACGCAAATTACAAATCAATTTACAAATTTCATAACGCAAATTACAACGTTTTTTTGAAGGTTTACACTTTTCACCTCTTTCATGCCCCCGATTGAAATTAAAAAAAAAAAAAACTTTTACAAATCTCATAACACAAATTACAACTTTTTTTGGATGTTTACACTTTTCACCTCTTTCACGCCCCCGATTGAAATTCAAAAAAAAAAAAAAGCACTTTTACAAATCTCATAACGCAAATTACAACGTTTTTTTTTTAGGTTTACACTTTTCACCTCTTTCATGCCTCTAATTGAAATTAAAAAAAAAAAAAAACACTTTTACAAATCTCATAACGCAAATTAAAAATCTCATAACGCAATTTACAAATCTTATAACGCAAATTACAACGTTTTTTGAAGGTTTACACTTTTCACCTCTTTCATGCCTCCGATTGAAAAACAAAAATGTAAAGTTAAAAAAAAGTTGTAAATGACGTTATAAGATTTGTAATTAGCGTTATGAGATTTGTAAATCGCGTTATGATTTGTGATAATGCACTTTTTTTTTTTTATTTTCAATCGGAGGCATGAAAGAGGTTAAAAGTGTAAACCTCCAAAAAATATTGTAATTTGCTATATGAGATTTGTAATTTGCGTTATAAGACTTGTAAAAGTGTGTTTTTTTTTTTTTTGAATTTCAATCGGGCATCAAAGAGTTGAAAAGTGTAAACCTCCAAAAACGTTGTAATTTACGTTATGAGATTTGTAAATTGCGTTATGAGGTTTATAATTTGTGTTATGAGATTTGTAAAAGTTTTTTTAAAAAAAAAAAAAAAAAAATCAATCGGCATCAAAGAGTTGACAAGTGTAAACCTCCAAAAAAAAGTTGTAAATTGCGTTATGAGATTTGTAATTGGCGTTATGGAATTTGTAAATACCATTAAAAAAATGTTAAGAAGAATATATAGATTTGTTAATGTATATATATATATATAAAAGGAACCGAAAATGTGGCTTAACCGGGGCCACTTGCACCACGGATATGTGAGGGTTTTGGGGTTCGAACCTAGCCCCCACACTTTTAATAAAACCAATTTTTTTAGAAAAACAAAAAACCCTAAACCCCCAAAAAAAAAACCCCACCCCCGCCTGGCGGCTCCGACGAAAAGAGTATTTTTATTTTATTTATTTATTTAAAACTAAGAAAGAAAGGGTAATTTTACCCGAATTTGTATATCCCTCATAGATTCTTAGTACCTCTCAATCTTTTTATAAATTTGAAAATTTTCTAAAGGTTTTACAAATTCAGATAGTATTTTAATGGAATTTTCCCGAAAGCCCAAAACCCGAGGCAGAACTCGGCCGAAATAAGATATTTAAAACAAACGAAAGAAGAACAGAAAAAATATCAGAGACATATATTGGGATAAATGCAAAGAGAAAACAAAGTGAGTTTTACTATATTTTAACAAGAGTATAGGACCAAAAAAACGCCAGGTATATGACATGTGTTGATTTTTTTTATATACATATTTTTAATGGATTTGTTCATATGACTATATGAGTAGAGTACATCTGATGTGCAAGGAAAGTAGGAAAGAGGAGAGGAATGTTTTAAAAGTCAGACTCGACGTGGGGCCGGAAAGATCAATAGGTCATTAAAATTCAAAACTGGCCGATCGGTCGGGCCGGTGACATAATAATTAAATTAAAATAATATTATTAAAATATAATTATTAAAATATAATTAATCCTTAATTCACTTTAATATTTTTTTGATAAAAAGGCAAAACGATATTAATAAAAAATAGAAACATTATAAAGTACTAGTTATAGCATAATAGAAAGAAAAATTAACCACATTATTAAGTAGATAGGGGCATTAATCCAATTAGATAAAAAAATTAATAAAGTCACAAAATATATCCAACAAGACGAAATAAAAAATATATTTTAATTATATATCTCTTATTATGATTAAAATTTAAATATCAAAAATACATTTTGAATTATATTAGTACTTAACAGTATTGAAATTAAACAAAATTACAATTGTTAAAATTCTAATTATATTATGACATATGTAATATAAAAAATGATTGTTGGAAAAAAATATAAAATATGAGTACTATTAAAATATTTTCCATTTCAAAACATGTGGCGGAGATTAACTTATTTATATATTCTCTCTAAATTTAATTATAAGAACACTTTCGTAGTCATTGACTACGAAAGTGTTCTTATAATTAGGACTGGAGGTAGTAATAAATTATAAGGATGAAAATCGAGTAAAAAAAAAAAAAGACAACAACTAAAATATTCTATACATTTTTTGTTTTGTTGATTTTCAAATCATTTTATGTTGACCCATCCAGTTTTTATTAAACCGTTTCGGGTCCCAGCTCAATAGTGTTTTTACTCTCAATAATGAGTAAATAACGGCTTAAAGTGGCCTAACTGCTGAATTGGTTTAAAGGCAAAATCCGGGCCATTGTTGTGAGCATTGGTTGGACCGTTCGATTCGATGTATCTTTGAAAAACTTGGAAGAGAGTGAAGCGAAAGATTAAAAAAAAGTCTAATATTCAAATTTTTATTAAGAAAAGCTAGCGAGCTACCATCACTTTTGAATTTCAAAAGTTCAGATAGCTAAGTAAATATAACAAATTTAGATACAAGAATGATGTTGATCAAGCTAGATACTTATAGGTGTTAGAATCATCTGGATCCCTTTCCAAATAGTCTTGAAGGATGAGATTTTCAATTCGGTTCTTAATTAATTTAATGTCAAGTTTGAACATACGATTCAACATCTCAACACATTCCAAAATCAATTGTTGATGCCCCAAAATTTTTCTACTCTTCATGATTCTCACAATCGCGGCGTCAATAGCAAATCTCCTATCTTTGTTAACATCTTCTACCACCTTTTTCTCATCATCAGTCGGTGGAAGAGGGATCTTGATCCTCCTCATTCGATCTGTAAATCTCGAGTTGAACTCAAACATGTCATTTGGAGAGATAGTTTTTGTGTTTGGCTCCTTAGAAAGTATCTTATATTTTGCACAAGACAGAGAATGAAGTACACGAACCAAGTCTCCATGGTCTAAGTCTAACTGAGTCTTAATCTCTGAGAAACTCAATCTATCTGTGTTGTTGAATAACATAAGAGTGGCAGCTTGATAAGTTGAAACTATCAATTCAATGGTTTTTTGTTGAAAATTTCCATTGATGTTGCAAGTTCCTAAAGAGAAAATCCATGAGAGCTTTTTGTGCTTTGTCGTTGATGCATGATACCCATTGAAAACTTCCACACACTTGACCATCTCAGGAGGGAGATTCAGGCCACAAGACTTATAATTAGGCCAAAATCCAGTAGTGAGAACAGTAATTGATAAGTCAATCCCAGTGTTTAAGTGTTGATATTTATGAAGATACTGCTCAAAGCTTCTTTGCTTATCCCTAGCTATGGCCACGTCTGTCATCATCCCCTCCATCTTTGAAGTGTACTGTGCACCATACTGCTGCTTCAGTTTACCCAGAAATTTCTTTTCATGATCCTCATTGGCACTTCGGTCAAAAAGTAGCCGGCGAGTAAGCCTTTTCCGATAAAATTCAACAAAGAGATCCTTATTACTGTTGTACACAAGAAGGTAGACAACCTTCTCTAGAGTTTCATCTATTGCCTCATCACTCAACTTCTCACTACCACCACCCTTCTTGAGAATATTTTCACAGAATGTCGCAACAAGTTCTGAACTTGAAATGCCAGCAACACTTTTATTACAGAATACTTCAAAAGATTCTTTTAATGCCTTGAGGAAGATAATGTTATTCATAAAGGAGCCTTTAACATATGCCATATACTTGTCATGAAGCTCAATGAAATATTTAACTATGACTTGTTCTTGAACACCAGATGAGCTATTATTTGTTGTTTGACTACTAGAAACTTCTTCAGCCTGTTGAACCAATGTTGTGCCCTCAGTGGTAACATGCTTCTTGAATACATTAGCAACAATCTCCAAACCTTTAGGGATTTCATGATATAATCTATACATTCTAGAGAGATCTTCCACCTTATCACCTTTCAGCAACACGTGACAACCAGAGTTCTCCTTCTCAAGTAATTGAGTTGCATGGGTGACAAGCAACACATGTTGAACTCTCTCTACTAATTTCTTTTGTGTGTCAGAGTGCAAGTAACTAGCCTCTCCAACTCTATACCTTTCCCTCTTCAAGGATTCCTCAGCCTTGAGCATATAATCTGGGCATGAGTCAACCTCAATCCAGTTTGTCGCCTTTCTTGCATAGTAAGTAGAAGTATCAGCAAGCATATGAACTTCAAAATCCTGCTCATACACACCAATCTCAATATATATATGAACAACATTCTTCAACAACCACGGATCAATCTGTTGTCCCTGACGTTCTTTATGGATTAGAGAGATGATAGCATCAGTAACCTTAGCTTTTACCTCATCGAAGGCCACATGACGAAAACAAGAAACTGCAACAGCATTGAGCGAAGGCAGTGAGCGTTGAGTAATGTAGTAGCGATCAAGATATTCGAAGAAGCGTGAGAGCCATCGAATCATAACTTTGTGGTTGTTCCATCTTCTGATAAGCTCTCTGAGCAAGAATTCATGGTGCTTGCCTCTTAAAGATGGCAACACATTAGATTTGAGGTATTCTTCAACAGTCTCTTTGTATTTTCCATAAAGCTCTTCAGTGTGTTGATATGGTGGTGGTTGAGTACACATGTTGTAGATTATAGTGTATACCATCATGTACTCTTCTGAAGTGAAAGAATTCTCTGGTAAGCCTTCTAGAATATTCTTCAGCTTTGTGATCACTTTCTGCATTGAGCCCCATCCTTGTTGCAAATCAATGAGCTCCTGGCGATTCATCAATTCCTAGCAATGTAAAATTTGATTGTCTATGTTTAGTAGTTTAAAATTGCAGGGTTTAGATAATAAATAAAATAAAATTGTCTTGATCCTCTGGCAAAATATTAGCAAACTGAAAGCGTGCATATACTATGACAAAAAATAAATTCAAAATATTTCATCTAAAGAAACCTAGTTTTTAGTTTCTTTTCCAGGGCCAACAAGAGTAACTTGTATTCCAGTTAATTATCGATTTTCTTATTATCAAACCCACTCATATGAGTTTTATTATTTTGCGAAACAGGGGGTATTTGCGAAACAGGGGGCATTTGCGAAAAAACATGTGCAAGAAAGCATTGCCCTGGATGACAAAGTTATAAAAAAAAGAGAGAGACATTACGTGACGAACCATATAGAAACGATCAATCAAAAATAAACATTCAACAGGAAATTTGCATACAATGGCAATGTCCACAGAGAAACTAAAATGAAAAAAAAAAGGAGCAAAATGCATTTTATTACCTATTCTAAAGATGTTTTATATTTTAAAAGACAAAACTATTATCATATATTTATTTGATACGGTGTATAAACTAATCCAAATAAACAGAGTTTTAGAGGCCGAATTCCATAACCAAATTATAAAGAATGAAATCGTGATGAATTGAGGATATCAAGGAAAGAAGTGGAAAAAGGTTAAAATGATCCTCTTAAGTTTGTAAAAATAACGAAATCTTTTTGTTGATAATTATGTAATTCTGTATAATCAAAAGATTATGAAAAACCCCTTGTTTGTTTCTATTCTTTTTCTACCATATTTAGAGAATTCACCACAGTAGTCATAGTATATGTTGGCTCTATTGACAATACCCATTTTACAGTTTGTTGTTACTCACATTTTTGGTTACTCGCATTTTTTCTTCATTTTAGTTTTGATCTTTAAAATTTCAAAATATAGATTTTGAAAACAGTTCAAAACATAGGTTTTGGAATTTGATTAAAATACTAGTCCCTTGACACGTGAGGGAATAAGTTTCATCCGGTTGATAACATTGGTCACTATACCATTTTGCCACATGGGGTAAACCTTAAATGGGTTTGAAACTTAAGTGAATAAACAAAAACAAGAGAAAAATTGTAGTAACAAAGATTATATTACTAAACATAAACCAGAATGCAGATAAAGAGAATCAGCATATATACATGTATACTGAGTGATTTCCAAAGTTTTTTTCCCTCGAATGAAAAAATGGCTCAATCCAGATTCAGATAACAGGGAGCTCGAACCAAGCTAACTGATTGAAAATTAGTTGTTATGATAAATTAGCATTTTCTTAAGTAAATGAACATTTTTAATCATAAATTACTAAAGCTATATTCAGTCTATTTAGGCGGATGGAATGACTATCCAAAACGGGAAAACGAAGAAAGAGAAGACAAGAACAGACCTGCGGAGTCACCGCCAACTGTGAAAGTAGAGAAGTTCGACGACAACGACGACCATCACCACCGTGAGAGTGGAGAAGGGCGACGGTGAGTGAGAGAGGTTGCGACGGCAGGAGAATGGGAGGGTCACAGTTTATGAGGTGGAACAATGATAAACCTAAAAGCAAGTTTAAATTAAAATCTCCTTTGAGAATGTTTTGTTTTTTTATTTAATAATTTAATAAATCCCATTAAAACCGCGAGTCAAGAATTGATCAGTTGCATTTTATAAATATGCATGCATGGTATGATAGGAATAGATATGACCATGATGGTATAATCTTAAACCGTTCCCACGACGTACGCCGCCGGCTGTGAGAGAGGCTGCCGACTTTTTCATTCGGTCCCATCTTTTATATTTGTTACGTGAATATCCTCATTTGACTTGTAATGAAAATATTTTTAACTCTCCCTAGGTTCTTTATTTGAATCCTATATTTATCTTATAAATACTTTTATTTATCTTATGAATACCATTTTTTGTTTTATGAATTCTTTGTTTTGTTTTGTTTTGTTTTGTGAATGGCTAAAATGTTCTTTGTTAACTCTTTAGTTTCTTTTGAATCCCTTTATTTATTTTGTAAATACTCTTATATATCTTGTAAAAGCTTTTAAATGAAAAAAATACAGTAAGTGCATCATCTTATTTTCACCAATAAAACTTAATTTTATTTTGATTTAACAAATATAGTGATGTTTCAAAATCTTTTGAGGGTTACGTAAAATTAAGTCTCTTCCATGAAGTTAAATGAATTTTTACTTAAAAATATCTTTTAAAAATTTATTTTATTTTACAGTTATAAGTATAATATTTCAAAATTTTATTTTAATTTTATTTTCCAATATTTATGTACTATATAATTTTCAGGTGCTCCATATTCGAGCCTCATATTTATACACTATAAAATATTGAACTAAATTTGTAAGTTTTAACCAACTATTTATTCTCTATTCAATTTATAATAAATGAGAACGGCTTCTCTCCTTTACCCATTTCTTTTTTTTTTTTTTTTGATACTCCAAGTGGGGGGGGAGCGGGCTCGAGCCCGAGACAAGGGGGAGGCCAGCTCCTAGAGCTGGCACTTGTGCCAAGTGCGCTACTAAGCGCTAGGCTTCTTTACCCATTTCATCCCTTGTCATCCGCGGCCTTCCCTCCTCCAATCAAAGCCTTCCACCTATACTTGAAGAGAAGAGAAGCAAGAAAAATGGTTAAGAAAATGTTTTAGGTCTTGATGATATGAAAAAATATTTGGATAATCTGAAAAAATATTTTAGGGTACTAACAATAACTTTTCAGTAATATCCAAATATTTTTCAACCCCGAAATATTTTTTCAAAATCCTAAAATAAATTTTCAGTATTATCTTATATTTTTTAGGAACAATCAATACCCCGAGATTTTTTTAGGATCCTAAAATAATTATTCAAGTATTATCGAGTATTTTTTCAGCACCAAAATGAGCACCCCGAAATCGAGATCCTAAAATAATTTTTCAATATTATCCCGTATTTTTTCAATACTAGTCGCATCCCGAAATAATTTTTCAAGATCCTAAAATAATTTTTTTGTAAGATCCCATATTTTTTAGGAACGATCAATACCCCGAGATATTTTTTGTTTCAAGATTATCTAGTTTTTTTTTTCAAGATTTGCCAAGACTTTAAAATCAAGACCCTAAATTAATTTTTTAGTATTATCCCGTATTTCTCAGGTACCGGCATGAAATTTTTTTCATGATCCTAAAATAATTTTTCAGTGTTATTCAATATGTTTTTAGTACTAGACAATACCTAAAATATTTTTTCAACTTCCTAAAATATTTTTTCGACCCTTTTTGCTAGCTTCTCTTCTCTTCAAATATATGTGGAAGGCTTTGATTGGAGGAGGGAAGGCACCAGATGGCAATGGATGAAATGGGAAAAGGAGAGAAGCTGTTCCCATAAAAAATCACATATACATACTCGCGACAAAGCAACTTCCGGTCAATCATAGGACCCTAAGTAAAGATAGAGAGTTAGGAAATACCAATGTTGTCACAGAAATTACAGTACAACCAGCATCTAGACATACAGCGGAATTCCCAGTTTCCCAGTCACTAAGGCCTTATTTGGTACAGGGAAGATTTGAGAAAGGAAAGGAATGGAAGTGAAAGAAAAAAAAAATGAAGATTATGAGGGAAGTTAAAAATGTGAGTCGTTTGGTATACTTGGGAATGAAACTTAAGTTGAGGGAAAATGAGATGTTTGGTATGAAGAATTAGGTGTTGGTTAAATGGGAAGGTTAGGTGAAATTCCCCAATGCCCCTAAACCGTTCGAACGTTGGCGTTAGGTTCGAACGTAAAGCACTAAAGGGACAACACATTCGAACGAAAAATTGACAAGAACTAAACTTGTGCGGCTATTTATATAAGAAAATTCCAAGAACAACAATATGACGAAACAAGTAGGCCTTTTTTACATAAACAATAGTAATATAAATGCAAGATAGTAAAAGCCACATCACGAGACCCACCATCGGTGAACACATCGTCTTCTTGTTCTTGTTCATCGTTTTCTCAGCATCATCTTCTTCTTCGTCTTCCTCACCCAGATCCTTGTGGTGGGTGTTTTGGGTTGGGTTCTGCAACCGGGTACGGCGGAGACACGATCAGAGCAAGAGGCCAGGCTCGGCAAAATTTTAGGGCCAATTTCGTCATAGGATTTCACTCTCCCAAAAGATTTCAGCTTTCCTCCATTTTCGGATGGAATGAAGGTTCCAATGTTTAAGGGAAGTTCGAAGGTTGCTAGAAGATGGTTTCCGAGAAGCGGTGCTACCAAACGGGTTCGTGATAGAAGATCCGTAATCTTCCGCGTATCAAACGGGTCCTAAGTTATTTTTTTACTTGTTCCCCCCCCATTCATTGGTTTCATCATATACAAAGGGTCGTTCGGATTAGCGGTGAAAACCGTTTTTCGATGTAATTTGCGGTATACGAGGTAAGTATATGAAAGGAGTTTTGTCTCAATTTAAGTGAATATGCTTTTTAAACACCAAGTCAAACATGCCTATAATAAGGAATCTTTCCTATGATTCCTCTTGATTGAAGTTTATTAGAAAAAAAAAGGTAAGTATATGTTTTTTTTTTTTGTCAAAGGAGGGATACCTTATGTGACTGATACTTTAAATCATATTATGGTTATGTAAAGTTATACACACACACACATATATTTATCACTGAATTCTATGTTTATTTTTATTAACTGTATAATGAGCAGTTACTATCATGATTTATGGCATTCACTTCCAACTATCAAAATCTACAGTCATTGTTAATTAATTGGCATGCAATTCAATCATTTCAAAAATATGATCCTAGTGAAGTGGCATAGAAAGCTATTTGATAAATTTCTTGTTCCCTATTTGATAAATTTCGTGAGTTGGATTTCAAAATAAAAATAAAAATTGAAGAAGTGGGTTTCTAAAATTTTAACTAATATATTTTTTAAAAAAGGAAAATTTTTAACTAAGATAAGATATAAGATAAAAGGCTGAACAAATTAATTAAAAACTTTTAACTCATCTCTTTAAATTTTTTAAATGCAAGTCAACAAATATTAAACCATTAAAAACGCCCAGGAAATTTTATAAATATATGCAGCTTCCTCCTGTATTAATTATCAAGACACCCATTAACAAAGGACATTAATAATTTTTTTCATGTGTACGTGCAGATTAAGGCAGTGGGAGAGACTGATGATTAATATTTATTTAAGAAATAGGAGAGTGAAAGAAAATATTTCTTTTAAAAAATTAATATTCAAATATTTATTAAGAAAAGCTAGCCATGTACAATTATAAAACTTAAGATCGCAATACCATAAGTAAATATAAAAATATACAAGGTAAAAAAATCAATATAAAAATAATAGAAACATGAATGGTGTTGATCAAGCCAAATATCTATCTATAGGTGTTAGAGTCATTTAATTTGGAACCCTTTCCAAATAATCTTGATTAATGAGATTATCAATTCGCATTTTGATTATTTTAGGGTAAAACTTGAAAATACGACTCAACATCTCAACACATTATAAAACCACTTGTTGATACCCTAAAACTTTTCTACTCTTCATAATTCTCACAACCGCAGCATCTATATCGCATATTTTTTTCATCTTTGTCGACATCTTCTACCACATTTTTCTTATCATGAGTCTGGCATCCATAGAACTAGTTGTTACGGTCTTTGTTGTTGATTTGCTTTAGTTCTGGACGTTGTACGCTTTTGAGGGTTATCAACAAAACTATAGAAATACCTTTCGATTTTTTCTATAAAAAAATATAATATAAAAGATAAAGTGATTTTTTTTTTTTTTGCCAATCGAGATAAAGTAAATTAAAACCTTATATTTATAGTCAAAATAAACCACTTTACTAACTTCTATATATATACATGTGTGTGTATAAGAAATGAGTACAATATAATTTCAGTTTTGATGTCATTGGAAACAAAGCAAATAAAAATGAAAGACATTATTGTTTTGTATCCAAACAAAGTAACTATATATATACACACACACACACTCTGTCCCATCCCTTTTATAAGATATCTTCTATAAGTTATTTTTAATATTTTTTTATAGGATGTTTTGATAGTTTCAGTAAGTATTAAATATTCCATATTTAATAATGGTAATAAGAGAGGGTTGAAATTAATCCTACTCCAGCCAGTCAAAAAACGTAAGTAGCTTTTAAGAGGAAAATTTTGACTCAAAATATAAGAGGTTGATAGGGTAATTGTAGATTCTTTTTTTTCCAAATTATATCTACCCTTACGAGAGGAATGTGACATACAATAAATGCATATTTGACAATTACATTCTCTAATAGGTGTAAAATAGGTATATTTTATCAATTTAATTTAAATGACTTAACTAACATCCTTTAATTTGTGTGAACTAATTACAGGAGTGAATATAATGTTAGAGTTTATTATGATTAATACGAGAATATTCAAAATTCCTTAAATTTTATGATAAATTCGATTTAAATGACTTAACTAACATCATTAAATTTATATATATGAACTAGTTACATGAGGAGAGAATATAATATTAGAGTTTAGTATGATTAATACAAAAATATTTAAAATCCCTTAAATTTTATGATAAATATAATTCAACACTCTTAATTGATGAGTTATATAACGTATCAATAGATGCATGCATATATAATGCTCTGTCGACCTGAGAATTAGGAATTGATGGTGGAAGAGAAAAAAGAGACGTAGACACGGAGAAAGTGGGGCGGTCGGATGGTGGTTCAGAGTCACATCCAATGGCTCTCATGCTTCTACACTTTTCCATTGCAAGACATAATTGTAGGCTCAGACTTATCAGAGTCACATCCAATGACTCTCATGCTTCCACACTTTTCCATTGCAAGACATAATGGTAGGCTCAAACTTAAACCGACCATCTGGCGATCTTGTTGTGATGAAGCAACATTGGATTTGAACACTGTCACTGCTTATGATTGAGAGAGAGAGAGAGAGAGTCAATGTGTTAACTACTCCATATGTAGTCGGCTATGTTCTAGAAGGAATCTTGCCTTTTTGACTTGTTATGGTGCTGGTATTCTAATTCTAGATAATATTCCTGTGCTATTCTTTTTTTTTTTTTTTGTTGGTAATATTGAAAATTATTTAGATTTTATGATAAATTTAATGTTTTTAATGATTTGTAAGAATTATTAGTTGATGCCTTATAATAAGGATCGAATGAGTATAAGGTACCAATTACCAATTCTCGCAAACCAATAAAAACAGATTAAAAGCATCAAAACTGTCCTAAGATTCAAGTAATTTCCAATATTACATTTGCTAACTACACTAAACTCAAATATCATATTAATCATTACTCTCTCACATTACCCTTATTGAAAATGGGCAGACATAAAAAAATAAATTAAATTCTCGTTGAAAGCTTGCAAGTGGCTTATAAAAAGAATCTAGAATACTAGTTAGTGGATGTTTTAATAAGGACTAGAAGGAGCATTATCTTAGTTATATATATAGTTCTCCCTCCGTCCGTCCCTATATATAAGGTATTTTCAATCAAATCGTAGGATTATAAGAAACAATTAAAACTAGTTAAAAGTAATAAATACATAAAAAATATAATTTATTTTTCAAAAATGTCACTATTTATAAATGAGTAAGAGAGAGTAATAAAAAAAAAAGATGAAAGAGAATGTATAGGGAATAAATAATGAGAGAGTAATTAAGGGTAAAATAGGTAAAAATACATTTATTATTGAGACAAACTCAAAAAGGATTTTATAAAAAAGGGAAACCGTTTTAAAAAAAAAAAAAAAAAAAAAAAAAGATGTTTATAGGCAATTAGATATTTAGAGCTAATAAAGTAGGGGTAACAGAATGAAATAAGATATTTTTTTTATATAGGTAAAAAGAGGAAGTAAGCACACACACAACAGGCATCCCTTCATAACAATGTTTACTAGACGGAGTAAAAAGACTTTAAATACGATTCTTTAAACTACTCAAAATAATTAATGAGGTCAAATTAAGGTGGTCTCCAATAAACCAAGTGAAAATGAAATAAGATTAGAGAGGAAGGGGAAAATGAGGGAAGAAGATATTCTCATCATCCCCTCTCATTATCCCTCAACGTGGGTTTTTGGAAGTCCTTCCGGATCGTTGGATCAAAAATTGGATTTGTGCAGATGGCGACGATAAGGGATAATGAGAGGGGACGATCATAAGAGAAACTGGACTCAAAAATGAAGGGGGAATCTGATGATGAGACAGGGCATGGTAGGTAGACAGAGAGGAAGCACTAAAATATGAGGGAAGAAGAGAAAAGCATGATGATCATAAATTAATCATATAGAGATATTATTGTCATATTGGAGTTGTACGTGCTGTTATTAGTCAAGTCCTAAGTGATAATAGTCAAGTTTTCATATAAAAGTATATATTAGTCAAGTCCTGAGTGGCATCCAAGATGATTAAGAATGGCGTTTTATATCATCAATATTTAGGAAAAGATTTTTTTAATGAGCTTTCTATTTTGTCGATTTCGAAGGTGTGAATAGGTAATGTCCCTGTTAGCATTTTTTTATTTTTATTATTATTTCATCAATCAAAGATATAATTTCTTTTAAAACTCAAGAGTGCAAAGAATTTTTTCTTTTCAATAATTATGATTCACGAGATTTAAACTTTTGTTTTAGTTTTTATAAGAGTAATTTCAGTTAATCACAATGTCAACTAATAATTTGTTGATTTTTTTAATATAGAATATTGATGTGTAGAAATGAGACAAAAATAATGTGGGGCTGCATCCCTCTTCTACTCCTCCGGCTTTAAATACATGACATAGTTTGTAGTGTAAATTGCACTACAAATTAACTATGTTATATATTTAGAACCAGAAGTAGTATAAAGGACGCATCATCACTTGCTCCATCATCATATGCAATCCTACGTACTACTCTGTTGTTCTTAATAATATTTGAAGAGTTCTTCTTACTTTTAAGTATAAAATATAATTTTTACATTTGTCAATCTTTCTTAATTTAACACTATTGATATTATATTCCATCAAAAATAATCAAGAAGAGAGTTAATGAGGGAATTAAGGAATATGAGACTAGAGTGTTTTAGAAAATACATGTCATATTAGCTAACTTAATCAATTTCCTTAATCTAATCAAATGAGATAAATATATCTTATATTAAGGATAGGATGAAGCATCTATATATAGCTTTATACTTGCTTTCCCCTTCTCTTTCTTTTGCCTACATTTTTTTCAAGCAAGTAAAAGATAAAATATTTAAAATACAAATTCAATGAAGAGAGTAACAAAAAAATTATTTTGGGAAACTATAAAAGAAAAATGGTTAAAAAAAAAAACTTGAAAATGTCAGAAGCAATACTATTTTGAGAAGCATAATATGCCTAATTCAAAAATTTACAGGAATATAACTAAAAATTAGGTGAAACTATAGAAAATTGTAGATTAATATTATCCTTCATTTTTTTATTATCAAACATGTCTAATTAATTAGTTCTTTTAATTTTCGGTGCGATAAGAAATTTAACTAACATTTCGAGCTGAGATTTTATTATGAATAGAAAATTCATACCTAAGGAGATTCTTTGCTTTTTGGTTTCAATTAAAACTGCATGAGATTATTTGTCCAAAATAAATTGGTTCCGACTAGAAAATCCCGATCGAGGGTTGAATTTTGTGGTAGTGGAACTGAACCTAACCATCACTAGATATAGATATATACCAAGTCATTTTTATATCCACATGTATGTACTAAAATATCAACTCTGGTACAACAGTATACGGAATCCCATCTCTTTCAACCACGTGATTAATATTTTTTTCCTTGACAAAAAAATTCAAGGTCGTAGTAATAAGGATTTCTCACACACACACACACACAAATTATGTCCTATATTTATATTTAGGACCGGGAGGTAATAATAAGGATTTTACATGCATATGCATACACACACACTCTATGTGAAATGATTTTTGGTCTTAAATATAATATACACTTTTTATATTTTTCAATCTTTTTTAAATTTAAATATATTGATATTCCCTTAATAATAATTAAGGAGGAGAGGAAAGGTAAAAAAGATGACTACAACATTTTACAAAATAGATGTCATTTTAAATATGTCTTATATTAAGGATAACATGGAGTATGTAACAGTTGACATCGTCGTTATGCATGATAATCACTTAAAGTTTTTAATCCTACCTCCTTGTTTGGAAGAAAACTATAGGTGTTTAATTATTTAATCACTTAATTAATCTTTTAGGGTTTGCCACAACTTTTTACATGAATTTAGTAAGTCTTTCAAACAAGAAGGATCACAGATCTTTACGTGGAACTGTTTTGATCTTATTCATTAGTTAGGCTCTATCTTACTATATATTCTTCAATATCACACCAAATTTGTGTGGGGAAAAGAGATCAATCAAAATATTCTCTTTTACGTTTTTTTTTTTTCCATATAAAACTCCATAACGCACGTTTACGTACCTTATCTAAATAGATATTATTATTAATGGTTATCTTTTTATATATATATATATATATATATATATAATTTCCTCCTTTTTGCAACCCAATATCTAATTAATAGTAAAATTTTAAATTAAAAATTCAAGATTGGAAAAAGAAAAAAAAATCAAGGAGAATGAAATTGAGAGAAAGTCCCCATTAAAAATTTTATTGGTGAGAAGAATATTTTCACTCTCAACACATAGATATCCTTTGTCTATATGTTTTATCAATGAAATAAAGAACCGTGGAATTTCTTTTTTTTAAAAAAAATAAAAAATCATATTGACAAATGATAATTAGGTAAAATAGAAGGGATTTGATTCTTTTCAATAGTGAGGTTGATGGTTTGAATCTTATGTGAATAAAAAAAAACTCATATATATAATTAAACCTAATTAACGATACTTGAATTTAACCTAGTAACTAGTAATTAATATTATATACAAGATTAACTATATAAAAAACATATTGAAATCTTTTTATTGATAAAGTTTTTGATATTTCAATGATAAACAGGAAGAAAAACAGCCCATGCGCCATTAACACTTTCAGGCACATATCTTGTACTTAATCACTGATGTAGACTTTAGTCGCCTAGGGTTAAATAAAATTAAACAAAATTATGCAGTGAATGGTACAACTCAGGCTTGTTGAGGAGTCTTTTATTTAATTCCTAAGCTAAACTACTAGGATGAGTTTGAAATTGATTTTCTTTTTAATAATGAAAAAAAAAACCTAAACTACTATTTTTCTTTAAAAAAAATGCTGAGATAAGTAATGAAATTGGATTTAAGCAAACTGAAAAAGTATGCTTCTTGGAAAATGAAATATAGGTTATCCTCGCTCACAATGATTTGGGAGTTATATCACACACTAAGTCAAAAATCAAAAGTTGGCAACTCATTAAGTCTGGTGATATTAATTAGTGATTACCCCAAAAATTCTAGCTAGATAGTTACCTCTTAATACATTATTAAATATCACTTATTGTACGTGCAATTTATAAGATCGGATTTATGTAATTTGTTCCTCTATGCAATGAACACATATTCAAACAAATAAAGAATAATGCAACCACATATTAAACTCAAAAGGGAATATATAAATAACTACACAATTCAATCCAAATCACAATTGTTCAATCCAAACTAAGATAAACAACTCGCAATCTCGATAAATTAACCACATAACATAAATCATAACTCAAGAAATTCATTACATAGCTAGATCAAAGGATTGAAACAAATAACTCCCCTTAATGTATCTCTGGAGCTCAAACCCAATAGTCCATCCCAAGAAGCACGAAAAAATTTAGCCTCTGGTGGAGTTTATCACAACCACAACAACTTCAAATCACAAAAAAATCTATGGAATGAAATAATGGAAGGAGAAGGAGAAAATGAAGGCAATCGTGGTTGGTGATCGATGATGTTGGTAGAATGGGATGTTAGTGAAGCTTGATGGTGAAGGCTGTCTCCGTTCTATCCCTTCGTTCAAATTCGCTCGTCAGCTGGTCCATATGACTCTCGTCCATCTTCTCCCTCCTTTAATTGTTGGTCAATCTCCTCCAAAATATTCACCCAGGTTTATGTTCAGAGGTGTGGGGTTCAAGAAAATCCTCAAAATCTAAGTAAATCAGCCTTAAGATCAGATTCAGCGGAGGTAGATGCTGATTTTTGGAAATTTGAACTAAATTTGCATTTTGAAAATTGTGTTTACTAAACTGACAATATCTATAGGTACTAAAATGTCATTAATAAGATTAGGGGTATTTTATGTATTTGTCTCTGATCCTCCTCTGTTCTAAAAGTGACGCTACTGTCACAGAAAATTACCCTTAAATCTGTCAAAATTTCCATCTAGCCACATACAGGCATCTTTACTTTTTTGGTCCTTCAGCTCCAACTTTCCCAAAGTGACTTACAATTCAAATTAATATCTTCATTCAAAATTCAAGTTTTAAAGAGCAATCACAAGATTATAACAAATATATCCTTTTAAGCTCTATTTTCACACCATCATCTTTAATTCAATTTAATCATAATAAACGCTATTTAACCCGAAATTAATGATAAAGTACAAAAAAAATATTAAATATTATGATAAAATCAAAATATATCAATCATTTCGCCTGAGCCAAAAAAAAAATTGATATTATTGTGCGTGTTTTCATAAATACAATCTCTCTATATAAGAGCCTAGATACATTGCATGTATGGGGCAACTGTAATTAATTATGTGGATGGAAGCTAGAACTATAGTTTGCGTGTGAGAAACAAAACCCACTTCTTTGTAGATAGTGATTGAAGGATAGTTCCAGTTATATTCTGCCAAAAAAAGAAAGCACAAAACCAACCACACATATTCTTATCACCCTAATTATTATTATCAGAATTTAGAATCATGCTTGCTTGTATTAAAAAGAATTATAGAATAATTCTTTAAGAGGATTGTCAAATTCCTCGCACGTTCAAAATATTTTAGGTTAATGCTTATCATTAAATTATACTGTTGATTTTTAGACTTGGCCTTGTAATTCTGAGGTCCTTGAGTCGGGGAAAATGACACGTTCAAATTAAAAGCCACTAATGCTTTATGCTTTAGGGCATAATTATTATCTTTGAAAATCCTCTCTCTGTCTCTCTTTATGTTGCTATCACTAACACCTTAGCTTTAATTTATCTTCTTTTATTTTATTTTTCTTTTCCTTTTGAGAGACACAAAGATGTGTGTTCGTGATGAGGAGATGAATTCAACTTGAACTTAACATCATATGATTGCAAATCAATCAAACATGAACACATGTACTTGAAGCTTAGACTTTTATTGATTAATTTCATCTGTTCTTTTTTTCAGGAGAATGTACAGACTAAATACGAACCATAGTTTTTTTAAGGAAAAAAATTCTTCCTAGTTCATGACACATGAGGAACACTACTTGAACGAGATCACAGCTTAATTAAAACAGAAACAACAAGTAGAAGGAGCAATCTCCTCCATGATCGAAATTGGGGCAATCAAATCGCACAAAAAAAATTAACAAGAAGCTAGAACAGTGAGAAAATCCTCCCCTGAATAGAAATCAAAATCAATATCTATAATCAAAACCAGAAAACCAGATTAAACCATCACGAATTACATAGTTGAGTTACACTGTCAGAAAAACGCAGATCGCGCGCTCGCTGCCGCTGGGTGTAGAGATCGAAGAAGGCAAAAGTAAACATGATGTTAACGTCAGTTAATGTGAGCTTTTTAATAAAAAATTAAGGTGTTAAAATGGCCATTAACTTATATAACAAATGTAAAAGTATTCATATAAACTTTTTTTTGGATGTAAAAGTAATTAAAAAGTGACTTCTTGAACATTAATTCATAAGTTTCTATTTTTTTGAATTTTGTATCAATTTGGGGATTAAATTTTTTTTTTGAATTAATATTCAAGAAGTCACCTTTTTTTGTTCTCTAACAAGAATGATTAAGCGAAAAAAACTTGCCCCCTCAACTCCAAAAGCTAAAATCCCCAACATAAATCATGGCCTTAAAAGTCCTCGATCAACTCCAAAAGCTAAAATCCCCAACATAAATCATGGCCTTAAAAGTACTATGAGAAGATTCTAAAGGAGGATATTTTTCGAAATCCTTCTCTTATCGATTGCTTGGTCCCTTGAGAACGATTTCAAAGATATCACCGCGAAGCTTGGCGGATAATAATTGGCTAGATGGTCTTCACAACTTTAGAGAATCAGCTCTGGATTGGAATGAGAATCGTGTGGGAAATTTCACCAGTAAGAAAAAAAAGTTGCTGAGGCGCTTAGAGGGCATTGACAAAAGCAGGAAAATGAATCTCCAAACTGGTTTATTTCGCTTAGAAAGAAAGCTTTGGGATGAATACCATAAGGTGGCAACTCGGAAGAAATTGTCTCGGTTCCAAAAATCCGTATAAATGGCTTCGGTGGGGTGGTGACGAAAATACAAGGTTTTTCCATGCCTCAACCATGGTTAAACGGAAGAAGCAGAGAATTGGAGCTGTAAAAAACGATGAAGGGGTATGGATTGATGATCACGACACTTTGAAATTGATGACCCATGACTTCTTCAAAAATTTATATACAAGAGATGCAACAGTGAGAGATCCTGAGGGATGGTGTTCTAACTTTCCTTCCATTGACGAGAATATGCTTCACTTTCTGTCTAAAAATGTTTGCAAAGTCGAGATAAAAAATGCAGCCTTTGCCATTGGAGCTTTTAAAGCTCCTGGTCCCGATGGTCTTCAAGCTCACTTTTTCCATTCTCGGTGGATCATTATAGGTGATAAAATATGTGACTTCATTGAAGATTGTTTTATCAATCCCTCTAAGCCGTCTAGCATAAATCATTCCAAAGTTGTTCTTATTCCCAAGGTTGATAATCCAAATACGTTGAAGGAATTTCGTCCTATCTCCTTTGCAATGTGAGCTTCAAAATCATTACTAAGCTCCTAGCTAATAGGTTAAAGGGAATCATGCCCCATCTTATTAGTCAAGAGTAGTGTAGTTTTATTGCTAATAGATCTAGCTGTGATAATATCCTTATTGCTCAAGCAATTATCCATTCCATGAGGATGAGCGGGAGGAAGAAAGGTTTTGTGGCAATCAAAATTGACATGGAGAAAGCTTTCGACAGGTTAGATTGGGGGTTTATCAGAAATACCCTAGAATGTATTAAATTGGAGAACAACCTAATTGATCTCATCATGGCCTGTATCTCTACTACATCTATGTCTATCCTTTGGAATGGGGATGATACCCCGAGCTTTATCCCTTCTAGAGGAGTCAGACAGGGTGATCCCCTGAGCCCTTATATATTTGTTCTTTGCATGGAGCGCCTGGGCCATTTAATTAAAGCCGAATGTGAAGGGCGTAGGTGGAAACCCTTTCTTTTCAAGCGAGGTAGCCCACACATCTCCCACCTTTTCTTTGCCGATGACCTCATTCTTTTCACAGAAGCTTCTAGTGATCAAATGATTGAAGTCCGTAGAGTCATACAAATCTTCTGCGAAGTCTCGGGGCACAGAATCAACCTTGACAAATCATGAATGTTCTGCTCCAAAAAAATCAACTTCAATAGGGCTCTCGAGCTAAGCCAACTCCTTGGGATTGGGATTGCTTCAGCGACCTAGGTAAATACTTGGGTGTTCCAATCATCCATAAAAGAGATTCCCATGCTACCTATAACCCTATTGTGCTAAGAGCCAGGAAAAAGTTGTCCTCGTGGAAAAGCAAATTTTTGACTATGGCAGGACGTTCTGTTCTTATCAAGTCTGTATTATCTTCTCTGCCTAGCCACTGTATGCAATCATCTCTCCTCCCAATTTGTACTATTAGAGAAATTGAGCGAATTTCCGAAATTTCCTTTGGTCTCGGGATGATGACGTGAGAAAATGCATCTTATTGCTTGGGATAAAATTACACAAGCAAAGAAACAAGTGGGTCAGGTTTCAAAATCTTCGCCGTCGAATAAAGCTTTTATTATGAAACTTTGCCGGAGTCTTTTAACAAAAAAAGATACCCTCTGGGTTCAATGTTTGTGGTCCAAATATAATTGTGGCAACTTGCATCGCCTAATATCTCCGTAAAGAAAAACTCTTCCTCTCGCAAAGCGATTGTCGAAGTTTGGGATAATTTTCTCAGTGGTGTGGGTAAAAAGGTCAATAACGGGGCGGGTACCAAGTTCTGGACTGACCTTTGGCTCCCTCTTGATCAACCCATCATCTCTTTTATTCAGTATCCTTCCTCTATCAACGTAGAGGAGACGGTTAGGGATCACCTACTGTCTAATGGATGGTGGGACTATCACAGATGGTTTGGAGTTTTACCTCAGGATATTATTAATTTCATTTTACAATCGAATCCTCCCTCCAACAATTCCCCCGATTGTTTTACCTGGAGAGCAACTAAGGATGGGGGTTTCTCTATAAAATCAGCCTACCAATTTCTCTCTGACAACGTTGAAGCAAGCACTAATAACTTCACGGGCCCAAGTGTGGAAATGGCAAGTTCTGAAAAAATTAAATATTTTATGTGGCAAGTAGGTCACGAGAGACTTGTCACCAACTCTCTTCGGGCAAGGAGGGGCCTCACCAACGATAATGGTTGCCCTTTTCAATGCAATAGTGAGGAACATGTGATCCACATAATTCGAGATTGTGAGCGTGCCAGAAGTTTATGGAAACTTATTTTAAAACCTAACAATTTCTCTCGGTTTTCTCGCGGCTTGCGTTTGGCTCAACCGGAATACCAAGCATAACCCAGGCAAAGGGAGATTTATGAACTTCTCATGGGCGAGAACCTTTAGCCTGGGATGCTGGATTCTTTGGACTACCAGATGTAAATTTCTTTTTCAGGGTAAGACCACAGAAACAAGGGAGATGTTACACCGGTGCAACTATCTACTCATGGAGAATGGAGTGAATCACAAGCTAAACCACAAGATTTTCCAACTGGACAAGATAGACGAGGAATCTTGGACACCCCCTCCTGAGAATATAGTTCGCATCGATGTGGACGGATCGGTGCTTCAACAACATAAAGCTGTACGTGGGGGAGTACTAAGAAATTCTAAAGGGAATGGTTGATGGGCTTCTATAAACCCCTTGGCCTACTTTCGTCATTGAAGCTGAAATTTATGCTATCATGATAGGGTTGCGGGTTGGTCTTCGATGGGATTACGGAGCATAGTCATTTACTCCGACTCTCTTGATGCCGTCAATATCCTTATGAGAGATTGCCCTGCTGATCATCCTTTGAAAGACATTATTGTAGAGACTCGGGACCTTTTGTTCCGAGACTGGGACGTGGAGCTTCATCATACTCCAAGAGATAACATCTCTTGTGCTGATTATATGGCCAAGCAAGGCCACAGTGTTGCCATTGGTGCCGATATGGCCATGATTCCAACTATCCCGAGAGGTTGCCTAGATATGGTTTTGAAGGATCAACAATCATGCCTTTCATAGTTTCCTTCTTCCTGTTGTATCAGGGGCTAGAGTCTTATAATCTAGCTCCTATTTCTCACTTTCAAGCTTCGGCTTGCCCATTTTATCCAAAAAAAAAAAGAGTTGGGAAAATCCAAGTCACCCCAGCAGGGGCGGAGCTTAGAACAAAAATATGGGGAAGCCAAATAGTGGCGGGAGATTCGGGGTTCGGGGGCGGCGGCCCCGAAATTTTTTTTTAAGGAAACTTTTAAATGCATTAAAAAAAGAAAGAATATAAATAAGAAAAGAATATAAAAAAATACACCACAACATTGGAAGGCAAGAAGTTGAGGTTTAATTTGTTAATTTATGTGATTGTGAATCTTTGGTTCAACCATAAATTTCATGTAATTGAACACCACAACATTGGAAGACAAGAGGCTGAGGTTTAGAATGAAAAATCAATTAACTTCATCCACATGTGTAGTGTAAAATGGGTAAAAGCATAGTAAAGAATACACCTCAAAACCATTTATATTCATACCTGTCAAATGTATTTTGGGGGGGGCAAATGTATATTCATTAACTAATTAAAATATTCAAATTTAAAATAAAAGTATTTTAACAATTCTAATGTATAAGATATCATATCTCGTCTCTAGTATGGATGTTATATCAATTACAAAATGAGAGGATATCATGAAAGGGTGGAGGCGGGAAGCTTGCGGTGAACGTTTCAATAGAGGGAATGAAAAATAATACAGGGAAAAAAAAGTTATATAAAAAAAAATCTTTTTTTGGGGGCCATCTTCTATACTCCGTCACTGCACCCCAGGTCATCATATATGTAAGTTGGACTCCAAGTGGATTTTAATTATGAGAGTGGTTCTTTCACTTGGTCATTCTTGCAGGAATAACAAAAATGTGACTTCTTAAATATTAATTCATAAATTTTTCTTTGGCTTTTTTCATTTTTAATCCCCAAATTGATAAAACACTCATAATACAAAAGCCAAAGAAAAACTTATGAATTAATCTCCAAAAAGTCACCTTTTACTTTTTAGTTATTTTTGCATCTAAAAAAATTATGGTTACTTTTGTACTTTTAGTATAAGCTAATGACTATTTTAGTACATTAACCTTTCATGAAAAGGCTTACATTAACGAACGTTAACATAATGGTTACTTTTGCCCTCTTTTATAATGTTTATAGTTACTTTTACTCAAAATATAGTTTATGGTTACTATTGCATTTTCAAAAAAGTTGAAGGCTTTTTAAGCACCTTAACCCTTTTTCTTTATATATGGTAACACTCGATAAGAAAATATACTACTACAAAAAGCGATATGGCGTCTCCAAAAACGTCCCTTTTTAAAAAAGGGAAATACAAAATAAAGACGATGACATTTTTATAATTATGTGGAAATTTTTTGATATAATAGGTGTCCCTCTAACAAAAGCAAACGCCAAATTAGAAACGGACACCAAAAGAAGAGGATTTTGGCGTCCATTTTTTTAAAAAAAATGTTGGTGTCCCAATTTAAACAAGCGACGCCAAAAGTAGGGACTTTTGACATCTTAACTCTAAAAGGAACGCTAAAAGTCCAAGAGCACTACTTTTAGCGTCCCTTTTAAAATTGGGACGCCAAAAGTGGTCTAACAAAACCCACATCTCTCACATCCAAGTGTTAGACTTAGCAATCTCTCTGTCTCAAATACTGTCCCACCGCAGACAATTGCTATAGGTTTCCAGTGAATTTCTGGATTGTGAGCATGAGATCGGTGGCGACAGCGTGGTTAGGGAGGATGCCGGTGAAATCTCAAAGACTAAGAATGAGTGAGTTGCAGGCTCTCAATGATCGATCTCACTCCCCTCTCTCAGCCCTTGATCCTGTCGGAGCTTGCCTCTACCTTCCGCACCACCTACCACCTTCTCCCTCATCCTTCCATTGCTGGCGACATCCCCGGTGAACATGATGTTGACAACGAGCAGTAGTGGCGACATTTCCACGGATCTCTGACTTTGCTTTCTTTAAATCTTGAAACCAGCGATGGTTCCAAGATTTCTATCAAGGTTTATCTCTTCTTCACCCATTTCATTTGGTTCTACTTCATTCTCCATGATCTCCAGCAAGACCCAGCCACCGCTGGGACTACATTGGTTTTAATGATGTCTATTATACTGGTTTTTTTTACTACAGATTCAGGAAGACCGATGATGTCTTCGGCTAGACTGAGACCCAGCTGCTTGGGGAAGGCAAATATTGTCCCTGTTCTGCTCACCGACATTGATGAAGGATGCTCGCCCCCCCCCCCTCGGCGGACCTTGCCTCGCCATTGCCAGAAGTTGTTATTGCTTTAGCAGAAGTTTCTTTTTTTCTTTCTCTCTACCACTCTTCTGTTCGTGCGTGAAGAGTTTATATATATATATATATATATATATATATATATATATATATATAACCCTTACGCGTCCCTCTTAAAAAGGAACACCGTAAGTCTCTTACAGCGTCCCTTTTTTAACGGATGTTGTTTGGAGACTTTACCACGTCGTTCACAAAGGCGTCCCCTTAAAATTGGACATAGAAAGGACATAAAAACAAATGTTAAAAGGCTTTTTTGTAGTAGTGATAAATTATTATCTTTAATATAAGATCTAGTTTATGATATAAATTATACTACTATTTAGATTTTATATTAAGAACTGAATGCAATATTATTTTATTTACAAGGAGTACATGTTATATACATATACATACACACTCACACACACATATATATGTATGTATATATGTATGTGTGTATACATATACACATATATGTGTGTATCCGTGTAAGGTATCTGAATGGAAAATTACAAAACATTATATTGATAAAAAAAAAAATTATAAAATAGGACAAAACACCCAGCAACATGTCTAATCTATGGGGTTGGTTTCTTTCTCGTTTTCTTCTCATAAATTTATATTTAAAAAATAAATGGTTCAGATTCACTATTTTATAAAATTATTATTATAAACATAAATAAATAAATTTAAACTCTTAAAATCTAATTCATAACTGCAAAAAAAAATTGTAAAACAATATAATAATAACTTTATAAAATGTTTAATCCATTCATTTCATAATCTAAGGGTATCTCCTTCCATAATCTGTCATGGTGCAGAAATTTTATATTTGAAAAAAGTTATAATATATCTAGAAAAAAAAAATTGGTCTCTATAGTTTTAACTGAGTCACAACTTCATCCTTACATTTGAAGAAGAAAGAGGTTCTTACATCTTAATTCTTAAACTTATACTCATTACAATTCAATCCTTAAAGTTAATGAAGAGGTTGTGAGTTTAATCTCTAAAGAAGAAAACCATGATTGGTCGTAAATTCTTTTCATTAGGTGAATGATGATAAAAAAAGCGTTCACCTTCCTATTATGAACTTAATTTATATGTAAACCATCAGCATATTTATTGGTTTTTTTTATCATCAACAAATTAAACTATATATAAATACACACTCACACATATCCCTCAAGACTGAACTTGTCATCACCATCTCTCCACGGGAAGAATTTTCATAAAGTTGGAGCATTTTGCCATTAGCCATTTATTGGCTTATTTGAAAACATAAAAATTCTTCGTATTATGATTGAATGGTCATTATAGTTCAATTGACAAAAAAGCGTGCGAGAAGTCGTTTTGGGTTCAAGCTGGCGTTGAGATTCAAATAACGTTGATGTACATTTTCGTCACCATATTAGTACTATTTCAATTTATTATTATTTTTTGTTTTGTAGTGGTTTGGTCAAGCAAGTGTCAAAGTGTATTAATTGTACAATACTCTATATATAAATATATATGATCGTATGGGACGCTCTTAGTTAATTAAGCTATATGCTTTAATTTCCAAGCTTGCATTGCTTGAATGGGTGGGGCCGACGCTTAATTACAATTAACAGTTGGTTTTAATAATTATCCAACATGGAGAGGGGTCATTAATCCTTATAGCGGGTTATTCATTATGGATAAGAATGATATATTAAGTTCCCTTTATCTTTAATATTATATTATTATTATTATTCAGAAAGAGATTCCACTTTGAGATGTGATTTAAAGACCGGGCAGGTGATGATATATATCTAGCCTAATCTTGTATTAGAAGATCCTCTTGTACTGTAGTCTGTATCATATCAGGATCTTCTCCATGGAAAGTCTATAGAAAGAATGTGAGAGATTTGAATCTGTTTGGTTTCTTTTTTAAAATATTTTTTAATAGAAAAATTGGTGGAAAATTCATGTTTAAAAATTTTATTAATCACGATGATCTCGAATTCAGGTCACTCAGACCCAACCAATAATATTTTTTAATAGGACTTTTCCCCGATTTTTTTTAAAACAAATAAAAATATGTTTGAAAATGTGCTTTCGGTCATATGTTTTGGAAAACAAAAATAAAGAGTTTAAACTTATTCTGAAAAAAAAAGATCAATTTTTTTTTTCATTACTTTTCTGTTTTACAAAGTTAGAAAAGAGGTAGACAACTTCATATTTCAATAATGACAGTAAAAATTATAAAATAGAAACTAGTTATTCATGAAATTGCCTCTAAGACTTATAAATATTTTAAGATGTTCATTTTAGTCCCTCAACGAAACTTTTAATAGGGACGAAAGTGAAAATATTAAAATTTTTATAAGGCTGAAATATAATTTCTTAAAAATTTAGGTCTTTTTCTATAATTTAGGGGGCCACCCCTAGCTCTCCCCTCCCTCCACCCCTGCAATCAGAGGCGGACCTATGTGTTAAGTTTTGGGGGGGGGGCAAGTGCCCCCCAAAATTTGGGATGTTTAAAAAAAAATTAATACATGTTTGAATGATTATTCACCCTTAAATTAAGTGTACACTTTTAATACATCAAGATTACACTTCATAATCGGATTAGAGATGAATGGTTGAATGAATGTTTAGTGCCTTATATTGAAAAATATGTATTTGATAGCATTGATAATAAGGTAATTATGATGGAATTTCAAAAAATAAGGCCTAGAAGAATGACATTGTAATTATTTTTATAGTAATATACTTTTGCTTTATTAAAATATATGTACTTGAACTTATTGAGTGCCCACCCTTCATTGTAATTTATGTAAATTGTATTTCTAACCGCACTTAGTCTTGCTTTTCTAAATGACAGTTTGTAAGATAATTGCATCTCTTATTACATTATCAATATTCACTTAATTTCATAAATATTTTTTTGATATTTTTTTCTTGTTTATATTCTTTTGTTTTTTAATGCATTTAAAACTTTCTTTTAAAAAAAAATCGGGGGCACACCAATTGTGCCCCCTTCAATATTTTTCTAGGTCCACCCCTCCCTTCAATCATACTAACAAAATAAACTAATCTGTCATCCTTGATTTCACCATTTTAGATGTTTGAAATTGTGTTATCATCTTTAATTAAGAGGTAAGGCCGTTTATTAGCTCAACTAATATCTTGTCGGCATATTTTATTATTTTGAAAATCTATTGCTGGTGGGATATTTTCTGACAGAGGAGCTTGAGTTGAGGCTTTTCTCTATGAAGATGACAGGATACAATCATAAGAAAAACTTTTTATGGATATAAGAGCAAACAATGCCACTTGTTTTAAGAGTGGACAGTATAAAAAAGGCTTCAACTATTGCTATCTTATGCATGCCACGATCCAAATGTTAAAAAATGTAATGCTTCGACACCTTTTTTCCTTGCATGTCACTTACTCTTAAAATCACCATCCATTAGCTAGTGCCTAGATGCTAACATTACTTATCATTAATAGTGTCTAATGAAATTTATACTAAAATTATTCAATTCATGTGTTATGTGACTTATTTCTTATATTATGTATAATAGGAAAAGATATATGTAAATTAATAATATATTTAGAGCATTATTAATTAAAGGACTAAGTAACATCCAACATCACTTGAATATATATTTTTTTCAATAGCACACTACATAATAAATTAATTATTGGGGCATCTAGCACCCAAAGTATTTTTTTTCCCTCAATAGCAATGGACACTCTGAACTTAAGATGCCAAGGATTGTTATAAATATACTTTATTGTGTTAGATGCATTGAAAATGACTTTAAGATATTGGTGCTATTAAAAATATATTTTATAATGATAGGTTCATTAAAAATTAATTTAAAATACTTGAGTCCGTGTAATTCACCCTTGATTAAAATAGCCAACTATTCTCACTTGCCACCCATAAAGGAGAACAACTAGGCTTTCGAAGAAGACAAATTAATATGTAGGATTAATGAAGATTTAGGTCAAGGATATGGAAAAGTGGGGAAATGGGAAGGTAAATAAAGTGGAAAAGATAGCACAATGGGTCAATGTATATTTGGCCAAACATTGTGAAGATTTGTGAAGTGTGGTTGCTAGTAATTAAAAAGAGATGGTATGAGGATTGGGTATTAATAGTGTATTTTCACTTTTAATACAAAGGGTCATCATTTTCAATTTCACCACTTGATTTGCGTATCTTCTAAGTTGGAGGTAGGCCTTTATTGGCAACAATATAATATAAGTTCAACTTGATTTCCGGTGAGGGTGAAATATGAAATTTGAGTTGAATCATATCGTATTTATAATCTATAAATAATACAACTTTTGTAGATTTTATATTATATATAAAGATTAGAAAATAACAATTGTACGTCAATTATTATTATTGAATATAAAATGTTTTTTTTTTTTATAAAGGAAACAATTTTTTTTTTTAAAATTCAAAACTCTTTGTCACTATGTTGTTCTTATATCTCCCAATACCAATATATATAATAATAAAAAATCCATAAGAAGTCAAAATATTCATGGATCATGGGTAGTCTGAGTTATTTGCAGAAAAATACATGTCTAATTATGAAATATCCTCACATAAAAATTATTGTAACGAATGATATAGAATATAATAATCTAAACAGTTATTTAGTGAAATGCGTACGGTTTCATATTAAGACTCCTTCATTACCTTATTACTAAATATAGATGAATATTATATAACTCAACGTGAAATTATGAATGAATATATATTAGGAAAAATTTAAAAAAAATATCATTTAAACTTTAAAAGCTCAAATATGTGATTTTCTAATAAAACGAGTTGTCCATTTCTTTACTAATGTTTTTGTTAATCTCATTAACATTGTTGTCAAGGATTTTGAAGTTTAAATGGTATTTTTTTAAAAAATCTTTTTGCCTATATATATTAACCTATTTAGATTTAAATGTTAAGTAATTAATTTTTTTAACTATAATTTCATTTAGTTTTTGTATGACATTTAACACACACACAGTTAAAAAATATAATAATTTTTTTAAAAAAAAAATCATAATGAATGTCCCACTTTTGTGAAATCCGGACGAGACCCGCATCCTACTTAACAACCAACTGGCATGTCTTTATTTATTTATTCATCTATTTTTTAAATTAGAACCTTTAATCATGCCACTCAAATTTCAATTTGTGAAAATATAAGATTGAAGACTAAACTGGAACAAACATAAATATTACAGGAGAGGTCAAGGACGCAACGGATTTTCTCCTATTTGGCCTGGTATGGCTTCAATATAGTGTTTGTTTCGGTAGACGTTGTAAAAGTATGTCCACGTAAATCAAGATAAAACTCTTCCAACATGTTTATCTCGTATACTGTAAATCATAATATAAAAAGCCACTTCTACTATTAATCTAAATAGACATATAAATGTCCAAGAGGACGTAGCCAAAACCAAAATTAAAGGCATGCCAAATATTAGCTTGTTTGTTTAATCGTTACTTATTAAGCGTTATATATTTAATAATTTATGATTTTATGGCACTGAATGCCACACACAATGCCAGTGAGTATGATTTCAGTGTTTTCTTTTTCTTTTTGGCATACATTTCAAATGGATCCATGTTCTGTATAACAACAACATATGTCTAACCCTATTAGACTAATGTATTGATGTTGGATGCTTCATATTTGAGTCTATAACAGTGACCTTTACAAATATACTAGTAGATAATTAGAATACTTTAATTATACTACATCATATTTTTTTAAGATAACGAGAAATATAAAAAGTATAAGAAGACATAAGAATATTAAATATATGGCTTGTTCCATAAATCATACAAATGTAAATAAACATCCCATATGCATCCATAGGGAGATTTTAAGATCTAAAAAAAATGATAGCTCAAATTTTCTAAAAAGAAACATGACAGTTACTATTATATAGTACGACGAATGAAAGGCCAAAAAATAATGCAGAGTCATTCCTAATAAAGAGGTAAAGTTAACGTCAAACCCCACTACTCCACTCCACCGCCACCTTTCTTTGATTCCGTATTTCGTACCAATACCATCCTCTCACACCCACATATTTTTCTTTTAAGTTTATTTTATTTATTGATCACAATTATGTTTTAAGAAAAATGATATCTAAAATTATGAATAAATTTAAAATTTTGGATTTTCAATTATAATTTAGATATTTAATTTCTAATATAACTTTCAATTCGTAATTGGAATGGTCATTATAATTAAATGATCCAATATTTACAAATTATTTATAAAAAAAATTGTTAAAAAAACCCTGACTTTTTTAATTTAATTTTTTAGGAACTAATTAATTTTCATTTTCCCATATATTCTTTTGTTCTTTCCCTATATATATTCCATTTCTTTCTCCTTCGTTCCCAAACCACTTGACCCACAACACTAAGTACCCCACTCGTCCTTCTTCTTCTTCTTTCTCTTCAATTCTTTCTTATTGTTGGTGTTATTAATCTGGAAACATAGAGATGAAGACGATGATGCAGGAGGAGCATAATAAGAAGATGAAAGTGAAGAAAGGATGGCTCGCGGTTGAGGTTGGTTTGGAGGAGGAAGAAGACGACGGCGAACACGGTGGCACTCGCCGATTTGTTATCCCGATCTCATATCTTCATCACCCTCTCTTCCGTCGTCTTCTTGATAAAGCTTATGAAGTCTACGGCTACCACTCCGATGGCCCTCTCAAGCTTCCCTGCTCCGTCGATGACTTCCTCCACCTCCGGTGGCGAATCGAGAAAGAACCCAACCACCACCACCACCACCATAACCACCACCACCTTCCTCACGCTCTGTTCTTTCACTGTTGATCTCACAGATATATGCAATATGATGACTCAGGCCTGGCTGGTGACTTTTTTTTTGGTTTATGTTGACTCCATCGAAGCAGAAATTTTTGTATCTTGCAGTGTTCTTCTCTTCTTGATTCTGCTTAATTTGATGGCTTCAAGTAGTTTTGATTATTAATTAGTCTACTTCACAAGGGATTATATTCTGCTTGAAATCTCAAGAGATAAGATGGTCCATATATGCACTGTACATGAATTTAAATTACCGTATATGTCAATTGCCTTTTAGCTAGCTCTGTACGAGAGCTCCCTCATAAATGGGAGGTAGCAGATTTAATCTCAGTTGTAAGCTTAGGCCATTAATACTTGTCATTAATTCATGTTTAAACAAAATTACGGTATTTACTCCCCCAAAAACCGCTTAAAACCCTAAAAAAACATAATCCTTATTAAGTGGTTGTTGCAACTCATGTTTAGTTTTGTGCTAATTTTCTTCACATAAATTCTGTACGGATTATTATTATTATTTTTAAAATATTTTATAGCAAATTTCTCTTTTTTTTTCCCCATAAAACTGTTTGGTAGGAGGGATTTGGAGAGAAAGGGGAAGGGAGGAAAATTTTGTAGTTGAATTTAAAAAATTGGAAAAATGGTGTCATATGTATTTAATTTATTTTTTACTATTTTATTTTACATATTCTCTTTTTTTAAAAAAAAAATTAACCTCATTTTTTCAATTCTTTTAATCTCAACCAATAAATTTTGTTCTTTTCCTCACCATCCCAGTAAAAATAAAAAAGATGTGGAAAAAGTATTAGTGATTGCAGCTGTGCGAGCATGTGAGTGTCGAGTTGGAAATTGAGAATCATAGGATGAAGGGAAAATTGCACTATGTCCTAGATTAGAAAAAATATTGCTAAATGGTGTTCCTTAATATCTTTAATTTGCAAGTAAGTCCATGGAACTTTTGGTTAATATAATCAAAATATCAAATGACACAAGTATCGTTAATGTCAGCTATCTCGTCCATAAGCGGCCATTGACAGATGAGGCAATTGATACTAAGACCTTGTTAAATACATGATATTGGAAGGATTGAACCTGGGTTTGGCATTGGCATTGCTTCATGATATGTTTGGTGTGATGGATTAAATATAACCTGAGATTGGGAATAGATTGTTGAAAACAAGCGAGATTTTACGTAGTAAAAACGGAATGGGATAAAAAATCGTAAAACTTAAAATCGCAGTGATAAATTGAGATTTTAACTACCATGGTTGAAAAGCCATCCACCCCTGTTATTGAATATATGTATTTCAGGTGACCCAGTTAGCTCTTTCTCTCCCACCAGAGGTTTGCGTCAAGGGGACCCTCTCTCTCCTTATCTCTTTATCTTGGTAGCTGAAGTGCTTTCATGTATGATTTCCAAGAATCAGGAATCAAAGCGGTTAACTGGTATTAAACTAAGCCTGAGTTGCCCTGTTCTGACACATAGTTTCTTTGCTGATGATGCACTCTTTTATATGAACGCCTCAGATGAAAATTGTAGGCATTTGGCTTATCTTCTCGCATCGCATTGCTCGCCCGGTCAACTTATCAATCTTGATAAGTCAAGCGTCTTTTTCTCTACTAATACCCCGAGGAAGTCAAAGCAAGGTTAGTAGTATTCTTGATATCTCGACTCACGAGGATCCGGAAAGTATCTAGGTATACCAAGTATTTGGGGAAAAACTAAGCATCAAGCTCTAGCCTTTATTAGAGAAAGGGTGACAAGTAAGATTCAAGGATGGGGTAATTCATGTCTCTCGTATGCTGGTAGAGAGGTAATGATCAAGGCGGTTATTCAAGCTATTCCAATATATCCAATGAATTGCTTCAAATTTCCACTCAAAACTTGTAAAGAAATTAATAGCCTGATAGCTAATTTTTGGTGGGATGGTAATGCCTTCGGTACTAAGACCCATTGGAAGTCTTGGGAGTTTCTTACAAGAGGAAAGGATCGGGTGGTATGGGCTTTAGGGATCTCGTTATCATGAATAATGCTCTTTTGGCTAAGACGTCCCGGAGGCCGATGTTGAGACCTAATGATTTATGGGCTCGTGTTCGAAGAGTGTTTACTTTCCTAAGGATGATTTTCTTGATGTGGATAAAGGGTATAAAGCCTCGTGGTGTTGGTCCAAGATTGTTGATGGCCGAGAGTTCCTTAGGGAGGATTTGAGATGGGACTTGGGATCGGGTCGAGATATAAGAATTTGGGGGATAACTGGGTTCCGGAGTCTCTTTCCCGAAAAAATCCCGGAGTGTATAGACCCATGGGTGATCGATGGTAGAGTGAGTGATTTAATTATTGATGGTTGTTGGAACCTTTCTCCTATATCACACTATCTTCCGGATGATGTTAGGAAGGCCATCCTTGCGATTAAAATTCCAAATAATGGGCTAGAAGATAAATTAGTATGGACCTATGCAAAGAAAGGAGAGTATTTGGTAAAGTTGGGATACCAGAGTAGTAAAGACAGGTCTTCAACTGTTAGCCATAAGGCTAGTACCTCTATCGTGCTATCTCTTCCTTGCTGGAAGTCGATTTGGAAGGTTAAGGTTACTCCTCGAATTCATCATTTCTTATGGCGCGTTCTTAATAATGCTCTTGCCACGAATGCTGAGTTGTACAAGAGGAAAAGATCACGTATTAGGTCCTGTCCTATCTGCGAATTAGAAGATGAGTCGATTGAGCATCTCTTTTTTCATTGTACATGGACCCGATGTGTGTGGTTTGGTAGCAGCCTTGGGGGTCATTTTGGTCTCAATAATGTGCCTAATTTTAATGCATGGTGGTTGTATGTGTCAGGTTTGAAGTTTCTTAACCCCCATGATATTTCTTTAGTTAGCTGGACATTGTGGTTTATTTGGAAATCAAGAAATGATTTTGTTTTCAACCATCTTGTTCCTAATCCACTTGCTGTTGTGGAATTAGCCAAAAGAAACAATGTTGAATTCTTGGGTAATTTGAACGTCATTAATGCCGAAGAGTGTGATCTGACTAGGCCCCCTTTGGTGAGTGCTCGATGGTCTCCCCCGCTACAGTGTGTTAAAAATTAATATGGATGGAGCTTTCTCATCTGAGAGGGTACATGCGGCTATTGGTATGGTATGCCGTGACTGCTTTGGATCCTTTCAATGGGGATATGTTGATAAGGTAAAATCTATCTCAACTTTCATGACGGAGGCGCTTGCACTTAAAAAGGCCTTGTTATTAGCAATGGATATAGGTCTTGATGATGCTATTTTTGAGACGATTGTCTTCCTCTGAAATCTTGTGTTGAAGCTAAATCTCCGGATTCATATGATTGGCGGAGTAGGAGTATTATCCATGATATTGTTAGTCTTTTTTCTGACAGGGTTGGGTTCTCTTTATCCTTTATCTCGAGAGGGGGTAATAGAGTTGCTGATTTAATTGCAGCAAATGCTTTTAGGGAGGTGTGCCCGTTCGGGTGGGTTGCAAAACCAACACCTTCTTTGTTCTCTCTTCTAACCTTGGATGCAAATGAGGCTAATATTGCTATGGAGGATGATCCTTCTTCTCTTTTGGTAAATGTGGGGATGTAATTTGTGTTTGATTTTGTCTGTTTTATTCCCCCTCTGTGGGCTGTTTGTTCCGTCTTAGATTTTTTCCTCCTAGTTTCTCCTTCTGTTGTTGTTACTTCCTTTGTTTGTTCAGTTGTATCTCGCTTTCTCTGTAAGGTTTCTCCCTTTGTACTGTTGTTTTTATTAATGGTAATAGATGCAATTCCTTTGAGCAAAAAAAAAATAAGCAATTATGGGTTTGTAAAATTTTGAGACAAAACTATCCCTATTTATAATAAATTTTAGACAGAACTATCCCTCTAAAATTCCTTCCATATACATCGTTGCATCTCCGTCAACAACGCAAGAATCTCCACCATCGCTATGCTCTCACTGAAGCTCTGACCAATCGCGTCAACACACTGGCGGAGGCTGCGGCAGCGCACAGCGGCAGGGAGGAGGAAGATAAAGACCTGCCGAACTCCGAACCACCAAGGAGAACAGAATTCCTGAGGCGCTGACGTGTCCGCCGGCCCCAAATAAAGAGAAACACGCTGTTTCCTGCTTAAAGGTTGTTTCTGGAGGAGTTTCAGTTGTCTAAGGTGAATCAGGATGAGATCGATGGGTTCATCGAATTTTCCGAAAAGGAGATGCCAGTAGCATGAATCTGTTTGGTCGTACTGGAAAAGAGCCTCATTCACGTGGCTGTAATACTTGGTGTTGATTCAACCCCCAATTTTATGATCTCCTTATGATCTTCCCTTCTCCCCTTTAATTTACGGATTCTCAATGCTAATCAAACTGAAGTTTCTTTCCGAATTTAAGTTCACTAACAGAGGGGAAAATTGCGAGGTTTCTGAAATTTATTTTTCCGGTTTGCACATAGAATAATTGATTCATTTATGTTTGTCTATCTCCTTCCCGGGTTATTTATATGTAAATAATGCTACACATAATGCTATCTCCTAAACAGCGAACACAAAACTTGATCTAATGAAAGGCCATCGAGAACGTTGAGGAGGCATGTACCGATATACGGGGGAAAGCTTGAGAAAGAAGGAAAGGCTTTCATGGGATAGGTAAAAGTTTCGGGCATCATAGTTTTTTTTTCATAATTATGACTAATTATGAAATAAAATTAATTTAAGCAATCCTTCAAATATTACTTTATACTTCATCGTTGGGTTAAAAAAACACATATGATTATCCCGCGGAAGGCAATACCACGCTGCGTCTTTTTTGCGTGCAAAAATACACATGCTACAAATTAGGCAAAAATACCGCTTGATTAAGTTTGAGCTTTTTCGTTCAACCGGACGATATGTGACATGTCTACGTGGCATCTACATCAATTTTTTTCTAAAATCTGATTTACAAGTCAGATTTTTTTTAAAAAAATAAAAATAAAAATCATACCTCATCTTCCCAAGATCATCATATCCAGAAACCCAGAAGCTATGAAAAAAAACTCAGACCTCACTTTCCGACGAAAATATGGGTGATTCATATGCAAATCTGAAAAATATTGACGATGGTCAGGGGAGAACGAAAGATGGAAGCTAGTGAAGAGAGGAGAGTGATTTAGATTTGCATCAGAGGCATGGCTTATGAGGCACGGCCAAGATCTGAAGAAGGCGAGAGGTTGCCGACTGCCAAGGAACTGGATTTGAGGGAAACGAGCCACGAGTCAGCAGGTTATGCCACTGCCCGATCTGGGTTTTTGAGAGATTTTCTGGCTTTTAGGATTTGAACCCTCCATCTGAAAATTCATCCAAATTCTAGGTTTTGAGCTTATGGCGAATCTATACGTCAAGCTATGCCACCGCCCGATCTGATTTCTGTCTCTTATCTCAATTGTTTGTTTTGGCTCTATTCTTCCATCTTATATAGCTAGTACTTCATTTTCTCAATTCTTTTCTTCTTCTCTTTATCTCCGTTAATCTCGCCAGCTCTGAAGCTTCTGATTTTTTTTTTCTCCCGCTTTGCTTTTACTAACTTTGACTTAACCAGCAGCCAAAAAGTTTACTGGTTTCTCCCCTAGATCAAATCACTATACATACGTTGAACATTTCTAGGTTCTTTCGTAGTTAGTCCAATAAAAAAGGCTGGATTTCCCATTGCCGTCCCAATTAATTTTCTTATTTTTTATCGTTCATATTGTTCATAAATTACTCCACTTTGACCAGATGGTGGTGATTCCTGTTCTGGTGCATCTATATTCATCTACTTAGCACAATGAAGCACTGGGAGTTGATTGTATAGTGTTAAATTAGCACAATTTTGCCCGTCGGATTTCCGCTTCACCTCTAGCACTTTGTGAAGTAGTGTAGTTCATAAAGTCAGATGATTTCTCCTGTATTTCTTTTGCACTTTGCTGTCCAGGTTTAATTGATGATGTTGGGAAGGAATCTCTGTTCCTGTATTTTATTTTATTTTGCTCGAAATCTTTGTTCCTGTATGCTTCATATTACTGTCCAGGTTTAATTGATGATGTTGGGAAGGAGATGAAGATATGATTTTTCTTTTTTTTAATAAATCTGACTTTTAAATCAGATTTTAGAAAAAAATCTGATGTAGATGCCACGTAGACATGCCACATCATCGTCCAGTCAACAAAAAAGTTAAATTTAACGGTCAAAGTAAAACTTAACGGTCAAACGGTATTTTTGCACATAATTTGTAACCACATGTGCATTTTTGCACTTAAATAAAGACGCGCGGTGTTGGGCTTCGCCGAGGTAAAGACACGCGATTTTCAGACTTTAACCCTACTTCTTTATAGGAACACATTTGGAAGTTGGTCTTGGTTCTAATTATATGATCAAGTTTTTATTTTTGTCAATTTTTTCCTAAAATACCCCTATTAATACTTTCTCAATAATAATTTAATAATACACTTATATATTCTATAAAGCAAGTAATGATTGTAACTCATTAATACCACATACAAAACAATGCTACTGTTTTTCTTTCTTTCTTTCTTTTAATAAAATAATTAATTTTGAGTAATTGTTGTCATATTACCCTTACTAATACTTCTTCAACAATAATTAATTTAACAACACGCTTATATTTTATAATTCATATGTGATGGTTTTTCTTATATTCTATGCCGGGAGTATTATATATTATCTTTTCCCTATAGGTCAAGAAGTTCATAGAACCACGGCGAAGTTTTTCTTATATAATCAGATATTCGTTAGTTTTTTTTATTTTCAAAACAGTTTTTTTTTAAAAAAAATGTTTAAAAAATATGCCAAAATGAAGGATAGGAGACGATGGAGAAATTGTTAGTCTTGTGCGTTTAAAAAGTTGGGTTGGGATCTGTTGGGGATAGGCGAGATAGATGAAGGAATGAAAAGAAGCATCAGTAGATTTTTTGTTAATGTGATTTTAAATAAAGGTATTTTAGGAAAATGAATACAATTAACTAATTTAACTACTATCATTAATCTTTCTAAAATCTGATAAATAGCTCCTATAATTAAAACCAGAGGGAGTGTCAAACATAGTTTTAAAGTCTCAATCTCAATCCCAATTCGAGTCTCAATCCCCCTCATAATTTCAATCCATCAAAATTCAATGATATACGTACATAGTCTAAAGGTATTTGGGTATTTCGACATTTCGATTATGTTACTCAAAAATACCGCGAACTTAATTGTAAATTGAAGATTTTAAACAACATTTTAATAATATTTTCCTAACTTCCAACCTCAATGCAATTTTCCTTACCATAAAATATGAGTGAAGTGACGAGTCCGTGTAAGGGAATCCTTGTTCCATGCTTTTCTTTATGTGCTTCTTAGGTGCTTCTCCCCCAAAGAAGCACATAAAGAAATATTGATGACATTTTTATTATTATTTTATTTATTTAAGTTAAACTATAATCTGCATCCTGAAATATTTTTTACACTCTAATATCTTAAATTAATTAATTTTCAGTCCTATATTTAGAAATATTTTTCCCGTAACACCGCATCCTGAAAATTAATTAATTTGAGATATTAGATGCAAAAAATGTTTCAGAATGTAGCATATAATTTAATCTAAATATATAAAATGCCATCAATATTTCTTTATGTGCTTCTTAAGGAGAGAAGCACCTAAGAAGCTCATAAAGAAAAGCATAGAATGAGGATTCAAGTCTAGTGTCAGGAGTTTGTTATATTCTGAATCCACATTTCATGCTTTTCTTTATGTGCTTCTTAGGTGATTGTCCTCTTAAGAAGCACATAAAGAAATAGTGATGACATTTGGAAATTAATTATTTTGAGATACTAAGTGCAAAAAATATTTTAAGATGCAGTATATAATTTATTTTAAATAAAAAATAAAAAAATAAAAAATTGTCATCACTATTTCTTTATGTGCTTTTTAAGAGGACAAGCACCTAAGAAGCACATAAAGAAAAACATGGAATGTGAATTCAGAATATAACAGACTCTTGATACTAGACTTGAATCCTTATTCCAATTTTTCTGACGAAAGTAATGACAATTACCATTTTTTTAATGGCATTTACTAGTTTCGTAATGGTATTTACTTGTTCGTTCTTCAAGTTTACCACTTGTGTCTTTGATGAAACAAGAAATAAATGTCAATTATAACAAATCGTTTAATGACAATTACCAATTCTTCAATGATATTTACTAGTTTTGTAATGGTATTTATCAGTGTGTTCTTCAAATAAATGTCACTTATAACAAATCTTGTAATGACAATTACCAATTTTTTAATGGCATTTACTAGTTTCATAATGGTATTTACCAGTTTGTTCTTCAGGTTTACCACTTGTGTCTCTGATGAAATAAGAAATAAAACTCAATTATAACAAGTCTTTTAATGGCAATTACCAATTCTTCAATGATATTTACTAGTTTTGTTGAAAAGACCATTTCTCACAAAATAACAATTAACCATAATGTTTTCTTAAAATTGGATTAGCATGTAATTATAGAAAACCCTTTTTATTTTCAATACACACACCTTGGGGTCCAGGGTACAAATTTTGCCCACAAACCCACTACAGGAAATTCATAACTCAAGGCACAATTATCGAACAAGGGATTTTATAGCCCACAAGTCATACAACCTGAACATCCCACAATAAAGGGTCTACACAAAACAATTTTCGCACAAAATCTGATTGTGGGTCCACTATAATAGGTTAGAGTATAAAATAAGGCCTTCACAAAATAAACAGTCATCCAAAAATAGTTGATGTAGTATTTCAAAAATATGAGGGCCCTAGGATGACAATATAGAAATCAATACAGCACTAATACCAAAAAGAGGCCTACAAGCTTTACGACGTCTATGCCTTTGGTTGCTTTCCTTGTCCTCTACTAAGGTTAGAGGTCTCGCCTGAAAAATTTAATAATGACGGGGTGAGACGTAAAGTCCCCGTAACCGAAATTAATTTATCAAATATGCGGGGAAGGATTAAAAGTCGAGGTTAGCGGTTTAATAACATAATTAAAATATCAATAATAATTAAATAATACATAATAATTATCAATATTTAAAATCATCTCCACTCATCCATCCCGCTCCTCCTTATATCATTTGGACGGGTATGGTACACCTATCGCTAATATACCCTAAAGGTTAGCTAGTCACTTCAAGAATACTGTCCCCTCTCATGTCACCACCAATATACCATAACAGAGAGGTGTCCGCCCAAAACACTGAACTCAAATTCCGGGTCAGGAATGAGAGAGCCGATGAGCACAATTTCACCCTCAATCTCTTCCACACAACCCAACATATCCCATAATGTAAGAAATAATATAATACTAAAATTTTCAATAACATTTTATTAAATTATTATTCCATACACATCATCTCACAACAAGCATTATAAGCATCACAACAATAACAACCCCAATAATAATAATCACTTAAATACATATGTGGGAAAATACACTGCTTCACTGAATTAATTGCATATTCAAACATACACATAATTTTTCAAAACACATACAAGTAGTATATATGAAAGTAAGAATTAGAAAAATACCTTACAACCCAAAACAAGCATATAAAATAAATTAACCACGGTTACCTCAATTTCAAGCTTAACCTTAGCTCGAAGAACACAACTCGTACAGTTACCGATCACAAGAAGGCTCTACATTATCACAATTACAACTTATAATTTCCTATAGCTTAAAAAATAAAAATTCTAATAATAAAATATTACTGTTACAAGAATTGAAAATGACATTTTGAGGTTTAAATTTTTTTTTTAAGGCCAAAACATATCTTTTTGGGCCTTACTTTTCATTTTTACTCTTAGCTCAATTTTGCCAATTTACAATGAAATCTTGATTTTAGTAAATACTAACACCAAGTAAACTATGACTTATATATTAGTGCATAATTAATATATTTCTCAAAGTAAATTTTTTGTTCAATTATTTGGGAATAATGTTTAAAAGGTATATACGTTTTCAACCATTTATCATGCCAAGGTACGTAGCTTTCTCAATGAGATTAATTAGAATAACTAATTCACATGTGGCACAAACCATTGACTTATGCTTATATATTTTTAATTATATGCACAGTACTTCATGTAATATATATATATATATATATATATATATATATATATATATATATATATATATATATATTCACTCAACACATAGTGCAACGTTTTTCCCACTCCTCTACATGTGTGCCACGTTAACACACTCAACACTCAACTTAATATGTGTGCAACGTTGATCCCTATCTATAGATATATCAACAAGTGCTCCATCTCTCTTTTATATGTGTGCATCCTGTGTGTGTTTCATTTTGTGTGGTGTTATATATGTATAAATATACCAAAGCAACAAGCTTTTGTTCGACTTGTACGTCCTATATATATGCATCCAACACCACATTTATATAAATATATGTGCAGTGGAACATAAACCCAGGGACGCCTATATATATATATATATATATATAAACACTTAACAGTGAAAGAACGAGTTCGAAGACGCAAACGCAAATTAGAAAATGGTCTTTGTTTTCAGTTTTCCTCATGGGTTTATTTTATTATTTCCTACAGCTTCATACACATGCTTTTCGTTGGAAAATGACGGTAACTAGAGGGAGAAAAAGCTTGATAACTTACCTTCAATTTCTGGCCTGAACGTTATGATTTCCAACGTCGCTTAGCTCCCCTGTTCTTGGTGTGCTTTGCAGAGGGAAAAGATTACATATATAAACTCTCTCTCCTACTTGTCTCTCTTTCTCTCCTCTCACGGTTCCCACTCTCTCGGCCTCCACTCTTTCTCAGTCTTGGACTCACTTTGCTGGAGGAAGTGAGTGAATAAAAAGCAAGAACAGCTTTTAAATAAACCTCACGGTCTGGTCCGAGAAGAAGAGAAAGAATGGACCGAAGGAAAACAATAGACCGATGGAGAAAAATCTTTGGGGGGCTCGAGACGTATGGCAACTCTGGCTTAGTGAACAGTTGTTGGCCGAAAGGTATGGGAAAAACTTGATCCTGCAGATCGAGTGACGTGTTGGTATGGTTGGCTAATTTCTCGTTGGGGTTACGTGACTGCAGAGTCTGATATAGTGCCTGTTTGGATTCCCGTTGAAGTAAGCGTTGAAGGCAAAAAAATTACAGTGGCTTAAAAGAAAACGCTCAAACAGTGAAAAAACGCAACGGTTGCGGTTTGGGAACGCGTTGTGAGCACTGGGCTTTTCACCCAAACGTAGCGTCTATGAAGAAGCTCCGAAAGGTGGCTTCTCACAGCTGTGGGAGCATTGGACCGTGACACTTGTGAAAATTTCCCTTCCCGTCCTTCTGATTTCTTTGACCACTTCTCTCTCCACCCTTCTTTTTCTCACATAATATGCGTCTCGGCCATGACACTCAGACAAATGCTGTCAGTGGTTCGTCGGATCGTCTTCATCACCGAGTTGGAGAAGAGAAGACGCGATTGGGGATGATTGGAAGGTTTGTTGGAACCAAATGAGTCGGCGATTGTCGGAGCAGCATCAAAGAGAGGAGGAAGACGGCGAAGAGGAAGATGAAAAATTTCTGGAATTTCTCTCTCTCTCTCTCTTCCTCGGCGTCAAATATAAGAGTCATCTTGGGGCAAATAAATCTACCTGGCTATGAACTCGAAGAGTGAATTCGAAGACGCAAGGAAGATAGTGTGTTCCAGTTGGATGCGGAGGAAATAATCATCTCTATGGAATAAAGATCTGAAGAGCCATCTTGTGGCAAATAAATAATCACTTCCAAGTAAAAAAAATGATGATGACGTGTAAGAACATGTGCCACACACAAATGATGGATACTCCTTTTTATATATGTTCATTTAATTTTTTTATATGAATTTAAATTTAAATTTTTATCTTCAATTATCACAATATATACAAAAGATATCTTCAATAATATTCACGTATGGATTTTTAATCATTTTTTATTTCAACCGATTTTTCAACCACTAATCCAAACACATCTCTATTTGAAAAAAAAGTCACTTCTACCAACGTCAATCCAAACACAAATCATATTTATAATCGATTTTTTTTTCCTCGAGTTTTTACAAAAGTCGATAAATTTTAAGTTATCGTTCCCACCACCAACCCAAACAGTTCATAGCCGCAGTTTTTTTTTTTTTGGTAAGAAAAAATGATGACAGTGTCTGAACCACTCCTGCTCTACAATGGTAAGGACGACCTCCCAACAAGCCATGGCCCATACAAGCGGGACATGGTTTTTCTGCTTTACCGCAAAATAACCCTGCATCTTTTAAGAATCCAAGACCACATTCGTTATCGACCAACCACATGTTGGTATAGCCGCTGAGTTTGCTTTGCTGTTCTGATGCCGCGTTTGTGTTTTTAATAGAATAGGTAATACTGTGTAAGTTTAATGGGTGGGCGGTGATATTCAATGCATTTTGGGCTATTCTGATTTGCTGGAGGGATTTAGATACATATATATATATATATATATGTGCTTTTAGGCTTTACTCATAATAGCACATGGGCCCACTGTGATGAGTTAAATATATATATACTCTTTGTTTTGTTGTCATTCTGTGCCCTGGACGTGATTCATCTAAAAGGAGCTAATGAGTTGGAGAGATAGATATAATGGGTATTATATTTGGCTTAGGAATATATATATAGGTTCTATTAAAATTTTATCCTTTGCAATATTTTCATAATTTTATTTCTAAATATTATAAGGAAAAATTAAATTCTTAATTTCTCAAATAATTATTTTAAATCATTTGGCCAAATAATATTGATTCCAATAATTAACTTTATTAGTTATTCAGACCAAATCTTCACCATCAATTTCCCCTAAATTATTTCTACACTTTTTAGGCATAATTCATTCCTTATTGATTATTCTCTTCCTAAAATAAATTGATTAAGGGAAAAATAAGCCTGAATTCCCAATAATCATTCTCATAATTATTTTAAGCCAAAATTTCGTAATAAACACCTTTATCATATATACTTATTTCATAATTATACTTAAATCCTAAAATTAAAAATTAGGATGTTACATTTGTAATGGTATTTACCGGTACGTTCTTCAAATAAATGTCACTTATAACAAATTTTGTAATGACAATTATCAATTCTTCAATGACATTTACAAGTTTAATAATGGTAATTAGCAAGATTTTTCGTCGGTTTTTCACAAGTGTAGTCCCTCATAAAACAATAAATAAGGGTCAATTATAACAAATCTTGTAATGAAAATTATCAATTCGTTAATGGTATTTACAAGTTTAATAATGAGATTTACAAGAGTATTTGTTGATGAAAAAATGTTTAAAACAATATATATATATTTGTTAATGCATATATATATATATATATATATATATATATATATATATATATATATTAAAGGAATCAAATGGCTCAAGCCAAGTGGCTCAGTGGCGGTTGAGCCACTTGGCCCCCATGAAAGTGGGGTGGGTTCAAACCCCACCTACCTCACTTTCATTAAATCTCAAAGCCGCGTGGCTTCGAACCAAAGCGCACTGGGATTCAGGTAGGTGTTTCGCCTGATCAGTCCTCCAACTAATGGCATGTAGTTTTTCTGAGAGTCATTTTTCTTTTTTAAATTTATTTGAAAACTAAGGGAAAATGATAAATTTTTCCGAATTTAAAAATTCCAATATGGTCCTCAGTACCTTTAAGTCTTTTAACAAATTTAACAGATATTTGAGGGTTTTACAAATTCAAATGGTATTTAAATGTAATTTTCCCTAAAAAATACATGTTTATATATATTATGAAAATGTGTAGAATATTACATTATTTATATGTTATAACTTATAATAATGTGATTAATTATCAACCATTCAAATTTTTATCCTATAATAACAGCATGCATTCAATTTTTTGTTTGCGGGATAAAATAAAGCTTCTCTTTATCTTTTATATAAGTCTTTTTTTCAAAAAAAAAAAATCTAAATCATTTATATATGTTGCTTTTATATGATAGATATAAGTAAGGAGGAATTTGTATGATAAGATCTCTTACCATGTGTTATCCTATCACTCGTATGCAAAATGGTATTTGTTAAGGCCCTTCTTCCATGTTTTCCTTTGGCCTGGATCGCATCAAGAAGTTGTGAGGCATAATACCTCCTTAGTTGTATTCTTTTAAGAAGGAGAGCTATAGTCCATAAAGCTCTGCACCTTTGGCCAAGTACATCTCAAGAATTGGTGAGCTTGGGACAATCTAGTGAAATGGATGAGTTTCTGTTGATCATGTATTAGCCTATGGCTTCAGTCAGCGATTATAAGGCTAGTCAGGGGGTAATGAGGATGGTCTATGCATCAATCAATTGCTTGACATGTTATATATGCAATTTATTATTTGAATGATAAAGCTTTTGTATAATTATTTTTGTAACAAGGTTTAGATATGTTTTGTGAAATTTCTTGTGAACGGTATTTGGAAAATAAATTGATGTTCAATCGTTTTAGAACCTCTTTTGGAAGGTGGTTTTGATAATCAAATCAAAAAAGAGTTTGTGAATGGTTTTATATTGATAATATTAATAAATTATTGTAAGTTAAACTTGATTTTTGAATCGTATGTTTTCGATCTTAATTTTCATGTATATTTTTTAATAACCAATTGTTACAAATTTTTTTGGATCTTATGGTTACTATATTTATTTTTTTCAGAAGATTATTAGGAAGCAAAGGAAGGTACATATGGAGTGAGTCTTGAAGACTCTTTTGTACTCATAGAGCTCATGTTATGTCATTTGCATTTGCCATGATCCTAAAACTCCTGCATTTTATTAACTCAAATAATTTGTAAAATTTATTTTGGCAATGTAAATATGAGTTTTCGTTGAACAAATTTTGTATTTTGAAGATTTGGGCGATGAGCATCCTTATTGGCAATATTTTAAATATTTTGTTGTTGGATATGGGGTTTTACAATATATATATATATATATATAAAAGAAAATTATATTATTCTTCAGAATTTATATTATTAATAAATCCTAAACAATGCAAATTACTTTGAAATTTCTGGACAAAAATAGTTATTTTGAATTTTGTATACAGCAAAAGATTTACTATGGTACTTCCTGATTGTTAACAAAATTTAAAAGTATCCTCAATCAATTTTATTTTTAAAAAATTACGGCACTATTAATTCATGCATGAATATTTTTTAATAAAAAAAATGATATTATTTAAATGAAAAAGTTTACAAATCACCCGTAGCATCAATCCATAAGCATGTATGATCTGCCCTTTGAAAGAGATATGTCCTAAAAATAATAAATCAGTAAAACTTAAATTATCCCCACTCTTTAATTTGTTTTATTTTAAATATCTTTTTTGTTTTGTTTTGTAGGATTGTCGTAGTTCTTGAACCTCATGTACTTCCAATTAATAATCCTGAAATAATAATAAAAAATGCTCATACTCCACATTAGAGTCGGGAAATTGGGTTGAGTCTATCAGGCCGATCCTTTTAAGCCCTGCCCTTCAAGGGCTGGACTTGCAAAATTAGAAGAGCTTAATGAAATAAGCTCTGTAAGGCCTCAGGCTTAAAAGGGCCGGCCCTACAGACTCTTTTAATTTATTATTATTATTTAGATGCATGGATTCACATATGATGGTAATTTACTAATTTATATATTTTTTTTATTTGTTATAGAATTATTTATCCATTTAAGTACAAATACATAATAACTATACTCTAATTTTATGATTTGGTTTATTATTTGTTGCGATAAAGATTATGGATGTATTCATGATGCAAGAAAAGAAATTCATGATATTCTTACTCATGAACCAGAGTCTACTCAAAGCGAAACACAATCAAATGTCATTGAAATTGATGACAGTGGCGAAGATCACGACAATAATAGTCATCGTACTAATGTCACTTAGTGGTATGTTTCTTATGTTTTATGTGAGTTATTTGTGAACATAGTTTGCTTTTGATTATGAATTAGTGGTTGTGCTTATTTGTTGAATGATTCGTGTTGTTTTGATATTAATGTTGACAACATTTATTTGATAAATTAGAACTTTAATTTTTGTAATATACTAATTATATTTCTTTGAAAAAAAAACGGAGGAAAAATAGTTAAATTTTGAAATAATAATTTTTGAACCTGGGAGAGAGTTCGGCCAATCTTTCTAGGCTTCGTGGACTTTTTGAAAAACATATATTTTTCTTACCCTAGGCCTTGGCCCTTTACAAACTGGCCCTGATTCCCAGCTCTACTCCACACTGCATCCAACAACTACCTTCTTTAGCTGCATCTAGAATTTAGAGTATTTTGAAGTGCATCTAATTTGATGATGAAGTATTTTTTTCAACTGCCTCAAACATTTTAAGTTATATTTTTGGTACATTCACCATCTTAAAATATTTTTTAGTGTATCAAACACCCTAAACCGTAGGGACACCGTGACTTAGCCAGATTGCTTGGACCCGCCAGCAACGACCTGAGATCTGACGAGGGTTTTTGTGTGGGGTTGAATTTTTTATAAAAAAAAAAATGAAAGAAAGTGGGAGGGTGGAGTTCAAACCCACCCACACTCGTTTGGGAGTTCTTTTGGAAAATGATTTTCACCATTTACGAGGTAAAACCTAGGTTTTGGATAATAACTTTTAGAGAATGATTTTGGAAAAAAATAGGGTTTTGGGTGGAAAATGATTTTGGAGAAAATTTGAGGTGTTTGGCAAAACTTTAACAAAACCTAGGTTTTGGGGTCTTCCAAATGGGCCATAAGTGGCCCAACCACTGGGCCACTTAGTTCCTTTGATATATATATATATATATATATATATGCATTAACAAATATATATATTCTTCTTAACATTTTTTCCATCAAGAAACACTCTTGTAAACCCTGTTACTAAACTTGTGAATCCCCTTAATGAATTTGTTATTTCCATTTCAAATTTTGTTCAATCTTGTGAATCATATTATATATTTATGCGTTAATATTATATATGTGTGTGTATTATATAATATATAATTATAAATATTATATTATATTATTTTATATTATATTATATATATAAATGAGATTCACAAAACCGAACAAAATTTTAGAATTTTAATAACAAGTTCATTAATAAAATTTATAAGTTTATATATATATATATATATATATTAAAAGAATTAACTGAGCTACTTAGCCCTTTATGTAGGTGGGGTGGGTTCAAACCCCACCCTCCCACTCTCTTTGAATCTTTTTTTTTTTTTTTTTTTTTTTTTTAAAGATTCAACCCCACCAAGAAAAAAAAAAATTGCTAGATTTTAGGCCGGCGGCAGCTAGGCCGTTAGCGTGAAAGAACCCTTCGGCGATGGTCATTTTTCTTTTTTAAAATTTATTTAAAAACTAAGGGTAAAAGGTTAAATTCACCAACATTTTAAATTTCAATTTAGTCCTTGTCACCTTTAAGCCCTTTTCAAATTTTTACACGACATTTAGGGATTTTAGAATTTTATTTAATATTTAAATGAAATTTTTCCTTTTATCTTTATCTATATAAATAAGTGTTTTTTGGGTGTCTGATAATGATCCAATACAAACACTTTTTGACACTATCATTGAAGGAATGAAAGGGTGTGAATTGCATTAGGGATGCCATGTGGCACTCTGTGTTTGGGCAATGAGGGATAAAATAGTCATCTTTTTATTAAATTATAGTGATAAATGCTTTTAATCAAATGAAAAATTGAGACCAAAATCATAATTTTGAAACTTATGGATCATCTGGTTTTTTTTTAAAAAAAAGGTTAAGTAGCAATTTTGCCCTGAAAGTTTTTTTTGGAGTAATGTTCCGAAAGTTTTTTTTTTTTTGGAAGAATGCCCTTCTTCTTCGTTATCAACCCAAACGGCCAACCATTAGTTTGACCGTCGACCTTTAGTTGATCAAGTAACTGAAAAAAGAATATCGCTTTCAAAAAAAATCCGGCAACATCAAGCCAAAAAAAAAAAAACTTTCGCGCAAAATTACTCTGAGGTATACTTCCGAAAATTGCTACTTAACCCTAAAGTTTACTAAATAAGTTTTTTAAGAAAATAAATAATATTATAAATTTATGATTGTATTACTAAATGTCAATTTAAACAAATTTAAATTTATAATTAAGTACATTCAAGATGTTTCAATTTGAAAATTGAACAAAAAATAGATATTTATTATTCATTATTATAGGGTTATGGTGTAAAAAATATAAATGTGGTTTTTCCAAAAGTGCATCTAGCACCAAGTTTTTTTTTTTTTTTGTGTGTGTAAAAGTAGCCGATATGTGGTTCAAAAACAAGAAAAATACCCATTCACCGTTAGTTTGACTTTTTTATATTTTTAAGGTTGATATGTATGATGACTCAACTAAATTTCATCACAACCCAGCGAGAACTGGAGAAAAATACAAATTAGGGCCCAATAGTTTTGAAAATTACAAAAAGGTGGCAAACGACGTTGAGGAGGCGAAGATGGGCGCTACTCGATGGGTAAGATTGGGATTGAGAGAGAGCGAAGGGGAATTGGAGAGAGAAAGGTTGAGCTGTAATTTCCATAATATCTATGGCTCATTAATGAAAATGCAACCCTTTTTTATCTCCTCGCCGATTTATGTAATTACTTTTTAAAGTAGGTCTATTTTTGGCGCATTTGAAGTAGGTGTTTTGCGGTGGCGCCTATGGTGTTACCCTAATTATAAAATTTTTAAAAATATAGGCACTTTAATTAAAGACGCCAAAAATCAGCCGAAAAAATGGCGCCAATAATAGGCCAAAGGCTCGAGCCACTTTGTTCTTGAACAACTGGCTTTGTTAAGGGTGAAACTGGCCATTTGGCATTGTTTCACCTTTTAGATATTATATATATAAGAATTTAAAATATATGATATCATAAATAACATTTTTAACATTTTTTGGGTTAAGTAAGCGATTTTCTTTTTGGAAGTTTTTTTTTGCAATGTTGTCCTCCGCTAACCCTAACTGGCCAACTGCTAGCGGTTAGTTGACCGCTTATTGACGGGGGTAACATGCTCCAAAAAAAAAAACTTTCTAAAGAACATCGCTTCCAAAAACTTTCGCGCAAAATTACTCCTCGAAAGATACTTCCTAAGAAAATTTCTACTTAACTCAAAAAAAATTAAGGGATCACATTCATAAGTTTAAAATTTGATGGATGAAAATAAAAATAGGGATAAGATTTGTCATTATCAATTTTATGTCACTACGAACTTACTACCGCTTTTTATCAGAATCTCATCTACCTTTATCATTCTCCCTTATCCGTATATTTGAGTTTCCAAAATTGTTATTAAGCCTTCATCATTATCACTGTCAGAAAGTAAACGTTATCTTACCCTATCAAGTTCCAACTTCCAAACTTGGAACTTCGAAGCGGATCCATCTGCATCGTGGTTTTCCCCCCTCTGTCAGTAAGCTTCTATTCTTGCCTAGATATCTTGCTATAAGTAAGCTTCAGTTTCGGAAATCTATTATGAGTTTTCTATCGACCTAGATTCTCCTTATTTGTCATATGGCGAGATATTGCTGATTATCGTCCCTTTTCTTCTTTTACGTGCTTCACCTAAATTGACTTCGCTGTTCTTGTTTTTTCGCCCTGGTAATTGGATGAATGATCAGATCTCAAGGATATGGAACCTGGTGGTGCAGGTGAGCAATTCACTATACCCGAATGAAGTTTGGGATTCAGCGATGTTGTAATTGTTCTTATGTACTGATAACTATTTAACTAGGCTTGAAACTCTACCGCTTTAAATACCAACAGTGTGCTAGAAACGACCTAAATCTATGTTGTCTATTTAATTGCAAACACTCCTAAATATTGTACTGGACTATTATTATCTGAAACTGCTTAAGCGTAATCTTCATATGAAAAATTTATGTTTCAGAAGTATGACATGGTAAATCATAAAGGGTTTGTTCACCACTTTACGATAACTCAGGTTGGTGTGGGTTGTAAGAACTCTTATTACTTAGGTTTGATAATCTACTTTCATGCATGGAGTAAACCTCCAAGGTTTTTACTCTTTGCCATTCCCAAGGAAAATTGATCTCTCTTGAAGGATATTTTTGGTGTCTACCAAACAGAAAAGTTGAGCACTACCACAAATGTGGTAGCCTAAAACTATTTTAAGATATGGAGTAATGCATCTATGCAGACTCTAGTGTGGATTATTTATTTATTTATTTTTCACTTCCTGCTTCTGGCGTCCATTTGAATTGTCAATTGATCGATTTTTTTTTCTATTATAATTTAAGTTTAGAATATGCCAAATCAACTTGCTTCAACTGGTCATTGCCCTAGCACAAACAAAGAACTTGAGAGATAAGATGTCATAACTCTAACATAGTTGGCTTGAGCAAATATCAAATGACCAACATTTTCCCAGTAAAGTAGCAAGAAAACAGCAGTGGGTGAGCTTGAAATAAATTCATGAGTTCATCGTCAGCATTAATTAAAAAAACAAATTGTGAGGAGGATGAAAAGATCCGAGGTTTCAATCTAATGGCATCTGCAGCCACCTTGCCTTTCTTAAATGACCATTGAACGCATCTACTTGGTTGAAGGGACATTGCTTTCTCATCAAGTGAATCAATGCCTTAGGTGTGCCTGATGGGTTTTTTAGGTTCACCAGGTCTAGGAATTTGGGGAATGCAAGTGATTTCTGAAATTTTTTGAGTAATGTACCATAAGATGCTGAAATACACTGTTGGCAAAATGAAATTGAGCCTGCCACATGGATATCTGTGATGATTTTTAAGTTCTTTCATTTTCTTAAATTTCTTGATGATTTAAATATCACTCTATTTATCTGTGGAGTCGTGATTTGTATCTTTCAATTGGTATGCTAGACCTGCTGACAGAGGCAAAGAAACTTGAGGCTGAGGTATTATCTACTATCAAGTTTACTCCTGCACATGTTTCTGGTGGTCTTGATAAGCTGCTTAAGGATGCTTATGCTATACGATGCCCAAAACCTATTGATTATTTCAACAGGAAGGATTTAATTCGTATCTTCAATATTATAGCAAAGGAAATATATGGTAACCTTCTGTTACAAAGTTCATGAAATTTCATCCTGATTGTACATTTGCAGAGATCGTAATCTTAAAGTCATCTTATGTTCCTTTTTCTATATGACTGCGTATATGATATGATGTAGTTTAGTACAATACTAAATAGTAAATATGTCATCTTTGAACCTTCCAAACATAGGCTAAATGTATTGCTAGTTTTTCTTCCAGATATAATAATTAATATTTACTATTTAGTACAATACTAAATACTAAATATGTCATCTTTGAACCTTGCAAACACAGGCTAAATGTATTGCTACTTTTTCTTCTAAGAAGTAGGATATGGTAAAGATTAATTATTATATCTGGTCTTTCTCCCATGCTGGCTTTTGCCATATAAGCAGCCCAATGAGAAACTACATATATTTAATCAAATAACCATGTTATTTCTACCATCTTGATTGATATGCCATGTTGCATTTTTTTTTCCCTGTTAAAGAAAGATGTTGTTGTGTGGGAATAATCGTTCACGGTGGCATTTAATATTTTACATTGTCAGAGATAATCCAATATAGGCATTGTTGCCTCAATTCTTTCAGACATTATAGATGGCATCTGAAACATTACAAGCACACAATTGTTATTATCACCTGATTCTGTTTCAGGCCCCTTTACCTCAATTTAAAATGTCTTGAGATGCAAGTCTACTTTCCTTGTAGATTTTATTCTGCTTTGAACACTGTTTATTCTTTCCTTTACAGGCAACAGTAGTACCGCCCCAGTTGTGGAAGGATATGGCTCTTTTGTTATGGATATGTTCTGTGATGGAAGTGATCTGGATTTGTCCATAAATTTTGGAAGCAATTCAAATGAAGTTCCTCGGCAGAAGAAAATTGAAACCCTTCGAAAGTTTGCTAAGAAGTTTAGAAAATTTCAAAGTAAAGTTTTCACAATATAAATCTAGCGTAATTTACTTGTGTAGTTTTTTAGCTTAGGAAGTCATTCAGCATAAATATGTAGATTACTGCACTATATTTTAGAATTGTAGTTATCATCTGCATTAATGCTTTCTGACAATTTTCTACAGTACTTGTCATTATCTATAGTCACTGGGAACTAATTTCGATCCCTGTGAACAATGAATTGATTGACTTGTGTTGTATTTAGAACCCTAATCAAACTGATGCTAGAAAATACCATTCATTGGTTATTAATTGAGGGTATTTATATATCCAGGATTTCGAATCTAAACTGAATAGTTGATGCATCTAATCTCATTGAAAGTGATTGTGGACGAGTAGATCTTATTTGCTTTTCTTTGTAACACATTCATAATCGTAAGTTAAAAGTTCTATCATCTTTGATGATGAAGTTCAAAATATTGACACAGATGACTTATGCATTGTAGGAAAAGCAATTGTTAGAGGTGTACAGACTATCCTGACTGCCAGGGTGCCAATTGTAAAAGTTATTGATTGTGGTACTGGCATTGAATGCGATTTATCAGTAGACAACAGGGATGGCATTGATAAATCTCATATTATTCATGCAATTTCTCTTATAGATGAAAGATTTCAGAAGTTAAGTTGTCTGGTAATTGAATATACCCTTGTCTTTCAATGAGCTGTTGCTCATTTTTGCTTCATGATGATGCATATTTTATTTTGAAAAATTCAAGCATATGTTATATGCTACTGGTCGTATTTGTGATTTTTAGAATCAGTGATACATAAGGCCAAGTTTGAAATGAGAAGAAAATATTTGGCATGTGGCTAAAGGGCAAATACAAGGACTCTTTATAAGGTGATGAACCTAAAGCGCAAGGCAATTGTATGGCCATCTGAAATAGTAGTAAAAGCCTGTACTTATGATGTTAAGTTTGGACAACGTGGAATTCAGGCCAAATGCAAGATTAACCATACCTTTTACAATGAAAGTCTAGGAACATGGGCACTAAATAATTTAGTAATCTTAGTTTCCTTGATCTTTTCTCACTTGTGGGCTGGTTAGCAGGGAACTTGGCTTATTTTGTCAATTTTTTTGTGCTGCTTTTTTTGCATGTGGCAGATGAAATGCTGGGCAAAAACACATAATATCAACAGTTCCAAAGACCGGACTCTAAACTCTTTATCTATTGTCTCTTTGGTCGCTCTTCATTTACAGGTATCATAGACATTTTTATCCATTTTGTTGGGTTAGCTGATATATATTTTTGAATAAAAAACCTTCAATAGTAGACTTGGATTTGGTGCTTTTTGGTTCTATTTCCCAAGGAGTATATTTGGGTTTGGAATATCTTTTCTTGAGCTGTGAAATAAATAAGGACATTTGGCAGATTTTTCCTGTTGGTAAAATGGTGCAATGATTTCCACGTATGGTAAGCACACATTTGCCTTGGCGTTATAATAATCTTGATGTAGTTTTTGAGGATACCAATATCGATAAATGTGATTGCTAAACAATTAAAACATTATTTTCCGAGTTTGCTAATGGCTGAAAAAAATACCTCAAGAAAAAGGTGTATAAGAATTCAGTTAATATCTTCTGTTTTCTGCAGTTAAAATTTACCAGTTTAGAAAATATATTCGGAAAGGGCATCTCTAGGTAATTTTGAAATATTCTTAAGCTGTCAAAACACAATTAAAGAAGCACCGTAAACTTTTGGTGAACATGAAGTTGTGACTTCTAACGTTGAAATGCCACTTGATTCCTAAAATGGTTCCTTGTTGATGCCTGATATATATGACGGCTCTTTAGATATGCCTGGTCTATAAATATGTATCATAATTTTCTTTTGATTTAAATTTAATACTTTGTTTATTCTTATTTTTTATGCAGACTCGCAATCCTCCTATATTACCTCCATTCTCTGCTTTGCTTAAAGGTGAGAGGCCTGCTCGTAGTATCAGAATATTCTCTTGAGAGATTTGATTTGTTTAGTTAAATCCTATGGTAACCGTTGGCCTTTATTATCTATTAAAAGCAGCCGTATCAATTGGAAAAGGCCAAACGTTTTACTACTGGAATTTCTCTTTCTTTTTTAGTAACTGCACTTTTAGACTTGACTATTCGAGTATTTTTTATAAGTAACTTAAATTGGGTGATCACTTTGATACTGAATCTGTTTCTGTAAATATGTAAAATCTGATTTTATTTTATTTTTAATCTGATGTTTGAAATATTTGATACACTCCGTATTCCGCTTAAGTCTGTCATGAAATATCAGGGATTTTTGTGTTTTGTTTGCATGGAAGACCTAAGGCCCCACACACTGTTAAACCGAAGTCTAAAAGAAAATGAATAATTATTTCAACCAAGAAATAAGGACGGGGAAGAATGAGCGAGATGCAACAATGAACAACTGACAAAAATCCTTACTGAGTTATTCTAGACATGCAAAGGCCAATTTGAATTCATAGGTAAAAATAGGATTGGCACTTACAAATTGGTACCATGCATGTGCTCACGTAAATGAATAGAAGTAATAATCAAATGTGTATTATATTACACAAAGGATACCGAAGTCTGGGAACTTAAAATGTTTTCTTGGCCCTCCATTTGAAACCTTTTTCACAATTGCTAGTTTGATTTTATAGAGTCTATATTTTTCAAAATTGATTTTGAAATTCACTTTACAGTCATGTATATTTCATGTTCCAGATGGATCTGATCCAGCAGCAGTGAGGAAGGTTGTTGACAATTATATATCCTTTGGGCAAAAGAACGTTGAGTCATTGGCTGAGCTGCTTATTACTCTTTTTGTCAAGGTAGTTACTGTACTCCTTTGTATGTGGTTTCCTTGTCGTTACAGTCACCAGATTAATCCTAATCCCCATAAGTAAAATTGTGTTATGAGTTATACCATAATGTATTTAAGCTATACCATAGTTTAGGTTGTCTCAATTCTGTGAAGTAATTATTTGATAACATTATTCCTACTGCAGCTAGCATCAGTTGAAAAGCTTTGGGAGAAAGGCCTATGTGCAAGCTTGTATCGAGGATCATGGATTTGTAAATCATGGGGCTCTCGTTCTTATTCAATAAGTGTAACTGAATTTTGTCCTTCTCTGGGTATTGAGAATCCTTCCCTGGTTAATGGAGTTAATTTTTACTGATTATTTCTGTCTACTAGGTTGAGGATTTCGCAGAGCCGTCTGAAAATGTTGCAAGAGCAGTTGGAACTGAACAGGTAAAAACAATATACAGACATATCCGCGAATCTCTCGACTACTTTAGGGAATATCTGAATGGCAAGATGTCGGGAACCAAGTTGATTGATCTTTTGTTTGGAGGAGATGCTCCTTCTACCACTGGCCTTGTGGGTGCTGGGGACATTGACAAAAATATGAAGAATCTTCCTAGTTCAGAAAATCAGCGTCCGACAAAACGGCAGAGATTTGTGGAAGATTTAAAAATAAAGCAGTTTCAGAAACCTATTGGAGGAAACCATCTTGTCCAAGGAAATCAAAGACCAGAGCCATGGAAAGGTTCTGCACTAACCCATCAGGCAGGTTTCCTACAGGGTGGGACCTTCCAACCTCCTTCTACCACTGGCCTTGTGGGTGCTGGGGACATTGACAAAAATATGAAGAATCTTCTTATTTCAGAAAATCAGTGTCCGACAAAACGGCAGAGATTTGTGGAAGATTTAGAAATAAAGCAGTTTCAGAAACCTATTGGAGGAAACCATCCTGTCCAAGGAAATCAAAGACCAGAGCCATGGAAAGGTTCTGCACTAACCCATCAGGCAGGTTTCCTACAGGGTGGGACCTTCCAACCTCCTGCCATTTCTAGTTCCTATAATAATTTGCCTCGTGGTTATTATCCAGGGACAGGTCCTTTTTCTTCCGCCCAAAATCAAGTAGGTTTTGGAGGGTCTTTTAACTCACACCAACTATCAAATCTTGTTCCTGTTCTGAATTCCATTGGTTATCTTGGGGGATTTCGTCAGCAACCTGTACATCCAAATACTTCTCTTGAACCCATTCGTTCACACCATCCTCTATTTAGTAATAATCCATATGATGGAGGACCATCCACCAGTTTCCATGCACCGAAGTGATAAATTTCCTTTCCTGGCCTCTCGTTGTTTCTTGTATGTGTATTGTTTCTAACCAAGATTAAAGTCGCAGAAGAATTCACAGGTAGACCACCAATCCTCAAGCCTCTCCTTGCGTGGGACTAACATAAAGCAGCAGTATTACGGGTTCACATTCTATGCTTCTCCTTTACATGCTTATCCTTCTAATTAGAGGGGTGTAGGCATTTTTTTATATATATATTTTATTTATTTCGATTAAATTATGTTTGCATCTTGAAATTTTTTTTGCGCCCAATATCTCAAATTAATTATTTTTCAGGATACTAGTGTTGCAAGAAAAATATTTCTGAATCTAAGACTAAAAATTAATTAATTTGAGATACTTTGAGTGGAAAAAAAAATTTTTTCAGATGCAACCTATAATATGATCTAAATAAACAATATATATATAAAGAGCATGTAAGGGAGAAGAATGGAATGTGAACCCTGAAAGTTTGAGGATCATACAGCAACCAATTCTTTATTACGTAAGCTTCTTGACCTCTAGCATCTAAATGATTGAAGGGAAAATTAATATTTTGGTCTCAAAGGTTGACTTGATTGTAACTCAGGTGCAACTCAGTCTCTATAGCTTTGACCCGGTTGTAACCTAGTGTCTGAATTTTGCCTCATTGTAACTCAGTTCCTATAGTTTTAACCGTTTTATTATTTAATCCCTATGTTTTAGATAATAAAATCATATACATACATACATTCAAATACATACACTCCATTGAGTGTCTATAGATTGGACAAATTAAGAGGAAAGATTAATTTTTCATTTAATTTAACTGTATCAATAAATGATTCCTTGTTGGATTGTGAAGTTTCAGAGCTAATTTAGTCAAATTATTTTTGCTAAACTTCTCACTTAAATAGTGGAACATGAACCATTACATTTTCATCTTTGAGCGATTGGTTTCTTGTGACAGAAATACTTCTGGGTTTGGAGTCGGAGTTTCTTTCTCTGGTTCTTCAACTGTACTCATCATTACTCAATTGTTGCAAGATATTACTCCTTTTATCCTTAATATAACACATATTTACCTAATTTGATTAGATTAGATTAAATATGTTGGTTAAATTAGTTAGTATAACTTGAATTTTCTAAGACATTCTGGTCATCTTTTTAATTCCCCCATCCCCTCTTCTTGGTTATGGTTGAGAGAGCACCAATAGGGGGTAAATTAGGAAAACATTGACAAATATGAAAATTATGTTTTATATTTAGGATCAAAATTAACTCCCTAAATATATCTTATATAAAAGACGGGAGGAGTGTATGAATTTCTTTGATTATGGGTGAATTTATGCTCAGTCTTGTGGTACAGATAAAGGCCGCACACTTTAAACCATTCTGTTTCTTTCAAAGATCAAACAATTTTTTAAACAATTTTTTCCGATTCTCGTGCTTTGGAAGAGTTCTAATTAAATTACGTTTGTTAACCCATTTTATTTTTACTCCGAGAATCGAATTACGTTTGGTAACACTTTTTTTTTTTCATTCGAGAATCGAATTACGTTTAACACATTTTTTTTCGAAAATTAGAATTACCTAATACAATACAAATCTATTTCTTTATTTTTTTTGTTTACAAATTTCATCAACGATAAAAAAAATAACCAAAATGCCAACATTTCATATTTAACAAAAAATATCTAAAAAATATAATTCATATTTTAACCAAAATGTCCTTTTCTTTAATAATTAATATAATTATTATACTTTACAAATAAATTTAAATTTCCTAAAAAATTATTTATGTAATTTTTATATGCAAAAAATTATTTATGTGGCGGCGACGGTGGTGGGGGCGGCGGTGGCGGTGGCGGTGGTGGTGGTTGTGGCGGTGGTGGTGGCGGCGGTGGCGGTGGTGGTGGTGGTGGTGTGGTGGTGGTGGTGGTGGTGGTGGTTGTGGCGGTGGTGGTGTGGTGGTGGGGTGGTGGTGGTGTGGTGGTGGGGTGGTGGTGGTGGTGGCGGTGGTGGTGGTGGGGTGGTGGTGGCGGTGGTGGTGTGGTGGTGGTGGTGGTGGTGGTGGTTGTGGCGGTGGTGGTGGTGGAGTGGTGGTGGTGGTGGCGGTGGCGGTGGTGGCGGTGGTGGTGGTGGTGGTGGTGGGGGTGGTGGTGGTGGTGGTGGTGGTGGTGAATTAGGATAAATTTTTGCTTGAAGAGGAATGAGTCTTTTTTTTTTGGAGAAAAATGATTCGATTAAATGCCTGCAACGCAGTTCTAAAATTTTAGCTTTTTTTTTTTACTCCCCAAAGATAAAAATAAACCGGTTCATCCCGGAGTAAAAAAACCGGATTTACCAAACACAATTCTCATATATTTTTGTTCCTACATTTAATTTAAGAAAAATCGATTGTTAGAAATGTACTACGCACACCCTAAAAGTGTAGCGCTTCAAAACGTTGTTCTTTAGAGGGATGGGCGTTGGTTGTTGGGTTAATGTTAGAAAAAGTAATTTATTTTCTATCTGAATTTTGTATAAGGTATGGTAAAAGTCAAATTGTAAATGTCTTTGTATTTGGATTGACAGGGGTAGAAATAACTTTTTTTCAAACTAAAGAGTGTTTGATTATTATTTCAAAAGTCAAATTGAGATGAAAAATGATTAAAAATGGCATTTAATCTTATTAAATATTACATATACATGTTAGTTGCATATATTGAGATAATTTGAGGGGAAAAAATATCGAGATAATTGAAGATAAAAATTTAAATTTTTTAAAAAGTTAAATTATTATTAAAAAAAATGATAAACATTACAATCTTTAATTTATCAATTTATCTTTTAGTGATTTTTTATTTTTAAACCGTGCCATTGCTCTAGAGATCCATCAATTTATTTTTTATATGATTTTTTATTTATCTAAATAGCTCTTCTCTTTTGACCGGTGAACAATGACCCTTCTTCCTCTCCTTCTCTTTGCAACTCTCGCTTTCTTCTTGAAGATAAAACCAGGAATCCACGGTTGCCACATAAGGTGCTTCTCAGCTTTTACATGCTCATCCCTCTAATTAGAGGGATAAAGACATTTTTTTAATTTTTTTATATATATATTATATTTATTTAGATTAAAATTATATCTTTTTTTTTTGGCCTCCAAGATCTTAAATTAATTAATTTCTGGATATTGGTATTACAGAAAAACATTTCGAATGCAGACTAAATTAATTAATTTGAGATAAGAGGTGTAAAAAAATTCCGAAAAAGCCCATATATAATTTAAATCTAAATAAATATATTATATAAAAAATAAAAAATATCCATCCCTCTAATAAAAGGACAAGCACATAAGGATGTGCACCTAATATGAACCTGGTCGCTATTCACTCATGGCGAATTGCTGCTTCGTAGAGGACCTGCACGAAAATGACAGAGAAAGGACAAGCCCCTCGCCCAACACCCAAAGCTCAGTGAATCAGCTTCTGAAAAAAAATGAGCTTTTTTCGGAGAACTTCAATGAGTGAAAAACCAGCCCAAACACCGGTTTCCCTGCCTATCCCAAGGATAGGCAGGGGGAGATTGTCTTATTTGGGTTCTAGATAAGATTTGAATCGGTTTAAATTTAATATTTTTTATTTGGTGATTTTTAAATTAAAAATTTATTTTTAAAAAAATATTAGTTGAAAGATTATCTTTATTTTAGATTATCTACCTATTAAAATAATTTTTTTTTAAAAATATATAGGCCTTTCAGATATCATATGGATGGCCTCCCAGATGAGATATCTTTCTCCCCGCCTATCTTATAGATAGGCAATCTGATTCCACCCAAACACCTTTTTTTTGTGGTAAAAAAACACCTCCTTTGTTCTCCACTTAGCTTTTTTTTCAATTTCGCTGGCTTTTGAGGCGTGAAAGGCCAATCTAAACAAGCTTAGATGGATGGAAGCTTGCGTTTAGGAAATGAAATTATATATATATATATATATATATATATATATATATATATATATAAAGGGAAAAAGAAAGTCATGAGGCCTCTTCAATTGCCGAATGAGAGGGGCTAATTATGCATAATCTCTTCTAACCTTAGAATAATGCAACTCGCCCATTTAACTGATGAAATTAACAAAAATAGGTCATTTTTATTTGAAAATTGTGTTAGCAAATGTGATGTGCACACGTTGATAACGCATTTGTGAAGATTGAGTAGAGTAAAACTTAAGGGATTAAAAAAGGGGATAATGATAGCCAGGTCCTAATAAAAAATAAGTAAAAAAGTCCCAATGAAATTCACATATCAAAAAAGTTTTTGGTACTATTTTGATATTATTTGTATTGAAACAAAATCCGTTTTTTAAATTTTGTTGTGAATATAAAGACTTCCTATTGTGAATATAGCTTTTTCTGTTGTAAATGACCAAATTTTAAATTTTGTTGTAAATATAGTATTTCCTGTTGTGAAGCAAGCCTTTTTCTATTGTTAATGACCTATGACGCTTAGAGTGAGTTTCAAACAAAATCCAAGTGTTTAAAATTTGTTGTGAATATAAAGATTTCTTTGTTGTGAATATAAATTTTCATTGTTAATGCGCTTTTAAATTTTGTTGTGAATATAGTACTTTCAATTGTCAATATAAATAATATCAAAAAAATCCTGCAACTTTTTTGATATGTGAATTTCTGTTGGAACTTTTTTACTATTTTTTATGGTCTTTTTAGAACCTATCTATCATTTTCCCTTGAAAAAAACCCTAGTTATTTTCTCCCCGTTGAAAATGCATTTGTGAAGATTGGAAACTTCTTTGGTGGGTCAAACTTTCCTGTCATACTACCTATTATTTCCTCTTATCCTTATAATAAAACACCAATTACCAATTCTCACAAACAATAAAAACAGTTAAAGTCAATAAAGTTATTCTACTATTTAAGTAACTTCCAATATTACTTCTACTAATTACATTAAATTTTATTTATATTAATTATTATTCTTATCGACTACCCTTATTAATTATGGGAGTACATGAGAAAAAATAATTAATTTGTCTTGGGAACAAGTAAGTGCCTTATAAAAAGGACCAAATACATTTTGTAGTTGGTGCCTTATAAGTACCAGAGGGAGTATTTTTAATATAAGAGTTAATTAGAAAATGAATTTGGATATAAATATACAACCCCTAAATTTATAATTTTTTTAGGGATAGGATATTGTTACTACCAATCAACGTTACTACCAGTTTGTTTCACCTTTAGATCAGAATCTCATCCACCTCTATCATTTCTCTCTCTTATTGAGATTCTGATCTAACGGTGAAACAAACTGGTAGTAACAATATCCTATCTTTTTTTTTTAAATGTCTTTTTTGTTTTTTTTGCCTTCAATTCAAAATATCCTTATTATATGAGAGTAGTCATGATGAATGATGGTAACTTGTATTTGCTACAAATAATTAACATAACTAAGTTTCTTACTCTACTCAAACTAGTCGAGGGAGAAAGATAACTAAGTTACTTAATTTATTAAAGTATATTTTTAGTCTTTTAAGTTTTACGTGAGGTATACTTTTAGTCCCTTCACTTAATAAAATATACTTTTGGTCATATGTTTTTAGGGATAGGATATTGTTACTACCAATTAGTGTTACTACCAACGTTACTACAAGTTTATTTCACCATTAGATCAGAATCTCATCCACCTCTATCAGTTCTCTCTTCTATTGAGATTTTGATCTAACTAAAACAAATTAGTAGTAACGCTTGGTAGTAACACTAATTGGTAAGTAACAATATCATATCTCATATTTTTAACTCCATTAATGTTGTTAACGAAAAATGTTATGCAGCAAACTTAATTAATGATTGTAAAGCTAACAAAGATTAGTTAAATTTTAATTTTTTAATATAATATATTTAGATTATTAAATTAAAATAAGTAGACAAATCACTGCAAATGATTTGAAAGTTTTGATATTTAAATTATTGAACTATTATATTAAGATTATTAAACTATTTTTTGTAATACAATCAAGGTTTTGATATTGATTTTTTTTTTTTTTTTGTCAAAGTTTTGATATTGACTACTTCATTAGGTTTTTAGATATTTTTCAATTGACACATTTTAAATTGAAGATTAATACTATTTAATTACACAATCATCATCACTTGAGTCTATTATGTCATCATTTTCTATTAACAGTGTTAAAAATTACATGACCAAAAATATACTTTATAAAATTAAGGAACCAAAATTATACCTCATTTAAACTTAAATGACTGAAAATATACTTTTAACTTAATCTATTTTATTGTCCTTTTCCCATTAGTGAACCAACTCTTATGAAGAAATCCCAATTACCAAGGGCAAGCCGTTCGTTTTTTTTTTTTTTTTTTTTGTGTGTGGTGGAAGGGCAAGCCATTTACCATTAGTTCTTGATCATAAATAGTAGGACCCAAAATACAAACTATGGGAATAAGATTCCAACATTGCTTTTTTTTATAAAATAAATAAATAAATCCGTAATTTGTTTCCCGTAATCTTGATGTAAAACTATAAATTTATTTATTTTTAACATATTCAATACCACATGTTAATCTCGATTCAAACATAATTAATCTCAAATAGATTTAATTCTTCCTTTTGTAATTTTTTTCATATAAAAATTTCAAAATATCCACTTTCGTTACAACATCAGTGAAGATATACTCTTGAAATTAAGCTCCATCATGAAAAATTAATAAAAGACAAGGATGGTTCTCAAAGTAAAGGACTAATAATGATAATCAATTTTATCTCTGGTATTATCGTGATCTTCATAAATCTCAGGGAACCAGGATGCTCGATGAAAAAAGTTCTGGTAGCAACTTCTGTATAGTTATGATCTTCATAGATCTTAAGGAACCAGAATGCTTACCACCTTACTTGAACGGGATCTGTTCTACAGGGCTCGAACCAACGTGTCCTTGAGTTCCCAGGAACCAGAATAATGAAAAAATTTCTGGTAGTAACTTCTGTATAGTTATGATGCTGCTCACGCAAGTACCCAACAGCTTTTACATAAAACACATAATTTCTTAATAAACAACTTCGTTCAGTTAATGCTCCTCATCTTCCATGTCTTCGGAATCTTGTCCATTTGCATCTTCATCATCAATGTCTTCTGAATCTTCGCCATCTTCATCTTCACCTTCACTATCTTCTGAATCTTCTCTACCTTGATTCTCCTGCGTCTTGTCATCATTTTTCCCTTTGTCACCATCGTTTCCTAACAAGAAAGGGGTAATCCAATTGAAGAACATATATCTCATCAACAAAAGACACATTTAACAAAATCATATGATTAAGAGAAAAGAAGAAACGGTGGCAAAGGAAACTGTCGTTCTATATGCAAACCAGGCACACATAATGCAGTCATCTGATGCAAATAGCAATCTCTAATCTAGAATAAGAGATCTATAACAAGAATCATCACTTCGCAATGATTTCTTTAAACATCAATAATAAATGTTTAATGAAAGAAGTCTGGTTGCATTCTTAAAATTTGAGAGAAAATATACTAATGGCTAATAAAAGGGGGTTTAGGTCTCTGAATGCCAATGCTCCTACATATCAATTTATAATGCCAAGTAACAGATATTTTCTTAGCGCAGGAAGGAAAAGGTAAGAGATATTTACCGTATTCACTGAAGAGGATTTCACCCGAACACAGCCCTTTCTCAACCTTGATTAGTTTAAGTGTCATTCTGGGCCCAACCTCTTGAAGCTTCACCGCACTTTTTGTAGAAGCACGATTAACTCTACCAAGATCACTTGCTAAAGTTACTGTTGCTGCTTCCTCGTCTGCTTCACTCTCTGATCCATAGCCAGCCCTTCAAAAGCACAAAAAAAAAAAAAAAAACTTAGAACAATAACGAAAAAAAGGAGAAGAATATTCAATATGATTAATTATTTTCCATCCTTAGTTTTTGGCTCGTTTCTCAATTCCTGTTCTTTCTCAGAATGAAAAAGATTATAGTATAAAAAGAAATTGTGCAAGAATACAGTTCAAGAAATATCTCACAAGAGAAGAATCCTTGAAAACCGTTAGGTCAATTCATATACATAACTGTCCAAGATGCTAATCCCAAGTTCTTAGGTACGTAATTCAAGGAGCTGAAGATTCACAGAAGATTTATAAATCATTTCAAAGGGACCTATAGCCCAAGATTAAGGAAGGGAAATGATGTGGACAAGGGAAATATTCAAGAGGATTACAATAAGGGTCTGGGTAAAGAAGGGGTGAATAAGTAGGTAGCATGCATTTTACTTTTTTGTTTTAAATCCTCTAATGGTTAGTGAAGTGTGTGTGGGAGAGTATTGGCCTTTTGAAAATCCAGTGCCTTATATTTTATATTCATGCTGTTACTTGTACTCTAAATGTTATCTGATTGTAATTTCCGTTGATGGGTGTACGAGTGAGACGTGATTGGCTTGAATCATTATTCCCCGCTGTAACCCTGCTTTGTTGTTCAGTAATGATATCATCAATCCCACGTTGTTTGTTGTCTATTTCTGGTTTTCTCGTTATAAGCCTAGGCTCCATCACAATTCATAAAATAAATAAAACATGCATCAAGTTCTCTGGTAAGTAATTCAGAAAATAAAACGGTTGCAAAATGTCAGGAAAACCTGACTACAAAGGCCATAAATAAATCATATTAACCCTCTCCCCAACCATCTTCTAAAGATTAAAAACAATACGATGTAAAGCAAGTGTCTTACTTTGTGATAAAATCGCTCACATCATGAAGATTGCTTAAATCAGGGACTTGATGGTTTTGCACAAATTTTCTTATTCTGCGAGAAACACCTACAGGTTGTAATCTTATGGAATAATGCCGAAAATCAATTAGCTTCGTGTCCTTGTTGTAATTAAGCAGCACAATTCTCTGGCAAGAGGAGAGTTTAACCTAAAACAAAACATTAGGTATTAAGTAACGATAAAAAGGATGAAAGAATTGAGAATGTTAAACCAATCATTAAGTATGCCATTGGGTTTAAAACTTACAGTTTTAACATCAATAGTTGGGAATATGTTCTGAAACATGTTAGTTGTAAGCTGTAGGGGAAGGTCTCCACTCACAAAACCAGAAAGCACAATCTACCAAAAATAATTAACCAGCATCTTAAATAATCATTTCTCAACATTCTACTAGCAGACTAATAACATCTGGAAATATAACTCAAAAGCAAGTGAGTGAAGTGACTTCCAATGAACAGCTGCGGATAAGATATTTTACCAAAGCTGAATTTTTGAAAAGATCTTTCGGGCACCGAGGACGCAACTGAGATTGAGCAATGTCAGCTGCCAATGAGTATTCATTTATCTTAAAAGTAAGAGTAGGTCCTTGAGGGGTTGTTGCAACCCTCAAATAAGGCGCAGTTGCAGTTTTTGACAATATCAGGAAATGCGTAACACCCATAGGTCCAGCAACGTTCATAAAGTCTTTTAGATTATTTCGTTTTTTTTCCTACAAAAAGAAGAAAAGATGTATAGTCGACAAAAAGGATTTAACTAGGGATAGATATGCAAATACATGCAGAGTGCAGCCTGCAGATTCCAAATGAAATAGATATTGGTGTAAAGCAATAATACGGCTGAGAAATATCAACATTTGCAAGCTTCAAGCTACCAATAATCTACTTTAATTTCCAATAGAGGCTAGATTCCTAAGCTTAAGTCAGGAAGCAATTTCCTTTGTAGTTTAGGGTCTGTCTGGCAGGAAGGAAAGGGAGGGCAGAGAAAAAAATTTATATGTTGGATTTAAAAATATTAGAGATTCGGCGTTATACAATTTTAATAAATATAAGATGTAGAATAAAAGGGTAAGAAAAATTAATTAAAAACTTTTAATCCCACTTCTCTAATTTTTTAAAATCTAATTCATAAAAATTTTCCCTCCCCTCCATATCCCTCATACCAAACAGCCCCTTAAACTCTTCATAGCATGACAGTCATTTCCTACCCTCCAACGTCATATTTCACAATCAAGCAGAAAAGACTAAATTCCAATAATGCACAGTTTATTAGTTGACTTCCATATAAGTATACACAATTCATTCCAAAATGTTCAGAGACCTGCCCATTTGTTAGACTTGTTAGCAAACAGATAGCACTTCACAATTAAAACTAATTTTTCTTCTTCTCATAGTTTAACTAATCTAATGTAGATGACACTGCAGTAGAATATGAATAGAAAACACACACACACACACAAAAGTAAGAAACAATGTAGAAACATTTACCTTGAGGTTGAGAGCAGTATAAGGCAGCATTAACTTTCTCAGGTCCATCTGAAGTTGCCTGAGAGGACCAGGCAACTTCCCTCTTGAAAACACAAAACTCTTTGGGATCTTCTTTCCCGTAATAGGATCCACAGATGGTTGCTGTTGCTGCTTCTGATTCTTTATGACAACAGGCTTCCTAACGAAGCTCTTCTTTTTCCTCTGATTCATTCAAAAGGATAACGAGACACAACAAATGGTTAAGCAAAATATAAAGTCCATAAAAGAGAAGAACCAAAAGTGGAGGTGATCTTGTTGGATGTCCAAGAAACTTTAAAAAAAAACGTAACTTCCAATTCATTAATAAGAAAAACAACGTATATAGACAAGGAAAGCTTCAAACTAACAGTGTTGCCTCCCGGTGTCTCCTCCATCTGACTAATTTAAGGACCATTAAAGCAAGGATATTAAAAAAGAACAAGAGGGAATAGGTCATCTCACCATGGTTAGCGAAAGAGTGACTTCGCGGATCTCAAAGGAATTTAGCCTCTCTTTCCACAGTACTCGGAAGAGTCTGATGGGGTAAAAAGGGTTGCAGTTGCAGAAACACTGTCAAATTGATAATACAAACCCAACGAAGTTAAGATTAAGCACTCAAGTACAAGAATCAATCAATAGCAGGACCATTAAAAAAAGAAATAAAGAAAGACATCTTGTAGGTCGGAGGGGGTGGAATGAAGTTACAAGAAATTGCAGAATCGACAGTGACACAGAGCTTAGTTTGGACCATAAAAGGGCCAATAGCCAGTAGGTAAGGGTTTTGGAGCGGTAGAGATGGAAAAAGGGGGGCAAGAGAGGGCGAAAGCACACCTGAGATGGAAGACAGAATAAGAAGCCGCAGATGGGGCGGCAAGGACGGCGGCGCCAAAATGACAGAAATTTGAGCTTCGCTTAAACTTTAAACGTTCATTCCCAAAAAACGCACTTTGCTCCATCCTTTCCTTTCCGCTTTGCAAACATGTCTGTCTGGATTCACTGTGACAGAAGGTTTTTTTTTTTTTTTAATCCAAATGTGGAGATGCGTCTGAGTTAGGAAAAAGTGAGTTGAGATATAAAATAACTGAAAAGAATATAAATTTTATTGAATACTAAAATATTTAATTATAATAAATATAAAATAATTTATTATAAATGTATGTATACAAAATATATTATAAAGCATAAAAATATTAAATTTTTAACTAAATAATATTCTTATATAAATTAAAATTAAAAATGATTTTTTTAATTTTAGAAATCAAATACTTTTTGGGTGAGATAAGACAATTTTAGGGATGTTTGTGGGACCATGGAAATCTTTTTCCCCATTGTTGGATGCTTAGTACAGTGCCGCTGGACTAGCTGAACACTTGGACTTGGCTTTTGATAAAAAGCCACATTTTAGTAGAAGTCAGATGAAAAAAAGAAAGCTAAACCCAAATAGAAAAATATGAGCTGGCTTCTGGACTGAACTTTTTTTAAAAAAAATACTGGTTGAAACGCTTCCAAACAGGCCCGTTATTTTCTGCACAAATGCCCGTCCAAAGTCGATTTATAAAAGTATGCGAGTTAAGAAACAAGTTTACCTTGAAGTTGTCATCGATAAGCGAATTATGTCGCGAAAGTTTTTCTAGGACAATTTTACCCGAGAAGTGTAAAAATGGAGCAATTTTACCCTAACAGTTATACCAATTAATTTTAATAACTAGTTGATCAAATATCTTGTTAATAATCCACATGTTATCTAAATTATTTTTGTTAAGATACAAAGTTCATGTGTCATCTACTTTTTTTCACAGTTAAATTCAAAACTTCATGGACAAATTTGTATCTTAACAAAAATGACATGGATGACATCTTGATCGACATGATCAATTAACTGTCAAAATTAACTCGATATAACGGCGCAGGACAAAATTGCTCCTTTTTTACGCTTCAAGAAAAAAATTGCCCCTTAACCCAAAGTATAAACCTACTCATGAATAAATTAATATATTTTAAATAATATACTTTCATCGATCCTAAATATACGACAAAGTTTGTAGTGTAAGCACTACAAACTTTGTCCTATATTTAGGACCGGAGATATTATATTTTTTGATATGATTATATTAATAGAGGAAAAATCATTGAAAAGTTCCCTTTTTATTGATTAGTGTTATAAACATATTAAATTATGTGAATATCTATTAACTCTTAACTTTCCATAATTCATGAAAATTATTTACGTATATTATATTATATATAATATATACTCCTCTCCTGTTCTAATTATAGAAATAATTTTAAAGTGTAAATTGATTACAAAAGTGTTTCCTATAATTAAGATCCAAGATAATATTATATATAGGCGTGTTGGCGGTAAAGATGTGCTGCCCAGCCTATAATTGGGAATTGGGGAGAGCAATTTGTATCTTATCTTATGCGCGTATGAATGCTAGCTAGATATATGTCATTTGCATTCCAAGTATTAAATGAGGTGTATGTTTTCTTGGGCTATAAATAGCCACACACACAACAGCCTTAGGTACCCTCATATTTTCCGAAGAGAGCGAGGAGAAGTGTGGAAAAGTATTGTAAATTGCTTCCAGATTTCTCTTTTGAATTTCTTCTCTCTTATATCTTACTCTTTTATCCAATATTTCTCTTAGTTTTATAACAATTACAAGGGTATTAATTGGAATACTAATATTTTCTATGTATAAAAATGTATTAAGTTCTTTTTACCAATAAATTTTTATATAGAGAATTTTCACCAATTTGTTTTGTATTTATATGTAGTGTAAGTATAGATGGCGCCCTAATAAAACGAGGAGGCAGTGGACTAAATATTGTTTCCCATCAATATTTTTACCCGAAATGATGTCGCTTGCGAGCAAGGAGGGCAGCGAACTAAATGGGAAAAGGAGAGAAGAAGCCACGTCCCTCAGCTTGACTTCACAATTTTCTTAGTGTCCATTTAAATTAGTGGTAGAAGCTGTTTTTCCAACATAATTTACTGTATACGAAATAAGTTTGTAAGAGTATTTTTATCTCGACTTCAACTTGCGTAGACGTACTTTTTAAACGCCAACCCAAATAGATCCTATTGGTTCCCCTAGCTGGCTAACTCCAATTCTCCGATGCAATTTCTTTTTATTTTGAATTAGAGGGACATGCAATAATAACATGAGATGATAAGTGATATCTATGTAGGTATCTCATCTAACATAAGATTTGTTACTATTACTCCAGCTTCTAATTATAAGGCTAGTTGACTTTTTTTTTCGAGAGAGATTAAGGAAGCCAAATAAGTTACTTAATCATTTCATATGTTGTATTTTCTTATATTATATATTAGTTTATTAATCAAACTATTTAGTTTGAAGAAAAAATAAAAATAAAAATACTCTAAGCTAATTTAATTAGCTTCCTAATATCTCTAAAAAAAGTCAACTAAATCTTATAATTGTGACCTAGGAAGGAGTATTATATTGTAGGGAAATACACTTCTCAAGTTGTAAGAGAAGTGTATCCTCAAATGTTATAGATACAAAAAGATATGGCCCCACCATTTCCGTCTGAGTTTTTATATATATATATATATATATATATATATATAATGTGGGTCCTACCATTTCATGTGTGTGTAGGAATCTTCTTCTTCTCATGCAACATGAGAAGTGTAAACCCCTATATTGTATATATAAACCCTTTGCTTGTATTTTATCTCATCAAGAAATTTAAAAAGCATTCAAGTCGCCCCAACTATTTTTAAATTAATGTTTATTTCAAAATCTGTAATTACTAATTAAAGATTATTATTATTTGTAGCTGTTATGGAATTAAATATTAGGCCAATTCAGGTGAGGCCCAATAAGAGGTAACTAAACCCTAACCCTAAGGTACCTCTATAAATAGATGGTAAATCCTAAGGTACACATCTTCTACACTCTCCCTCTTTACAATTCCGCTACACAGAGCACACACCTCACTCATTGGGTGAAAACCCTCATGTTTGTACTTTGTGATCTCCTATCTCTTAGGTATCTCATCTATGAATATTTGGGGAGAGCTATTTGATCCTACATCAATATTCTAGTCCACCTAGGGCTATACACTTGTGTTCTACAAACAGAACATTGGCGCCGTCCGTGGGGAATCGGTAAAATTCGATTCTCGCGACCAAAGATGGTCAATGATTTCAATTCTGGGCTCACCAGAAATTAGAAGAAAATGAAGAAAAGGACTTTCAGTCTAGCCTCGCAAAAGATATTATTGCCTGATTCTGGGCTCTATCCGTTGGTTCCAAGCGTTTCTGATTTCAGCGACTGATTCAGGGCCATCACTCGATTGGGTTCGGCACATGTCATGTTCTGGTTCTGGGCGTTTGTTCCACAACGAGTTGTATTAGGTTTGCACTACCTCCAATTCCGTTGAACGCTTGGTTTCTTCCAAGATTCGATGAAGGGTATGTTTGAGTTGTTGCAAGTCATGCATTTGGCAATTAAGCTTGGTGTTGAAGCTTTAAGAATAAGAAGCATTCAAAAGTCGATTAACACTTGCAATTTGTTACAATTTGGAATGATTGGTGTTGTGGATGGGATACAAGTCGGATCATTCTCTTCATGAAGTGGCCGAGAAATTGTTGGCCGGGATAAAATTAGGTCTTCATGCAGTGGTTGGGATCCTCTTCATGAAATGGCTGGGATTAGAGTGGCCGGGATCCTTTTCGGCCAAGGTTCAATTTCAGTTGCCATAGATGGAGGGTCGATGGAATTAGGGGACTTTGCAGGTGGCAATTGCTGCATCGACAAGCTCCTCGAACACATGATTCAATCCATTCGCTTGTGCCGCATCATCTTGATGAAAAACCAGGCTCACTGCGTTTCTCCAGCTGTATCTTGGTCGGAAGCAAGGGCCTCGGCATATGGTAATTGCTTCTCTTTCTCCCGCCAAGCACACTGTTGATGGTGACGAAACGTTGACAGAAATTGCAGCTTTTGAGGATTCTATGAAGTATGAGATTAATAAAGCTTGTGCTATACTTTTCCCTGGAATTGGATGATAAGAGGGCTCACAGTGACGGTGTTTGGTGTAAGGAAACCTTAATCACCAAGCTGATTGCCGGGATGCTTCACATATTTGCCATGCATCTAGCCCAGCGTGGTATATTATTTCTCCTGGTACTCATGACTATGCAAATGGAGAAAAAGATTTTGTTACTCCTATCCGCCTGAATCATTGCCGAGATGCTCCAAATATTTGCCGAGATTGAATTGCGACGGGATGTTTTGAATCGGGATATAATGTCGTGACGCTTAACTATTATCAATGCCGAGATTGAGTTACCGCTTGCTTTTATATTGAAACTTCTCATCGTCAAAGATATCCCTGATGGATGTCTTAATCATCCCACTTGAGCACAAACAGGCATTGCAATTACAAGTTTTACGGCAAAATGGGCAACACTCTACAATTTCTGCTACTGTCATATCAGGATACCGTTGCTTGATGCACTTATCACATTTACTGCATGGGACATAGTTTAATCTATCTTTTTTCATGCACTGATGACAAATCCAGCGACCTCTCTTGATATTCCTCCTACTTGATGCAATGTAATCGTCGTCAATATGGTTTCTCGAATCGGAAGAAGGCAATCTGGATGCTGGTGTAGAATGCGATGTGATACTGCTCGAGGATGGACTCTCTGCACTTGAATTTTCCTCATGTCTTTAATACCCATAAGTCTCTGTTGGAAGCATCTTCAATGGGTTAGGGACGACTAGAAAAGCAACTTCAATTCCCAATGAAATGGTGGAAAGAGGACTTGCCCCAAATGTTGTTACTTATAACATGTTGAAATTGGACAAACTTTTGAATGTGAAGCAATTGAATGATGGTTCAAGGAATGCAAGGAGAGTCTTCACAAACTAGTTTGCTAGTTTGCCCTTTAACTCTTAAAGAACTAAAAAGAACGAAGCAACACAATTTCGACATGGCTTGTACGTCATTGAGAGGAGAATAAATTTTACCTGATGGCGTTTAGAAATATTGATTGAGCCTCACATCAACAGCCTTCTTGAAGGCAATGCGCAAAGAATCATTATCTACAATCAAGAGGAAGCGCTTTACAACTCTTGTCAATTTTGGGGTGCTTGGTGAATTTAACCAAGTTATTTTAGTTTTGATCCTAATGCATCTACTATTACCGCATTCTCCTCTATTATGGGATGGTTTAATTGGTGCTTAAGGAGATGTGACCGCTTTCTTGAGAAGCTTAATCCAAAGGAACATCTTCTCGAAGCCGTTGAATGAAAGATAACTCTAAGGTTATATGGAAAGGAGTTTGCGAATCAATATTTGTTGAAGGTAATGTGCTTCCTCTTTCTTGATTATGTCACCAGTAGCCTGCTCACAGACTTTCTTGCAGTCAATATTTGCATGCTTAATTCTTACTATGAAAAAGCTTAGGAGAAAAGGCAATTGGCTATATTACATAACAACCTTTTGTCCGTGGCAGAGCAATGGGCCCATTAAGCATAGCAAAATTAGCAGTGTTATTTCCAAAAGTTTATTTATACTCATGTGCTGTTATATAAATCTAAGGTTGTGGATGAAGTGGTCGCTAAGGATTTTATGGAAATCTAGGCAAAAGTTTCCTTGGGTTTCCTTTGGCCAAGATGTTCACAAATTTAATGATTAAAAGTATGTCTTTAGAGATTACTTTAAGGGATGTGCCGCCAGGATCTTTCAAGGCTATGTTTGACTTTTTATACATTGGGAAACTAATTGATAAAGTTAATATAGATTCTGGTTTTTTGTTGCTGGAGCTGCTTTTAGTGGCTAACCAATTTGATATCAATATATTATTCTGGTTATTTGTTGCTGGAGCCTCTTGGGTGAAGAACTCAATATGTCCACTCCTTCATGCGGTTTCTTTGATCCGATCATGTAGCCATGTTAAAGAAATATGTCAGAGGAAATTCATAATGAACTTTGACTATTGTACTAGTGCAAGTGCCGACTTTGTCTTGTTAGATGATACAACTTTCAGCAATATAATTCAGCATGACAGAGGAAATTCTATTGTTGATGACATTGGTTCTCTCGAAATCAACTTGAGTAATTTCGAGTGGAAGAGGAATGACTTTCTTACCATAACCTTTATGATCATGATATCCGGAAGAAGAAGGAGGTGAGTAATTATTTAAATTGATCAACTCCCTATAATATAGGCATGCTGCACTATATGATGACCCGAATGACCGTGATTGTAATAAGCTCATCTGAATTTAATCCTGATATTATCAGTAGAGTTGGTAAGGGGTATAAGTTTTGGCTTTCTTACCATAACCTTTATGATCATGACATCTGGAAGAAGAAGGAGGTGAGTAATTATTTGAATTGATCAACTCCCTATATTATAGGCACGCCGCACTATATGATGAAACGAATGACCGTGATTGCAATAAGCTCATCTCGAATTTAATCATGATATTATCGTAGAGTTGGTAAGGGGTATAAGTTTTGGCTTTCTTACCATAACCTTTATGATCATGATATCCTAAGAAGAAGAAGGAGGTGAGTAATTATTTGAATTGATCAACTCCCTATATTATAGGCATCGCTGCACTATATGATGACCCGAATGACCGTGATTGCATTAAGCTCATCTCGAATTTAATCCCGATATTATCGAGAGTTAGTAAGGGGTATAAGTTTTGGCTTTCTTACCATAACCTTTATGATCATGATATCCGGAAGAAGAAAGAGGTGAGTAATTATTTGAATTGATCAACTCCCTATATTATAGGCATACTGCACTATATGATGACCCGAATGACCGTGATTGCAATAAGCTCATCTGAATTTAATCCTGATATTATCAGTAGAGTTGGTAAGGGGTATAAATTTTCTTTAGGAAATGTAGAGTCTGCAAAACAATGCAAACTAGTTTCTACTTCGATTTATTGCGGAAGGCTGTGGTGGAGTACATTTGGCCTATAATTCGATTGATCCAAGGAATGAAAGTAATCCAAAACAATTGCAAGCCTTTCCTTCTCATAGCATTTTGAAGGTCTCCATGGAGCGATCTTTTATAATTCGAGTGGGAAATTGCTTCATCAATTAGCAACCTCCCATTCATTGACAATTCTTATTATGGTGAAGAAGTGTATAATTTCAAGGAGGAATTGCAGCTGTTGGGTGTGATTTTTGGCTTTAGTGGAAGATATCTACCTGTTATCAACTACTTAAAGTCACCCTTTAATTCGATCACAATGACACAGTCGAGGCTATTATCTTGATGCTAGAAAACATGCTTTTCTTAAATTGCTTGTTAGTGCACTTCAAGGATCATTTTCACCTGAGGAATCATTTGTTTTCCTACTTGGGAATCTATGAGTTGATGCTGCTTTACCACTATTTTCAGCTGACTAATGAAAGTGGATCTATAGTCACCCTTAGGGAGTAAATTTTTAAATCCATCTGTGGCAACATGAAATTCTACATATGTGAATTCTTTTCTCCATGCGCTATTTGGTTGTCTATTTTTTGCAGACTGGGCAGATAAAAGATTTCATCATTGAGCCCGGTTACAATGAATCTGGTTAAAACCCGAGCTCCGTAGAGATTTTGGCTAAAACATATTCCTCCGGGATGCGGTAACGCCCACATTAAGGTTAACACGTATTCCTTCGGGATGCGGTAAAATCGAGATTTTGGCTAAAACTTGTTCCTCCGGGATGCGGTAACGCCCACATAATCGTTAAAACGTATTTCTTCGGGATGCGGTAACACCGACATAGAGGTCAAACCGGGACATGGTATGACCGTGATATTGGCTAAAACGTATTCCTTCAGGATGCAGTAACACCCACATAATGGTTAATACATGCTTCTTCTGGAACACGGTAAAACCGACGAAGCCCATTGTGGTTGTGATTCATCAAAGTTTTAAGGTAGTAAAGTTAGTCGTCACAACGATCCTAATCAAGTCAGACTGTTTAGAGTTTGGTTACAACACTGAACCTAGACATGTGACAAATGGCTCTTACTCCCGATGATTTACGGTCAACCACTCCGGAGTGTTCCACGTCTTTGGGTGGTCCCGGACACTGTATTTTGCGTAATGATTTTCGACTCGGCCCAAGTCATCAAATAAAACACGACGAGTTTTAAAGGCGGAACCCGTTACACCGATTACGCTTAAAATCTGAGTTCCATATGGAATGAACCCTTACGACAAGGACAAAGGCGGACCCGGTTACACCGAATCTGGTTAAAATCCCAGCTCCGTATAAAGTTTTGAAGGCGGACCCGGTTAAACCGAATCTGGTTAAAATCTCGACTCCATATGAAGTTTTGAAGGCGGACCCGGTTACACCGAATCTGGTTAAAATCCCGGCTTTTTGTAGAGTTTTGAAGGCAGACCCGGTTAACTGAATCTGGTTAAAATCCGGCTCCGTATGCAAATTTATGTTAAGTCATCAATGCATCCGACCACGAGATTTGAACTACTAGGTCAGGGGCAATAGAGTGGACAACGAGTTGTTCGTGGAAAAACATGTTATCAATAACCGGGATTAATGCAAACTCGGACAAGTATTCGAAATGAGCAAGTTGAACGATTTGCGCAAACAATAAGTATTTTTCATTGATTATGATTTGCTTACATATTATTAAATGCAGGAAATTATCCCGTGAAAAATGATTATGAAAGCAAGCAAGGGATCTTATTTCTTCTTGCACAACCTGAATAAGCTGGATACATCTCGGCCAAGTTCGCGTTTCATATCAAACAAATAATACATCCCAACAGCTCAGAGACCTGAACTACCGGGCTGAGGGGCAACTGTTATGAAATTAAATATTTTGCCCATTCAAGGTGAGGCCAACAAGAGGCAACCAAACCCTAACTTTAAGGTACCTTCTATAAATAGATGGTAAACCCTAAGGTACACATCTTCTACACTCTCCCTCTTTACAATTTTGCTACACAGAGCACACATCCCACTCCATTGGGTCAAAACCCTCATGTTTGTGCTCTGTGATCTCCTATCTCTTAGGTATCTCATCTATGGATACTTGGGGAGAGCTATTTAATCCTACATCAATATTTTAGTCCACCTAGGACTATACACTTGTGTTCTACAAACAGAACAGTAGCGGATGATAACAAGAGAAGAAAAATAGTAATCTTATACTGATTAATAAGGATAAGGACTATTAATTTTCGAATGAATGTATGGTTTGTTCTGTACAGGCCTACATGGAGCTTGAAAGCTATCCTCTTTTTTTAATTCTTTATTTTCTTAAAAAATAGTTTTTCTGAAAATAGTTTGATTTGTTTGAGAATTCATTTATTCTTTTTCTCCAATTGGTCAAAACTCAAAAAGTGTCTATATTTATTATATTCGTGCGTCCGGGTCTTGCAGCCTTAAATTGATTCGAAATAATACAGGATTAAGACACAAAATAAGAAATATTTATCTAATTAATTTAGATTAAGGAAGTTTTAGTTAAAATAATTAACATGACATGTTTTTTCTAAAATATCATAATCATCTTATTTAATTCCATTTATTTCTCGTTTACTTGATTATGTTTGAGGGAGTATCAAGGATGATACATTGGGAAAATATTAAGAAATATAATAAATAAGTTTTATATTTAGGAAGAAAATCAATTCCACAAGGAGTGTTTTTTTCTCTCCAAGCACAAATGAGATTTTAAAAAAAAAATAGACAAAAAATACAAGCAAGTAAAAACATTATTGTCAAACTCACAAGTTTACTCTCTCATTGGGCGAAAGTAAAGGGAGGGTTGGGCCCGAGGCCAAACCCATAGCCCATTTAACTTAAAACGTACTTCAACTCATTTAAACCCGCACACGGCTAACACATAAAAGAGCGGGCTAACCGGATTTTGGGTAACCCAATTACATTTGATCTATTTTTTTTATAAAAAAAAACATACATAAGCATCAAGCATCAATTCAAATTCATCATTCTAAATTTTAAAATCTGAATCTTGAAAATTCAATATAATCACAGTTCACATAAAATAATATAAATTTAAACAAGTACCATAATAACATAAATTTATTCAGGATAATATGGAGTCAGGGAATGTCTTTACCTTGTACCAAAATGCGGAATGGGTCGGGATGGGTAGTTAATAAAAAAATACTAAATGAGTGGGTACGAACAACTCGTAGGTGTGCCTATAGCCTGCCCATTTAAGTCTTAAAAAACCCCGACTCGTTATGGGCCTTTTTGGACGGGATCAAAATGACCCAGAATGGGTTGCGGGTGGGTCATGGGTTATGGGTTCCATCCCAACCCTACTCTCCAAATTTAACATTTTTACGTTTCAAGCTTACAAAATCGAGTTGAGTCATTAATAAACACGTGATCGTTGTAAACTTGGTTAAACTCACGAATTTGTATACCGGAAATGTTTTTACGTTTTCAAACTTTATAAAATCGTGTTAACTTATCTTTAAAGTCGTGTTAATTTCTTCGCTTTGATCATGCTCAACAGCTTTAAATTTTTATATTTATAGAAATTTCTTTGTTAAATATGATATAATTTTTTTTAAATATGATAAATTATATATGAATGTTGATGGACTTAATTTCAATTATTTAGATTTAAAAAATATTTAAATCAAATTGTTTTTATTTTTTATATTTTAATTATTTAATTATACACTATTAATATCTATTTAATAGTAAAAATAAACTTTAACAAGTTTATTATTTAAATTCACGATACAAATTTACATCACTCTAATGAGTTTGCTAACTTTAAGTGTAAGTGCGTATACACATCCAACACAATCCCTCATTCACTGTATTTTCTTTTATTCTATTTTGCCTACACAAAATGAATACACATTAATATGTAATAAAGCATTACCATAAACGGGAACATATTGTTCCAGAACATGAACCTTTTGCCATAATATAAATTTTGTAAAACGTGATCACGCAAACCTTATTCACTGCTAGAAAGAAAGAAAGAGTATTCTGAGAAGAAGCATGGAGCTAGAGAGGAGAATGTCTGCAGATTTCATAAAAGTCATCCTCCTAATAACACTTTCATTGCTTCTGGTAGCATCAGATTATTGCAACGGAACAAAAGTGAGAGTTAAGAACAATTTAGAAGAGGGCCAAACCCTAACCCTAAGTTGCTCATATTATACAGCAGATAATAAAAAGACAGCGACGGTGGCCGGAGTTCTTAGTGGCAACCAAGTGAAAGAGTTAAGTTTGGATCCAAATGCTACAAAAACCGTTGATTGTAGGTTTAAATGGGGAAGTTCTTCTCACTCGTTCTCAGTATACTCGGAATATAGGGATAATTTTTATTGTCTCACTGAGTGCACTTGGAGTATCAAACAAGATCGTCCTTGTAGGGTTGATCCAAACAATTCCCAGATTACATATTACTGCGATACATGGGTCAACTAATTATTATATATAGTCAAATGTTTGTAATAGGCATGATGATCTGTGTTTGATGCTATGATTATGAATACAGATCAAATAAGGAAATAAATATTTCATAGTTATTTTGTCTTGTTTAATTTTCATATTTGAATATCTCAACGATTTGGATCCCCTTCTTTTCATTATTTTTTTCTTTCATCTTCTTCTCCTCATTCTATGAACTGTGTTAATGAGGTTGAGTCTAGTAGAATAGGCTAGTTATTCACAACATAATGAACTAAGATTTGTGCTAGAAGAAGTGCCTATCAAAAATGTCTTAAAAAGGATACCTGTGCTTGGTAGAAAGAAACTAATGATTGAGGTATTTAACACTTTATAAAACCACTATTTTTTTTTCAATTTTAAATAGTCTATAATTGTGAATTGTTATTAGTATCAAATTTTAAATATAGTAGAATGAGCTAGTCCGTCACGTTGTGGTGAACCAATGTTTGCTTTGAAATAAGTGCCTACATATAGTGCGTGACAATATTTTGAACATGATTGTTTTAAATATAAAGATACATGTGCATAGAGGAAAAAAAAAAAGACCAGTTACTTTATTATTTGTTTTCCAATTTTAAGTAGTCTATAATTGCGAATTGCCAGTATCAAATTTTAACAGTTTATTTTTATTATGTAATATAATGATATAATCTTATAAGATATTCAATTTCAATTTTTCAACCATTTAAGTTTTAATCCAAAATAGAAATAAGATAAAGAGTATAGGAAAAGAGAAAAAGAATGACGGCAGGATCCAAATCCAGAAATGAATGGGCTAGCTCCATCAAAAGCTACAAAATAGAACAAGAATCAAAGTAGTGCCAAAGGCCGGGTTTGAAGAACATAGGAGAAGGGTGGAAGAATTTGTGTGAATAAAAAAATTAATACTAGTAATATATAATTTTTATTTTACCCGTTGATATACAATAAAATGCATATAATTATTTATAAAAATTGAGATGAACGATAATATACAATACTCACGTACGTGAACCTATCCTGGATATTACCTGTAGACTGTAGTCTCTACTTTGTTACATACTGTATAATAATACAAGAAATGAGATACATCAATTCTTAACTTATAATAATACTGATTTACATGATTTTATGTTTAAATTAAACACAAAAACTTAGTAGATTATGCAAGTGAATCCAAATTACTTAAATGGACTAGCTATCTAGTATCTAGACTGTGTGCGTGTGTGTGTATAATGTATAAAACTGACAAAGGTGGCAAAAATGTGAAGATATGCATGCAATCATTTTCCCAACGGATCCACCATTGCCCATTTGTGTGAATGTCGTTGAGGGCCCCACCATAACGACCAACGTTGCACCAACCTATCGTGCTCCTTTCACTCAGAGAACGCTGGGAAAGTCCACGTGGACGCCTCTTGTGTGGTAAAAGGAAAAGTTTCGTGCACTCGTGCGTAGCTCTGTATATTGCCCTCTAGCGCCAACTGCGTTGGCGGGTCGCAACAGGAGGTGTGCGTTTTTGCATGCTCTCCATTTCCCCTTTTCTTTCTGTTTGCCTTCTCCATTTGAATATAACCTGAGCTCAACTCTCTCAGACTCCCTTCAAAGACATATAGCTCTCCAGCTCTCTCTCTCTCTCTCGCCATGTTTTACTCTCATCAGCTTCTGGCTCGCAAGGCTCCACTTGGTCAAATTTGGTATACGTGTCACTCTCATTTTGCGTCTCCTCTTTTTCTCTTGATGCTCTTACTTGAACTTCGATCTTGCTGCTGCTGCTGCTTTTCTATGTGTTCTCTATTATATAGTTTGACATTTAAGCTTGTCATTTTCCGATTATTGCTGTTTTCATGAAATAATGTGGAATGTCAACTGTGGTTACGGTCATCCAGACCTGTTTTCTTCACTGTTTCTCTTACGCTAGTCGCTCCGTGTCTGTGTTTCAAGTGCATTTTTAGCTTCGCGTTCTGTGGCAAATGAGTAAATAGGAGCTAACTTCTCTTTCTTTGTGTTCTTGATTAAGGATGGCCGCGACTATGCACGCAAAAATAAACCGAAAAGGGCTAAACAAGCTTAATATTATTAAGATCTGGTAAAAATTAGTCATCTGAGCTTCCCTCTTCTTGTATTAGCGCATTTTTTATCGGACTGATTCCCAGATATTATTTCCTCTGTTTTTTATACAGCGAAGAGATTTTGAATCCATCGGTCCCCATGGCTCTCAGACTCTCTGGAATTCTCATGGGTAATGCACACACTCTGTCTCTCTAAATTTCCGTCTACGATAATTTTAGTTTCCGTATCAATTGATAGGAAATCTCTTCTCATCGACGTTGTTATCAGGAGGAATTGTGATTGTTTATGAAAGGAAAGTGAAGCTTCTTTACGGTAACCTGTCAATCCCTTCTAGCTGCTTATCAATTCGAAGGATCAATACTCAATGATCTCTGTTTTTCTCTTTTAATTTTTCTCTGTTAACTTGTCTACATATGTTCGCAGATGATGTTACCCGTCTTCTGGTACGAAGTTCAACTTGCATATTTCCTGTTACCTTAGCCTATAATTATTTTCTTCACTAAAACGTTTTCCATTTCAATTGTCTTAGCTTGAAATAAACACAGCATGGAAGGTGAAGGTAGAGCCAGATCCTACAATACTTCCTAAAGGAAAATCCAAGGCCAGGTCAGTCGTTCTTTTTCCAAATTATGTTTCATTTTTCATTCTAAAATTGTAGATTAGCGTAGGGAAAATAACGGCAAAACTTAGTTGGTTAATAGACAACGTATATGTTTTCGAGATAATTACAAGTTTAAGAGGGAAGTAATGAAAGGCTAGGAGACAATCAGTTTGTGGAATATTCATTTATATATTTTTTGTCTGCCTTGTGTCCTATGCAGGAGAGAGTCAATTACTTTGCCTGAGAATGAAGAGACAAATGATGGAGACGTTGAACAAACCCTTCGGTTTTCTAATACAGTGAACACAATGGAATTTCAACATGCTGCCTATTTTACCATGGTGCCTACATCACTTATTTACTAGGGAGTTTTCTTTCGGATGGTTTTATTCAACCATGTAAAAGAATATGAAAATCATTTTTACAATAATCGCCTTTTCACCGTAACTTATTGCGCTGTTTAACAAGTATGCGAGTAACAACCTCTCTGGGAAACGACTTACACGACTTAATTGAGAATTTTCTTTCAATAAAAACAGAAATTACCACCAGAGGGACAATTGAGATCTCCAAAGCTGAACTCCGCAGGAGTAAAGTGATTTTATGGATAATCACAATATGGTGATTGGTGATGGAGTTTTTCTAAACACTGGTTTAAATCCTCCACATAACTCGGAGCTGATCTATGAAATTTTTTTCATGTTTGTGCAGCGACTTGATAGTGTGGACGAACCCTACATTTCTAATGACGCAAATGAGCAAGGTCCATCCCAACATCTTCATCAAGGTTTTTCTAGTTCAATCTTTTCATCATTTACATACCGTGCAATTCGTTCATGTGCATGTATCCTGACTCTCATCATTCTCAGCTGACGCAGAGAATATTACCTTAACTGAACGTTTTGAATCATTCCAAGCTGCGGATCCATACTATGGCTTTGAAAGGTTATATAGTTTTGCTGTCCTTATTTTTTTTACATGTATACTTCTTTCTAACAGTTTTCCATGTTGTCATTTTAAGGTGAAAGATTGCACTATGTTTGTTAGAATTGGTATACCGTTACAAGCATCTAACGTCTAGTTGGATGAACCCAGCATTAAGATAATTTATAATATTATCACCTCATGCGTTGATGTGTGAATGTTGTGGCAGGTTTGATATTGAAGGAGATGAGGAAACGCAAGTAAACTTTACTTACGGAGAGAACGCTCAAATTCCAACACATATACCCTCCCCTCCTCATCAGGTTGATCCAACAGGAGGTGATTGACACAACTGCTCATAAACAATAACATCTTTCATAAGGCAGTTTCCATGCCTTGTTGAAATCATTGATATGTTAGGAACATAAACTATATGTTATCTTCACTTGCAATTTCTTCTCGTAATTTCTATTTTATATACCCAGGCAACGTCAATCAAACGCAAGCAAAATACTAGCATCTAAGCCAACAAGGGTATAATAGTAACAAGATTAAATCTAGTTTCTTCAAGCACAATTTCTTGTCTCATCACTACAAAATTGCTTCTGTTGCTGTGAAGAATATATACATCTACGCTACCTAATCTCAGTAAAATCCGAATTCTGTTAATATGTTTATAATGCTTACCAGCTTATGCCGTTGTCTCTTCCTTCCATTGTTTTTCTATCCGCCTCTATGAGATTGTTAAGCCATATGCTTGGGAATTAAAAGAAATTTTATTTGAACTATTAGAGTCACATATAGCATTAGGATTGTAAGAAACTTCAGACCAAAATACCTAGCCTGTACTTCCTAAGCAATCCTACATATTGCCCTGTCTCTTTCCTGAAGGAGTTGAACAACAATTAACCAAAAGTGAGGTAAAATATATAGTACTAATTTTCTTCAACTGGAAGTCTAATTTTTGTAAGAAATTTAGTTTGGCACTGATGATATTTGTTTCTAGTCATGCATGCATTATTTTCTGTTACTGGTATTCCTATTGGAGACTCATTTCCCAACTCTGTTAATTATTTACTTCCAGACAAATGTTGGTTAGATTGAATAACCACTGTCAACTTAGAAAATAAATGCTTGTCCGTCTTACTTTTCCGCAACAGACATAATTCCTTTTTTTTTTTTTTTGTGATAATGCAACAGACATAATTCAAGACCAGGATCCAGGATCCCAAGTCAATCAGCAATCTAATCAATGCATGGAAGAAAGAAAGGTAGCATGACCATTTATCCATTCGTGACCCCCCTCCCTGAGGCAGAGGAAAGATGACCAACTCATTGAGTGCAAATGAAACAGGAACGAGGAAGACAAGACCTTAGGAAAAGGAAAAGAAGGCAACCACCAAGAAATGCAATGGATTTTGAACAAACCATCATTCCTGTTCATTTATATCAGTCATGGCTGCAAAATGCTTCTGATATTGTCTCAAGAGGAAGGAAGAGAAAGGTTCGTGATTTAATACAATACGCTATCTACCCATCGTTATTAAATTATTTTATTAAAAAAATTTCTCATGATGAGTGTAGAGTCTAACATTGTAAACATTGGAGATGAAATGAAGGGATGGCCGATTTGGTTACTTATTTATGCAATACTATCCTGTTTCTTTAATCTGTTGCAGCTCTCTGGTATCACATCTAAAAGAGAGATAGCTAACCTCATGGAGCTGCCGCCAGTTGTGCTAATTGGTAATTTATTTACAAGTGGAAATAGAGATGTATATTATCCGCCTCCTATTCTAGAGTTATGGTATAAGAGCACTCAACCTTCCCAGGAGTCCCCATCAGGTCAGTGTAATTTTATTTTATTTTTTTAATTGGATTGTTTCCATGTGGGTGCTTGAGGGCGGGCGAGGGAGCGTTTTAAATCAGTTGTCACCAACAATTTCCACAACCTTACCATCGTAATTCAATGTAGAAGGGACTTCAATACCCCCGCCTCCAGAGCCTTCATTTTCGTCACCTCCAGGATTAAATCAAGACGATTTTGTTGGAATTGTAAGCTACACCCATCAACTTTCTGTTTTATTCATTTTAGAAATATAATTTCACTTACTTCTCTTGTATGTTCCAATGCGAAGCCCGTTGAAGACTTTCACAGTGGTTCAGACGGTCTATTAGCTTCAAAGGAGAAGCTACGGGACAATGTTATTGATACTAGAAAATTCATGGATGAACTGACGGCTAACCTTGACAATGGTTCAAGAGCGCCTAAAGCAGCTACTCCTAAGACTGCGTCAAGAAATTCTGGTATATCTATGACGTCTTGGTTTAATTATTCGGTCTTTAGTTTCTCTAAATTTGGTCTCGAGTTGTCTCGTTTGCCGTATAATTTGTTCTTTCCTGTATCATTTAAGGAGATAGTGCAGAGAACTTTCCAAGATCAGTATCTGAACATGGTCTCTCCTCAGATTCAGAGTTATTTACGGGATGGTAATGCAATAATCGAATAGCTAATTATCAAATATTGAGTAAAATGAAAAATAGATACCGTGTAAACTCTTCATTATTGTTTCAAGGATTAGTCATTCCTTGGCCAGAAAAAAGGATTAGTCATTCTATCTTTTGATATCCAATGGCCATAAAGAGTTAAAGAATTGATCTTGTTTGAAAAATTGTGGCTAATTAATGTATGAGTACTGTTAACAGTTTGAAGAAGAAAAGGCATTCACCATCAAGATACAGCAGTAGAGGCCTAGAGCCAGTGGCTGAGAATGCGAATTCCAAGTTTGCTAGGTTGTCTGGTTATAGTCTTACGCCTGATCCAGGTACTTTCTTTCTTTCTTTTTTAAATATTTTCTAATAATTTAAAAATGTTATAGCTAGGGTCCACTTGGTGCATTTGTCAGCCTAACGAGTTTATTTGCAGAACTACTTGTGGAAACAGGACGCACGCAAACGCAAACCCAAGTGAACATTAAGGATCCTATGGACAATATAACTGATTCTATTAGAACGTACGGTTCTATTTTAGGAATTTGTTTGCCCATTATAAAAGTAATTTTCAGTATAATAAGTAATTAAGGAATATTTATTTACAAACAGGCACATAAAAGCTCATTTTGACACGCAAGGAGCTCCCCAAGTAGAATCCCTGGATGCACTTGCAGCTGGAATGACTCGGAAATCTGCAGCCCTGCTCTTCTATCAGACTTGTGGTATATATATTCATACATATTACTTCACATTCTCGTTTTTGATATATTTTGGTATTTTTTAGCATCCATGTTCCGATTACTATTGTCACTATGTTGTGGATTATATAGTTCTTGCCTCCCGTGATGCCCTGAGAATCGACCAAAAGATTCCCTATGGGGAGATCCTGATTTCTAGAGGATCAAAATTGTGATGAAAGGTATGTCTCTCCCAATAATTTGCCTCCTTATTCCCCGTACGAGTCTTACAAAATATAGTGACACGAAAGTGAAAGAACACAACAGTTTCCTCACATGTCCAACATTATCCTTCTTCAATCCATGCTTCGCAGGTCCTGGACATGAAAGTTTGGTCAAAAGAGCCTCAAGCACCGCTAATTACACCATTAATTATCCTCCTTAACGTACAGAGCATAACCAAGATCATGACTTTACACTTCTTGAGGTTGCTCCAAGTGAGATCCTTACCCATTTTGTTATTCCCAAGGGTTAGGAAGGATCTTGGAGCTCTAATTTAGTATTTTGATAGCTGTTAGCTTTAGTTAGTACTTGAAGTTATAGCGCTGTACTTGGATTTACCCGTTTTATGATCATTCCGTCTTTCCACTCGAGAACGGAAAAGAAGAACTGTAGCCTGAAATATACTGTCATATTTCAAGATTATAGTGAATATTTTCATTTTTTATTTTATACAAATTAAACACACATATGTATACAAATATGTCAATGCGAGACTTGAATATGAGACTTAATCGGAATGTGCTGGGTGGTGCTGCCATTGGAACAACTTGCCCTTGATAGAAGATAAAATTTTTATTCAAAACATTAAACATTTATTTTCAACTGGCGGGACATGATGATTATATTTGTCAAACAAAATTATCATGTGTGTGTTATATTTTTTTTGTTTAATTATAAGGTATTCAGTTTTTTACTTGATTCAGTCATTTTTTCTGTCTATGATAAACAAGGGCCTATAAATTGATTTAAATTTAAAGAAATACACTAGTCTTCAAAGTAATAAGTACTTAGAGACAGGGGTGGATCTAAAAATTTATGGAAAGGGTGGATCTAGAAATTTATGGAAGGGGAGCACTATTGGCGCGGAAGGGGGGGTGCGGGGGCTACCCCGAATTTTTTTTTTCACTTGTCATCAAAAGCACAAAAAATAATACTGATTCGAATGTTTTCATCATTATCAAATGATTCTGCAGTTTGATCATTATCAATAAGAAAAGAGCAAGTGTTAGCCATAAAATGCCCATGGCGTAAAAAATTAGCAACCTACATGCTCCAAGAAATTTTTGTGCTGGGAATATCCACTTAAAATACGGAAAAGGCAACAAAATGCTAGGAAAGTATCTCAAAAAGGAAGCAGATCTTTCCCAGTTGAGGTCACAATGCTAAAATATGTCCGCAAGTATTTTTACGGGGAAAGAAGAATCGTAAAGTGCAAAAGACACGACATCTGACCATATTAAGATAATTTAATTGCACAATGATGCAGGTAATAGCGACCATTGCAAAAATCCATGTCTGGTAGGTAGTATACAGCCTGGTTTATGCCCTATAATGTAAGTTTTATTGCAATGCCAATTGTTTTTACACTCATGACCTATGAAATAACATCAAAAATGAAAAAACAAAAGGCAATTAGCAACACATGACCAAAATCATAAAAATGTATTGGCTTTCAATATTGACAAGGAATCTATTAGCGTCACTTACTGTCAACGATCCAATTACAGAGCATGTTCCAATGTAAACCAAGATATTAGTTTGGCCAAAGCGGGGAGAACAATATAAAATCAATACCAATGCTACAGCTACTGCTGAGGCTGTATACAAGAGGAATGCTGGATGACAAAATAGAATGTACTTGTCAAAGATAATCCCAAAAAGCTAATGAGATTCTCATTCATTCACGGGTTTCACATTCATTCCTTCTTATTCATTCATGGGTGGAACAAAATCATTGAAAAACTCGGACAGAAGCATATAAACACATTACCTACGTGTTTTATATTAGCTTTCTCTCGTTCTCATATTTCTTCACCACCGAACATGAGTGACCGAGAATGAGAGCGAGACCGAGAACAAAGAACAACGAACTGGAGAGTAATCGTTGGAGCAAAGGAAGGAGGAAGCATCCTTACATTCCATTCTCATACATCTGTTTCGATCATTCAACCAGAAACGGAAATGGGTTGAGAGCGTTAGAAAGTGTCCGAGAACGAGAAGGAAAGTCGAAGAAGAAGAAGGTTCAAACGTCCATGAAAAGCCCAGAAACTGACCAAGGTGAGCCGGCGTGTTGAGGAAGACATAGAAGAGGGGGAAAATATTATTAATAATAAAAATCAAGGGGGGGCACGTGCCCCCCTTCTCACATACGTGGATCCGCATTTACTTATAGACAAAACTGAATAAAAGAAAGATGAACTATTAGTAATGTATTGTGTTTAGCTATATTAGGATTATGTATTTGGAACCTTGGAGTATTTAAAAGTAGTACTTCAATTGTGATTTACGAAATACAAGGTAAATATAAGAAATGAGTGTTGACTCAACTTATGTCCATAAACACTTATAGCCTCTGATTTTTGGATCTTTGATCATCCACCACTGTGAAATTGCTGGCGGTTTATGATGAACCATTTATAGCCTCTAATTGTGGGTTATTAACCAATGAATCATTTTGTCTTGTTTCAAAAGAAATCCACCAGCCTCCAAATTGACCATCGCAGCTCCTAATAATTATTACATGAGTCAGCATTCAAAATGTAAAACCCATAATGCCTATGAAACTGTCAATATGACCCATGACTAATGAGTAAAAAGCTCGCGGGAGTTGACCAAAAAAAAGAAAAAAGCTCGCTGGAAAAAAAAGAAAGAATAAAAAGCTCGAGGATACTCATACACTGATACTCCTATTTACCTCGAGCCAAAAAAAAAAACCCGGAAAGACGGGAAGGAAAAAAAGAAAATCCAAAGAAAAAACCAGAGAGGCCGAGGAAGGCGAGGGTTAAAACGGTCAAATGCTGGCATCTCTACATTCTTCTGCACTTACCGCCATAACTTGAATACGTTGTCGAGGTGTAAGCCATCACTTTCAGTTGCTTCTCTTATTCTCTGTGCAGTTTTGTTTATTTATTTATAATCAATTCGCGATCATCTAAGATCTACTCTCGTGATCTTTCTTGAAACTTAGATATATTATCTGTCTTCTATCCTTCTTGATTCTCCATGAACTGCTTCTAAATTATAAGCGGGAAAAACGAAATGAGGCATCGAATTGGATTCCATTTTGCGAAATTTAAACTCAGAACTGGACTGGGGTTAGGTTTCGGGCTTTTGAGAAGATCGTTCGCTAGTGAGCAAGGAAAGAGGTCTGCCGTGCTGTGTGGCAATGGCGATTATGGGAGATTGGGTCTTGGAAGCTTAGATTCTCAGTGGAGACCTGCGATTTGCTCTGCGTTTCAAAATCAAAGCGTTAGAGCCATTGCTTGTGGTGGTGCACATACTCTCTTCTTAACAGGTTCTCTTTTCATTACTTTCTCAATAACTACGTTCTCTGAGACAGAAGTAATTTCAATAATATTATTATCCTTTCTAATTGGGAAAACACAGCTTTCCTCACTGATGTAATAGACAGATATTTCGAACCAGAAATTTGCTTCTTCAGAACGGCTTTTTAGCGCAAAATTTTGTTGGATGTCATGAAGTCTTCCGTTAGTTGAATACCAGAACCTTTAGAACAAATATATTTTATCTAATCAAATGACTGGAACATAACATTCTTCTAATTGTTGATGACTCTTGAAGATTCACTGTAATTGTTGGGTAGAGGCTCACAATCATCTTCCTGTCACAGATGATGGACGTGTTTATGCCACTGGTCTTAATGATTTTGGACAACTTGGCATATCTCAAAATAAACAGTACTCAGTGGTAGACCTTCTAGATCTCATACTACACATGCATAATAGGTTATGCTGTTGTTCATTTTTTCTTAATTAAATTTCGTCATAATCACTTCTTCATTCAGTAATTCCAACTGTATATTAAAAAAGATAAGAAAATACTATGAACTTTGCTCATGTGATACTTTCACTATTAGTACTGCTATTCTCAGAATTCATATAATTGTGGATGCATAGTATCATATTTTCTCAACCTTCAGAGCTTAGTCTGCTAGATTTTGCTGATTTCATGTGCTTTTATACCTCCTACCAATTTGATGTTTGTTCTGTTTCTGTATTCACCACTCACATAACACACTCATACACCCCTAGTTTATTTACCCCCTAATGATTGGTATACCTGCCCCAAATTGACTTATTGGAAATAAATCCCTTAATTGTTCATGTTGATGTAGGAACCAATTCAGGTTTTTGGATTGAAGAAGGAAATTGTGAAAATCTCTGCTGGTTATAATCATTCTAGTGCAATTACAGGTCTGTGCTATCAAATTTCTTGAGTTGCTGTTATCAACCATACCATTGATAACTAGGCTCAACCTATAATATTTGAAGCTGGTTGGCAGTTTTCAAAGGCAATTGAAAAACTTCTGTAGAATAGCAATGAAAGATAGAAAAATGTAATAGCATGCAAAATCCATTATTCGAAAACACTGAAATTAATGAATATAATCTTGCAATGGAAGGTTAACTAATGGCTGTTGTTCAAAACCCATAATGAATTTTGATATCAGAATATGACCTTTCTTTTTTCAGTGGATGGAGAACTGTACATGTGGGGAAGGAACACAAGTGGACAGCTTGGACTTGGAAAAAGTATGAAAATAACCTTATATTTGGTCATCTTATTTGAATTTTTTTTTTCAATCTCAAAACTGTTACCAGCAGTAGCCATTCAGGCACTTATAAGAAAAGATTTGAAGACAGCAGATTGTTTTGAATATATAATTCCTTTTGTGAAATGCAGGAGCCGAATCTGCAGTTCCTCTGCCAACTAAAGTGGAATTCTTGGAGGGAATCAAGATTAAAATGGTAGCTCTGGGTTCAGAGCATTCGTTGGCTATCAGTGGTATGCAATTTGACATCCTTGTTTTGTTTGCTGTTGAGGCTGTTTTCTCTATTTATTTTTTTATTTAGTAATGCTGGTACATGAGAATGGATGGTTTAATGCGATTGCAGCGCAAATCTCCTAGTTGTCATGTGAAGAAATTTAAAATTTATAGATCGGAGTGAAATTTTCCTTAGAAATGGGTTCAGAGTTTTTTTTGTTTTTTGTTTTGGTTCAACCGGTCTTAGCCCTAAAAAGCTATCAAATGATTTTATAGTGGCTTGGATATGGCAATGTGCTATGGTGTTCCCATTAGTCACATTTCTGATGCAAACAGTCAGTTGTTAGCTGTCATAGTCACATGGCTTGAATATTGTGAACTGTGAAGTAGATTTACACAAACTAATACAAATACTGCCATGCAAATCTTGTGCACAGTTGCACTTAGTTATGTTTTGGATTTCATTCTGGAAACAAAAGAAGGGTTGGTGGGCTGCATATGAACATTTCTTTCATTCTTCTTATTTAGACACATGAAGCTACAACATGTGCTTCCATGTTTGGCTACTCACTCAAATCATTGTCCTCACCGAGAAAATCTTAATGCTCATGTGTAAACCTTGGGTCCTAAAATTGAAATTCACCCAAAAACAACAACAACAACAACAACAACAAAGCCTTTATCTCACTAGGTGGGGTCGACTACATAGATTGCTCGACGCCATTTTGCTCTATTGCAAACCATATATTTAGATAGATTGTTAACTAATAGATGCCGTTTTATAACCTCATTAAATGTTCGCTTCAATCTTCCTCTACCTCTTTTTAGAGGACTTTATATTGCTTGATCAACCCTCCTAAAATTGAAATTCACCCAATGCCAACAATTTTTTTTTATAAATGTTTACCTTAGATTTGGTGATGACTGCATCAATATGCTGTCTTGCGTGGGATGCAAATAGGTCCAAATTGGTTGATAGGTGCTCTCAAATCTTTCTTGATCTAAGCTTGCTTTGTGTTTCTTCATCGTGCTATTATATTACACCGTTCTAATTGTATTTTATCTGTTCTTACTCACCTCATATAGCATGTTTGACTCTTCATATTGCCTGATAATTATCCTTCACATCTTCAAAACTTGTTCTCTTAGATGGAGGAGAGGCCCTAAGTTGGGGAATGGGAGGGTCTGGTAAACTTGGTCATGGCCACGAGTCCAGCATTTTAGGATTCTTAAAAAGTAACAGGTTCCATCTTCTTTTTTTTAAAAAAACAAGATTACTTTCTTTTTCATTACATTAATTGATATAACTGTTTGTCTTTAGTTTATATTTTATTCAACTAAGTCAAAGAAAATATGAGAGTATAACTACCATCACTATCTCAAGAAAGATTTCCATTAAAATGGTTATATCAATTTATTTTTATTTTATGGTATGTTTTGATTAATGCAGTGAGTATACGCCAAGGCTTATAAAGGACCTTGCAGGAGTCAAGGTGTGGTGTTGACTTTAATACCTTGATGTTGTTTGTTTCGAGATGGATATATTGGCTTGAAGATATTAATTGTTATCTCTCTTGTTTTGGCTTAAATCTTTATATATGCCTAGGTTAAATATGTAGCTGCTGGGTTGCAAACTTCAGCTTGTACAGATGGTATTTGATGATGATCTTTTTTGTTATTATATTTTAAATAACATATTTTCTCTACTTTGTGCATAACCTTGGTTCTATCCTCCCTCCATTTATCCTTTGATTATATCTTCATTCATGTAATCTTGTGCAGAGAATGGTTCTGTTTTCATATTTGGTGAAAAAGGGATTGACAAGTTGGTACGTTTGACAAGTGATGGATTTTTTGCTTGCATATTTTTTTATCATACATTTTTCCTTATACAACCTGTAACGAGTACTGATATCTTCATGCAAAATATTTAGCGCTTTGGAGGGATGAATAATGCAACAAAGCCATCATTGATTAGTGATCTTCCATGCTCAGAAGAAGTTGCATGTGGTGGCTATCACACCTGTGTGCTTACAAGTAATTCATTAGTTTCTCAGATTAAGCATGTGCTGATATAGTGATCATATTTTGTTTATGGTTTCATTTTAATTCTTTGTTTCCCTACAGATTCTGGAGAGCTTTACACTTGGGGTTCAAATGAAAATGGCTGCCTTGGCATTGGGTAACTTGAACTTTTGAACTGATTGTTTAAACAATTCCTTTTTCATTTTTTTTTTGGGTATCTTCACGCTTGTCTTGATTTCTTTTTCAATTCTTAGTTCCTCAGATGTTATTCATCAACCTGAAAGGGTTCAAGGTCCATTCCTAAAGTCCTCTGTTAGCCAGGTTTGTACTGTTGTTCATTCTTACAGTTGATTCCATGGAGATTTTGTTTGAAAGTACATGAATAAGATTAAGAAAGTTGCAAAGATAGTGGTTTGCAATATGATTGACCGGAGTGGATTTTGGGCACTAGGTTTCAATATTAATAGTGGGCTTCATTTTCTAATCTAGCTAGCTTGCATTGGTTAATAAAATTTGTTATTTTTTTACGAATGATGTTGAACTGAATTCACGGAGAAGTAATACGTGGGGTACTCTTTTGTTACTGCTGATATCTTATGCTGTGTTTAATAATCAATTACATAGACTAGCTGAGCTTTCAGAACTAACTTGCCGTGTGATTTTTCATGATCTTGTTACCTTATCTGCTGTGTACATTAGTGCTAGGACTGCATTCTATCAGTGTAGTAGATGCACTGTTTGTGTGTCAGATAGATACATATACATAATCACATACTAATAACTTACTTTGATGCATTTTTTTAGCACCATTGATAATCTTATGTCACTTCAGTTTGTAATGCAAACAAAGTATAGGATGTGCATTGGCTCCACACTTAACTATTCTTCTAAATTTCTATGCTATATACATGAGATGGGCAGTAGGTGCAATTTCTGCATAAACTGTAGATAAAAATGTTTGACTTGTGGAAATAAAATCAGCATCAAACTCAAGATTTTAACTCCATCATTCTATCCATTTTGTATTTCAGGTATCCTGTGGTTGGAAACATACAGCAGCAATTTCTGGTAAGATCCCTCCCCCACTTCCATCTGAAAAAGAAATTTTCATAGGAATTAAACATATAGAATTTGTCTGATAATATATTATTGACGCGTCATTATTCCCTCATATTCTTGGTATGTTTCATTATCAGTTTTGGCGTTTCATTATTGCTATTGAAGTATCCTTTGGTAATATGCATATTACTTTTGCCCATAATGATTTTTATCGTATAATATTTTACAATACTTGTAATTTGTCTATCATTACTTATGTGTAAACTAAATATATATTCTAAACAAAAATATTTTCATGCGACACATGGGAAATAAAATCAAGTTGCTTCTTATAGATATGAGATACTTTGTAATTGACCTATTACGAAAGTAGACACATATTTCTCATGCAAATGAACCGCACTGTTCAGGCTTATGAATAATGTGTCTTGTTATAGATTTTATTATTTATGGTTTATAGTGCAACTTCTTATAAATTTCATTACATATAATGATATATTAGATTAAAAGGGGAAAAATTTTGATTAATATTTTGGCCACTTAATTTTGTTCTGTTTCAATTTGATCTCTGAATTTTTAATTTATTTAGAAAAAGAGGCTTTTAATTAATTTAACATCTTCTCTATTCCATCAGGTACTTAGATCTATTTGACAAAGATTACATGGCTTCCACTGTCTGTCAAAATATAATGTGGCACAAATAACTCCTGTTTAGACAACTCAAAGGGTCAAACTTTCTCCATCTCTTTTGTTTTCTCTTATCTCCTTTTCTATTCTCTCTATTGTGGTTCTTCCATTTTGACTTTTTCTGGTCATGGTGGCAATTCCTACAATCTTTGTCTTCCATTTTGAATTTTAAGTTGAATTAATGTGCTAAACTAGAGATTATGGTAAGCTACCATCTCTGTCTTCATCTTTCTTCTGTAGCTGATTCTTCCTTTTGCATTTTTTTCCTTTTTCATGTTTATATTCAGTTGTTTTATGTCACAGTAGTTGAATAATTTTGAATTAAAACCTCATCATAGTATTTGGGACGACTCTTTTGAATTTAGTTCAATTCCAGATGAATTATGTCCAAAACACTGTCAAAATTAAAATTTAAGGGGAAAACAGTTTTATGCTAAAAGTACTGGCAAAAAAATGGTGCAATTCAATCGTAGTTGTAAGGTTTTTGAAGTCTTGGATCAATTATGTTTATGTTTAGTATTTTTGGTAGAGTACCGTTAGGATCTGTTTAAAGACCCAGTGAAGTTACTTTGTTAATCCGTTTTTCCCCCCTTCTTTCCTGGTTTTGATGGATTTCTAATTTGATGTTTATGAAGTAGAGTCTTTTATCCAATGTAAATGGAAAATTTTAATTCAATGTGCTTCTCCAACAAGGACATTGAAGTTAAAGTTCAAAATGAAATTTTTACATTTAAGCAAATTGAAATTAACCAATTGAGACAGTTGATCTAGTAGCCTTACATACATAGGGTGGTTAATTCCCAGATCTCAATGTTGATTTATCCCCCTTGGCCATTTCGCCTCTGATCTACCACCATGACCAGAAAATGACGGAAGGATGGAGATGAGAAATAAGAAAAAATGAGAAAGAGGGAGAGAACAAAATGAGATGGAGAAACTTTGACTTAGCTGGCTAGGAGGTTATTAGTGCCATATCAGATTTTAACAGACATGTGGATGCCGTGTGAGCTATGTCTAGTAGGAATTTTAAGTATCTCACGGAATACAACACATATGATGTATATTGGAGGTTAAAGGATTTAATTGAAACAAAACAACGTTAAGGGATCAAACTGAAATAAATAGGAAGGAAGGGCACCAAAATACTCTTGAACTTTATGATGGGAAATAATAGCATTAACAAATCACTTGCAGTTAATTATGGGTCAAGCAGAACTTTATGAAGGCAGTTTGATTTGTTGGAAGAGTTTGGAGGCAAACAACTGTAAGGATAAATTAGTTTTTTTTTTCCCTAGAAAAATGCGAGAGATCTTGGCAGCCAAGACTTGTTAAGCATGTTCTGAAATACAAAAATGTTAGAAGAGAAATATAGAAAACCTTTAAGAGATCTAACGTGGTATATGTTGGATTCAAGTGTAAGTGGAAGAAGTCCTAAACTGAGTAAAAATGGACTATAGGAAATGTGTATAAATAAAAAGGACTCAATCTAGTTTGTGATTTCGGGTCAAGAAAAAGTTCAATCCCACTTGTATAGTTTCTTGAAGAAAGCTCGCAATGATTTCTCTGATGTCTTAGGCTTTCCCGGACTCCAACAGTATTCTTGCAATAAGAGGATAAGGATTTCATATTTTTAAGGCATTTTAGTTTTGTTATATCCATGAATATTCATGGATTCACCCTTGACCTGCTTGGAATGGAAGTGTTCTATTTTTAAAAATGAATTGAAATGGACTTGGAGTTAGTCATCACTCATAAGTTTCTTGCCTAGTGGTGAAACTCAATCATTTTTCTTTGGGTTATTTGGGAAAGTAATTAATCTTTTGTTTTAAAGAGGTGTAAAATATGCTAAACCCTGGGTCTAGTTAGCATGGTCGAGTTCTGCTTAGAGGAGTGGCCTTTCAGTAGACCTCATGCTATAGTCATGTGTTTGGAGTGAACAGCTGAAGAGACAACTCTATTCTGATTTGCTGGTGTTTTTATACTTATTTGTTTTCGTTAAAACCTGATATTTGTTTCTTTTGCTCTCTTTGTGGTTGACACACGTGCTTTTGATGTTTTAGTGGTATTGTTGTTGGACAGAACTATATTATTTTGTTACTCATCTTGAGTTTCTTGTCTTTTCAGATGGAAAAATCTTTACGTGGGGCTGGGGAGGTTCTCATGGGACTTTCTCTGAGGATGGACATTCTTCGGGTGGACAACTGGTTTGTCTCTTCATGCCATAATTATATGCCTTTTCTTATTAGATATTTCTGGAGAATAATGCCCGTGCACATACATTTTGTATGCTATTAGGACATGAGTCACAAGATATATTCAAGAATTTCCTTATGTCATTCTCCAAATAATTCTTTGTAATTACCAAATATAAACCAACAAGCATGCAGGCGAGCTTTCTAAATTTTGAATATTGACGTATTCTTAGTCCTGTGAACGTTTAGGGTAATCATTATACAATGCAATACTATTGGATAATTTAGAGAATGCCTAATCTGATTACAGCCAGACTATCTCATTTCTTTCATCAATTACTTTTTTCATTGTTTGGTTTTGTAAGTATGCTATTGTCTGCCAATATGATTTGACTTCTTATTCTTTCGATTCAGGGTCACGGAAGTGATGTGGACTACATAAATCCAACAAAGGTTTCTATTGGAGAGAATATGAAAGCAGTGCAAGTTTCATGTGGGTTCAATCATACAGGTGCTATAATTGAATATACCTAGTTTTGGCTGCCCCAATATTATACATTAGTTACTTGTCTATGGTCAACAAAAATTAAACAGACATGAACACAGCAGTGATGCCGTGCATTTGTTCATTTTGTTTATATTATCATGTATCTTTCATAAATCTCACCAGATGAACAAAGAGATACTCTTCTTAGACACACACAACAGGCTCTAGGAAGTAGCGGCTTAACTTAAGTGAGACATACCCATATATTTCTTGTATTTAACTTTTGTTTCACAGGAAGATGGGAACGTGTAATGTATAGTAAATAAAGGTCCAATGATGTTCGAGTTGTGTAGGTTAGTGCTTAGAATAACAAGACGGATGGTTCATATCATTCTTCCATTGGGTAATAATTTCGTTGACAGTTTTATTGTTTTTATCCGTCTTTTTACTTCTTTTGCTGGTTTGATATTTTTGGGATCGGAACTCTAAATAAAAAAAAAATCACTTTTTGCCCCTCAAAATAGAATAACGGTTGAGTGGGTGCTAATGGGTCACGATATGTGCAGATCTTTTTCTTCAGAGCTCGGTTTGGAAAGGTATCCTTTTTCCATTTGTATATAAATGTTTTAGATGGATCTTTCTGCTCATGTTAGGTTAATCATATGGATAAAAACCTCGAAAAGTGGGCAAATCTTACAGTAGCATTCAGTTTCAGTTCATCACTGCTTCATTATTTCGGCATATCATCTGGTTTTAATTCCATAATAGCGTAGCAGTGAGATACAGCTCTGTCCCTATAAATCCAATTTTACCTCTTGTCAAAGGAATTTAATACTACTACTAGCTTCGTTATGGATGTTGTTAACAACACCACAAATGTTCTTTAAAAACATAAAGCTCGGCGGGCAGGGTCATGACTCATGAGTTTATGAGAGAGAGAGAGAGAGAGGGCAGTGAAAGCAGTTCAGAGGGAGGCATTAAAGTTGTCTCAATGAAAACATCTTTGGATTCCATGGATGGAGACATACATGCACACATCTTCACACACACTTGTAAAAGAAAAGCATAATAAATGCCATGCCAGTGATAAGTCAAAGCATTGGGACATAGCTTTCTTGTCAAGTCTATGCCTCGAGAATTGAGATTTTTGAGACACCTCCATCCCAAACCCAATACCCTCCTTGCCTTTTGCTTTCACTGTGTCACATACATGTAGTAGTATAGCAAGTTCAATTGTATTGTATTGTCAATGATATTTGTTATGATAGTATCATCATCTTTAGCATACGAGAGGCACGATATATGAATACGAATATATCGTATCGTAGTAGGGTAGATCCGTAGATTCGTGTTCATATGGTTGGTGGGGATTGCATTATGATTAACCCATAATTGCCGTAGCGCAGTAGGGCTGGAGTGGTCCCTACATGAACAGGGGAACTAATCTGGAAAACCAATGGTGGTCCCCCACGTACCCCACCGGTGGAAGACAACCCTGGAGTCCACGTGCTGTTGTCCCTGGGGAGGATTAGGCCCCACAATTAATCCATCGTACCAAAGCGCATTTAATAGGATCACGTGGCAAGGCCTGCAGCGTACGATGCGAGGAGAATCTGAGCCGTCGGATGTGAGGGGGTTTGACTCTGGTATGTGTACAGAGAGAGAGAGAGTAAGTAGTACTAGTGAGGGTAGTACTGGACTAGTGGCTGGGTGTGAGAAAAGGGAAAAAATTAAATGTGAGATTGTGAAATATGTGTGGGGGTTAGTTGGGAGAGGAGTAATGGAGGTGTGTATTGGTAATTGGTAATTTTATTTTTCTGCTCCTCGTTAATCGGGCTGTGTTCCTCGGTCCCCGATCCTACGCTCCCGCTGACACCGACATGTCCGGGGTCTGCATCGTCCTCGCTTCTCCATCGTCCGATTGTTCCCGTTTGACGGATGGGATCTCATGATTCCCTATTCGCCGTCTTTCGCATGACGTGTTTCACGGAAGACACTGTTGATTGTCACAGCCATGCCATGGATAGATGCATAGATTGACGGGGGCCAAAACAAACTCAAAGGAAAAAAGATTGACTCTGTGGGGCCCTCCTGTTTTACTTCAAATTAATTATTGAAACACCCTTCCACCTAAAAATAAAAAAGGGTGAGAATACTATTGGTTGATATGGTGAAAAGTCTAATTATATAAGGAGAAGAAGATACATTCGAATCCTCTGAAAAAATTGCGCTGGTTCAAACTACAAAGAAATGAAAATTCTTTGTACTCTAAAATTTAAAAGGAAAAATCTTGATCAAATCAAAAGGGAGTGGGGATGGAAAATATGAACAAACTGCCAAAAAAAACGTGATTTAGTCTTTAAATTATTGTTATATATTTTATTATCCTGAGAGTTTTAGTTTAAATGTTTGAGTTAAGGTGGAAATTTGTCATGAAATTTTTCACTCAGAAGTAATGTTAACTCATACGTTTTTTTAGATTTAATGCTACCCTAGAAATATTAAAATATTACCTCTTACCATTAAAAAAATTAGCACTTAATGAAATTTTTTTAACAGTTAACATTGGTTTTTTTAACATTATGGGCAACATTCTTATATTTTGAAACTTTTGAAATAATATTGAACCTGAAAGTTACTTTCAAGTAACATTGTTCATCGACGAAATTTTTTGAAACAAATTTGCATGTTAACCCAATATTTTTTTTCTAAACGTAACTGTTAAATGGTTTTCATTATAGTATAAATTCAATGCATATTTCAATAAGATTAAAAACGTTGAAAAACGAATCAGAACGGACGAGTGTACATACACCATGCATTTATTGACAGACATTATGGAAAAATTTAGTGTATACTTTATATCATATATTTATTGTTGTAACAAACATTCTACATTATTTCATGAATTGTGGGTGGTTGTAGACTAGTAAGTTATGACGGGAGAAAAAATAGGAGCATGCGTGAACTGAAAAGGAAAAAATAATTGTTGTTTGGATGCAATCGCTTACCCCCTCTATCCAAAACAGAAATAAACTAGAGAAGTGTTATTTTTTCAAATCAATTGAATTGAATATTTCTTAAATCTCTTTTTTAATAAACTGCTATCCATTTATGTTCAATTTATTCACCTGATGAAGTATTTTCTTCTTCTTTTTTTACATATTTTCTAAAAAAAATAAAAAAAAATCTCATGATTATATGTGTAATGTCAACTTAACATCAACCTGTTCTTACACTCATAAGGTCACAATTTAATAGTAAAAGAATTTAACTTTTTTTTTTGAAAAAAAAAGAGCCTAACAGCTGATAAATAAGCAAGAACCAATAAGTTAAGGAGAGAGGAGCGTGATTGAGGGAGGGTGTTGGCCGTGCGGGTAAGGAGTGGTACAGAGGAGTTTGAAAGTAGGAAATGCAAAAAGCTCAAAATAATAAGGTAATGATGAAAGAATCGCATTCATGGCAAGACAGAGTTTTGTCTTGTGTGAGTGTCAAGTATTTTTTTTTTTTTGGTTTTTTCAAAATACCCTTTTTGTCTTCTTCTTCCTCTTCCTGTTTGACTGTTGCTAGCAGGTCATAGGTCGTAGGGTTCACCGGCAGCACCAGGTCATCACTCAAAAGCTCATGAATTCAAAAACAAATAAATCACAGCATTTGCCATTTGGTGTACTGTGTGTAATATTAATTAATAACTTTTATATACTGAAGATGATGTTATTAATTAGTGAGGTCTCTGAAATAAAAACTCTCAACTCTCAATGAGGTCAGGGGGGTCATCAAGTACGATGCTTCGGGGGCTTTATGTAATGAGTTTAAAAAGGCGTTTTGCATAAGCTCATTTTAGGAACATCTGAATGGTAAAAGCCTACAAGAAAGAAGCACACCATTAGTAGTGAATAGTGATGACTCAGTCAGTGCTCTCTCTCTCTCTCTCTCTCTCTCTCTCACTGCCTAGCTATTATATATAAGAAGTTACATTGTGGGTTAGGGTTATGGAGTAGTGTGTGTTTGTGCGTTTGAGCCTTGAGGGGAATGTTGGCTGGCTCGAGGCTTTTCCACAAAGGAGGTTCTCTCTCAGAAGAAGAACTATTAAGGCTTCGGACCAGGCTTCATTCCCCTCAAATCTTTCCTCCTCTTTCAGAATTTCATATTTTCCATATACCAGAGTGATTATTTCTCAGTTTGATCCAACAGATGAGATCGATCATATATATATATATCGCAAACGTTAAGGTTGAGAGGAATGTTGTCTGGCTCGAGGTCATGAGCAGGATCAGTTTGATTCGCTTGCAGTGATACAGATTATTGCTCTCACTGATCTTTAAGGGTTTGATCTGCAAATCTTTTTTTGCAGTAATTAAACCCTAAAAAATGATTCTCGGACCAGGCTTCATTCCCCCCACCCAACTTTTGCTCTCTCAATACTGTGCTCATTCCCTCTTCATCTTCCTCACATACTGGTAAGGCCTTAATTTTCTTACAGTTCTTGTGTGTGCTATATATATTTGCTTTTTTTGTACAGTTAATCAACCACGATATGATCGATCTAGTTCTGCATATATTGCTTAATTATTACACCACCGATCACATCATATCAAACCACAAGGCCCTCCTACTACTGTTCCTAGTAAAGGATTCTTGCAAGGTCAGAATTATATTGCTTGCTGTGATTAATTATAGATATTCATGTTTTTCGATGAAGATTTTCACTTCATCAGCTTCAATTTGTGGAGCATGCTTAGCTTCTTCTTTTACAAATTACTCCCTCAGTTTTTAAATATAAGCAAGTTTTAACCAACTCTAACACGGTTTAAGAAAATGAGAGTAGAATAGAACTGCTTCACCTCCCTCAGCTCTCTCTTTAACACACACTACAAAGATATATGGTTACAGGCATGATCAAGTCACCACTAACAGTCTAGTATTCTCTGTTGGTAATCAAACTAGTAAATATTTAAGGGACACGGTGAATGTACGTGGGTTATTAATTTACTGGCTAATAGTATTAATCACCATCGAATGTTCACTTCACGTGGACAAGATGGGTGAAATCTGAAATCATGATGTAAGTGAAGTGTGAAATCTATCACCAGATACATTGATGGATGTGAAATTCTTTACTTAATAGACTACTTATTAGCTAGCAGCTAGCTAGGTTACGTTCTTACCATGTATTTAGTTATTTACCATTATTATTATTATACTGGTAGCTCAGTTGGGGCTTCTTCTAGGGTTTTTAAATTTATATTATCCTCCTAATTCTTTCTGAATCTCTTTCAGCTTTTTGGAAGTAACCACCCTTTTTGGGACAGCCAAAAATATAAATATATATATTTGCAGGAACCTCGCAAATCACCCTGAAATGAAGCATCAATTTCATGAATCTGAATATACTACAGGTAAATCTACAGTTTCCCTGTAAAGGCAGTAATAACCTTAATAGGTAAGATTCACTCTCACCCTGGCCTTTTTAATATCCCATAATTTTCCGTGGAACACTTATTATTATTTATTACTCATATCAAATTTATTTTGACGTAATCTCCATTATAATCAACTTTTTAAATGTTGCTTGCTTGCTTTGCTTTGCTTTTGCTGCTGAATAATTTATTGCCTCTTTTGTTTGTTTGTAGTGAAATGTGCTTCATATTATTGAAGACACGCTAGTAGGTGAAGAAGCAAGCTGCTGTATTTCTGAGACATGATAAGAAATATATATCTCAATCAACAGGAGTGAATGAAGATGAATCACATACTACTTTATCATTATCTATGATTATTGTATCTTTGACCAAAAAAAAATCTATGATTATTGTATCATATTTTTTCTTTTCTTTTTTTTTTAAAATCAGATGTAATTATTTAATGGATCCAAAAGCGACAAATAATAAAATATTTTCCATGCAGCTGGCCTCAAACATACAATTTCAAATTCAAATCATCTTCATATAAACTATAGACCAAATAACAGTATTCTATCTGATATACTATAATGTTTTTTTTTTTAGTGAAAAACTGAATATACCATCACTGTATTAACAACTAGTACAATTAAAAATCAAAACAACCTAACTTCCTTCATCACCAACGTAACCATCTTCTAATCAAAGGATCGTCGGTGATCAAAGACACAATAATTCCCTGTAATCTTATGAGAGTACTTATAGCAAGCTGATATATTCTCCGAATAAGATAATGCTTTTCAATTGTTCATTTATATATTAAATAAATAAGAAGGGTGTTACTCTATGATTAGATTAAATGTTTGCATTATTTTGACCAGAGAACAAAAACAAAAAAAAAGTATTGGGAGTGATTTTTTGGGATCCCAATCCCAAGGGTTGGTGAAGGTGCTGAGATATTTAATCTGTGAATGAATATAATGATGAATAAAGGAGTGAAGATGCCATGGAAAGAGAGATATGCTGGAACAGTTAGCGAGAAATGTATAAAATTGGAGAAGCCAGCTACGGATCCTCTTACACCATGCAGCTTCCATTATCATTACAATCCACTTATATATATATGCAACACATACAAAGCTGATGCAAACTATATAAACCTGGAAAACTGAGAAAGAAATAAGAACAAGAAAAGGTTGTGTGTTTTAGTGTAACATATTTATGAGGCTTTAAAGTTGTTGACAAATCAGAAACCATGTTTGGAAAAGCTGGGATCAGCAATGTATATATATAGCAGCTTCTTGTTTCTTCTTTTTTCTTCTTCCTTACCGTAGTTTGTATGCAGAGAAAGAAAGATGTTTTTTTTATTAAAAAAAAAAACAGGAGAGAGAGGGGTTTTGAAAAGGGAAGATGACAGAATGAGGAGTAGTGACTGAGTGAGTAAATTAATGAAATGAGGAGTGTCTGTCTGACGCGTCTTGGGAAATGAAACGAAGAAGAAGAAAGAGAAAAGAGAGTGTGATTTTATTACCGTATTAATAATGGGAAACGAAACAAGCACGCCAGTTTGGATTATGTTTGGAAAAGTACGTTTGGAGAAGTAGGAGAACTATCTTCATATAAGTTGAGATAAAACTTTTATCATATATTTATCTCGTAAGTTATTTCTACCGTTAATCTAAATAAACATTATAACTTTATTTAGGATGCTGTTCAACCATCTAAAACCATTATTCATACTTATCTTATATATAAATAATGATTGAAATGGTGGTTTTTGCCAAACTACTACACTACATTATGTTGTGTCGACAGCTTCTTCAATTTATTACTGAGTAGTTTCATTTTTCAACTATCTTCTTTCTCCAATCCCTTCAACCAAAAATGACTCTCTCTCTCTCTCTCACAAACAGGTTTTCAACTTTTTGAGGGAAAAAAAATGGTTTTCAACTTCCTTTGGCTTGCTAGCCACTCAACTTTTTCTGCATCATACAAGTACACGTAGCCTAACACTAGTCATCAATCTCTATATTATTGGGCCCAATTTATTCTCAAAGTTGTTCCCGAGAGATAATTTTATTTTGGAAATTTTTTTAGGGACAATTTTGCCTGAAAAGTGTCAATAGGAAATCAAGTTTTATGTGTCCGTTGTCTCAATTAATTTTGATCGTTAGTTGACTAAACATGTTGAGCTGACAATCCATATGTCATTCACATCATTTTTGCTAAGGTACAAGTTTACCCTAGAAGTTTTAAATTCAACTTTGAAAAAAAAAAAAGACTTTCAGACAAATTTGCATCTAAACATGAATGACATGTGATCGCTAACTCAAAGATATTTTGGTCAACTAACTATCCAAAATTAACTGGAATAATGGCTTAAGAAAAATTGCTTCATCTTTTATACTTGGGTGAAGGAGCAAATTTACCCACCAACAATTAGACACAGGAGCGTTAAAGACAAAAAACTTTTAATGGTACCAAAACTACCAACAAACAATTGAATTTGATAAAACATCACAACATCAAATGCCATGTTGGATTTGACTGCCAGCTCAATGCCCAGGTGGCTTTTTTGTTTATTTTTTTCCAGCTCAATGCCCAACATTCTGATTCTCCCCATCCTTTCTTCTTCATTGGTTTTTCTCACCCCTCACTGAATCGAAGAAACCCTAAAATATCGAATTTCGATTCTTGCTCTCTCATGGCTGCCGCCACCACCACCACCACCCCCAGCCTAGGCGATGGTGCCGATGATCAACGTCTAGCCACGGCTCAGAAAATCGTCAGGAGCCTCAATACCCCCAAGGAGGTTCGTGAGGACATGCTTTTGATCTTCTCTAGCTTCAATAATCGCCTCTCCCAAAAGATCACCGATCTCATCAACTACGATGATTCCAAGTCTTCTCGGTTGAAGATGACCTTGACCACTTCCAAGCTTCCGAAAAGTCATCCTTCGATGGGACGGTCCTGTTCGGAGCAGCCCCCGCCAATCCAACTCGCTTCTCAATGGGGTAACCATCATGAATAATAGGAATAAGCAAGTAAGTCCCGCTACCCATCCGTACACGACACGATTATCCATCTTTCATGAACAACGAACTGGAACTAGAGAGGAAGATTAGGGAATAAGTTAAATGGAAGAGAATGGCGGTGGTGGCGGCGGCCATCCGCTATCCCCATCTCAAAGCAAAGCGGCGGTGCTTTTGTCCGTTACCGCCGAAACTAAGCAGCACATTTGAAAGCATTTAAAATCGAAGTTCAAGTGCTTAGCTTTAACCAAGTGCTACGGCGTGATAATTACTCTATATGTATGTGTGTGTGTGTGTGTGTGTATTCTCAAATTATCCTAACTAACGAAGCATCCAAAAGTACAACTGTTTTTGCCATGTTTATGCTTCTACCCATCTCAAAGCGGTGCGGCGGTGCTTATGTCCATTGTTTGCCGCCGAAACAAACGTGTTTGGAAAGGCCTTGAAGCGTAGTGAAAGTTCATAAAAGTCTAGTGGGGAAAGAAGCTCATTTTACTCTGATAGGGAAAGCTTCAACGTTGAATGGACTTATATGAAAAAATCTCCTTCTGCGAGAAGCCTGAAATTGAAGCTTCTGGAGTTGTTTCCTCCACCGTTCGCACTAGTAAATGTGAAATTAATTCCCAGATGGAAAAAAAGCCACCTAGGCATTGAGCTGGAAGTCAAATCCAACGTGGCATTTAATGTTGTGATGTTTTAACAAATTCAATTATTTGTTGGTAGTTTTGGTACCATTAAAAGTTCTTTGTGCCAACGTTTCGACCTAATAGTTGGTTGGTAAATTTGTTCCTTCACCCTTTATACTTTTAGGACAAAATTGTTCCCAAAAACTTCCGAAGTAAAATTGCCCCTCCGTGATAACTTCCTTGATAAAATTACCCTTAACCCAATCAAAATCAAAGCTGTTGAACAAATTATAGCAATGTTTAGCTTTGGATCTGCATTATAAGTCCACTCGAAGAACTATCAATAATGGTTTTCCAATTTTTGACAAACTGGAGTTAATAATAGAGTTAATTAATAATAAGGATCATAGTGATATACTCTAAATATAAGTCCACACTTAAGATTTTTTTTTTTTTGGCCAGACTTAAGAGTTATTACTTACAATTAAAATTGGTTTTTTTTTTTAGTAATAATCAAGCTAAGAAAATTGGTTGGTTTTGTTCAATATCATTACTTACAATTGAAAGGGTGATTTGAATCACCCCCTAGTAACATGATTCAAGGTTTTGATACATTCAAAAAAGAGGTAAATTTAGACAATGAATGATAGCTATCAGTTCTGCGTTTACAGCTGAAGCCACAAACCCACTGATGAGTGATGATCTTCACGATTCCGAACTATTCCTCCGCAACCACTCCGTCCAATAAAATTCAGTTGTTGTTGGATCCCCTGACGAGAGTGAAACTGTATACTTGTAAAATTCACATCTACTTTGCAACTCTTGATCACACCTAATTCCAACTTCACATGTTCATATTTTTATAAAAAAAAATATTAAATATAAACTTTTTAAGTTCAATCTGACAAAGAGATGTAAAGTGGCGATGAAGTGGATTGAAAAAGCAGTAAAAAGAAGCCGAGTCCCCGTTCAAGGACACCAGACATTTTATAACTTTTTTTTTTTTTTTTTGGCCAAAAGCAAGTCATAGCAGACATTTTATATTTGATTCACTCTATGAAGTCGTTACGATCCATTAGTCAAAGTTATAAACACGATGTGATAAAGCAAAAAGGCAGTGTCAGAGAGTTGAGGGCAGCATGAAACTGCTAAATCTGAGTTAATGGTGATGCCTTCCTACTTCCTAGTTCCTAGTAGTAGTCTATTAGGTTACTACCAGTAATAAATTTTACTTTTTCTTACTCTAAGATTAAATAATTTGTCACTGAAATTGAAGTTGACTTGTAACAGACTAGCCCACTTTTTTTTCTTTTTCAAATGAAATTTCATTATTTTATTATAAGAAATTTTAATTTTACCAACAGAAAAAGAAATTAAAAAAGGCAGCTGAAGCTGCGTGGTATGATCCACCGACTAATTCAAGCAATTTTACTCTTACGGCCCTTGATGTAAAACCACAAGTAACTGGTGGTATCTCATGGTTATTTGATATATTACTTTATCAGGAAATAAGGGCAAACAGAATACTAATATCTTAATAGCTTCACTCATTAAAACTTGAAACAGAGGGTTATTTCACCAAAAGTTCCAAATGGAAGAGAGGAAAGTAAGTTCCATTTAAATTGGTTATTTCATCAATTTGGTTGTATGCAAGTTTTACGCAACCTGCTCATAAAATGCTTTATTTTTCTGATTACATGATAACTACATAGTGTTTCTTGGTAGCATGCATATATATTTATCAAGCTTGTGCTCTAATAATCTCCACCTGGCTTCAATTTTTTTCTTTATTCTTTTTTAATAAAGTTTGTTTGGTTAACCATTCTACTCTTCTAATGTAGGAGTTTGATGTTCACTATTCTCTCATGTTGGGGTTTTAAAATACAGCTAAGAACCTGAGGATTTCTACTGATGTAATTTTTTCATAGGGGCGTGGTTTCCTGAACAAGCCCTCCCCTTGCCAGAATTAAGGCTTTTCTTGGGTGGCGATTCTCTTTGGTTTGCACTTTAGGAGGGCCACCAACATTATAGAGGTTCAAAACTCGGGATTAGGCCCCACTGAACCATAAAGGCTGAAGAGCAAGGTTATTAAAACCGGACCGGCCATCAACCTTTTGACGGTCAGACTGGGTTAAGGGTCGATGGGTCGACCGAGTCAAACCGAGCTAAACCGGTCAAACCGGTCAAGAAAAGAAAATTTCAAATTATTAATATAAAAAAAAATAAGGTGATGTTGATTGTTGAGTCAATGAAAACTTTATTAAGGGGAGAAAATAAGGGTCAGTGAAAATTTTATTTATATTTTAATATTTATATATAATTAAGGTGATTTGACGGATGGGAAAACGTGCCAAACTTTTCTGATGCTTGAAGCCTGAACACGTTATGTCAGGAGTAGCTTGGACATTTGTTCCTTTGAGTCTTTGAGATGAGAAAAGTTAATTGAAAGTGTGAAACAGTCACGAGAGAGAAAAACGTTTGAGTCTTAGAGAGAAGAGCCGTGCCTTCGATTTAGTGTTGTTCGAGTTCTAACCGTTGCCCATCGTTCACCTTTGAGTTTCATCGCCGTCGATGTAGCTTCCGTTGGTCTCGCTCCCTCTTCTCTCTGCTTGTTTGTTCTCTAGTCCCATCGGTTATTCGCCGTCGATCAGCACCTCGGCGCATCTGCAATCGTCGATCTCCGGCGGTTTCTAAGGGAAAAGACGTAGCGGTCGCTCCTATTCCGGTGATCTCTGTACTTCGTTGCTTCTCTTTTTTTCTTTGATATGAACCTAGAAATGTTGTCGATCTGAGATCCGGGCCGCGCCCGTCGTCCTCTCTTTGTTCATCTCTCTCTCTCTTTCCATGGGAGCTCTCTGACGTTAAAAAAAGAAAAAGAAAAAAGAGCATGACCCCGGTTTCTACGGCCGACCGGACCGGTTACATGGCCGGTTCGCCGGTTTCCGGTCTGGTCCGGGTTTAATAACCATGCTGAAGAGAGATAGAGTTAATGATGATAGTATTGATTGTTATAAAATGGGGAAACAATAATAAATGGAATTTTTTCTTCCACATTTTTACTGCATGCAACATATGGTAGTTAAACAGTGATTATGTAGGAATTATTTGAAGTGATTCATAATCATGAGTTGTCCATGAAATGCATATGGTTAGAGGGGCTAAAGTGAAAACACGGCCTTCAAATAATATTTTAAAACAAGTCTTTAAAAAATATCTTTTGAAAGAGGCAAAAATGTCTTTTGGCTCTTTTTTTCTCCAACCAAATACTTTATACTTCCATGGCAAAATCTTTTTCATTCCTTTCCATTGTTTTTCCTTTTCATTTTATTCCTTTTCAACATTTTATTTGATCAAAACGGGTCCTTAGATAAAAGCTAAATAAAAAAATGTTGACATGGTTCTTAAAGTTTTTTGTTAGATGAATCTGAATTAATTTTTATAATAACAAAAATAAACGCATACAACATGTTTAAAAATATGTTCATAAATATAAAAACAAGAAATTTTAATTATATAAAACTATGTCATTTTTAAAATAAATAGTAAATGTTCAATCTAGTAAACAAACGGATGTTCATGGCATATGTTGTTTTTGTCCCATCTCTTACCTCTATTTTTTACTATCTTTAGTTTTTAATATAAGACATATTTACCTAATTTGATTAGATTAAAGAAGCTATTGAGTTAGTTAATATGACATGTGTTCGGTTTGAACATAATTTTTGTTTGAGTGTGTAAATGTATAGTCTCAAAGGACTAGAATATTGATGTATAATCAAATAGCTCCCTCCCAAGTATCCACAGATGAGATACATAAGAGGATAGAGGATCACTATACACTAATATGAAAGCTCTTCACCAAGGAGGATGGGGGTTGTGTTTAGTGGGAGAGTGCACAGGGATAGGCGGCTGTATTGTAAATTGGGAGAGAGTTCAAAGTCTGTGTACCTTTAGGGTTCATTATCTATTTATAGTGGGTACCTTAAGGTTAGGGTTTGGTCGATTGGGCTCTCATGTGCCTCCAAGCCTAAGTGTCTTGCCTTCACATGCTTCAATATTTTGAATCCATAACGCTTGCCCCCACCGGCCGTAGTTCGGTCTCGAGCCGGGGATGTATTAATTATCTGATGTGAAACGCGGATTAGGCCGAGATATATCTAGCTTATCCGGGTCGCTTGAGAAAAAATAAGATCCCTTGCTTGCTTTTGTAGCAATTTTTCTCGGTCTATATTCCTACATTTAACAATATGTAAGCAAATCAAATAAATGGAAAATACTTACTGTTTTCGAAAATCGTTCGACTTGCTCATTTCGAACACTGGCCCGGATTTGCATTAATCCTAGTTATTGATAACATGCATTTCCACTTGCAAATCAAATCGTTGTCCATTCTATTGCCCCCCAGCCCGGTAGTTCAGATCTCGGGGCTGCTGGGATGTATTACACACGGAGCAGGGATTTTAGCCAGATTCGGTATAATCGGGTCCGCCTTCAAGAATTCACACGGAGCCAGGATTTTAACCAAATTCAGTATAACCGGGTCCGCCTTTAAGAATTCACATGGAGCCAGGATTTTAACCAGATTCGGTATAACCAGGTCCGCCTTCAAAAATTCACACGAGTCGGATTTTAACCGATTCGGTGTAACCGGGTTCGCCTTCAAAAATTCACATGGAGCCGGATTTTAACCGATTCGGTGTAACCGGTCCGCCTTCAAAAATTCACACGGTTCTCCGGGATTTTAACCATATTCGTTGTAACCAGTCCGCCTTCAAAATGGTTGGCTGGCTTTTGCAGATAAATAAGATGACCAGGAAAAGGTCTATTCATAGATAAGACTTTACAAAGCCAAGCATAGACATCAGATGTATGCCTAACATATGACTTTAATCTCATGAGAATTCAGATTAATATAATGAATTAACCAAGGGAATCTGCTTCCTGCAAGAATAATTTCAATGAAGAACCTGTGGGTAATTCCCCAAAAAAATTTCCGGTCAAAGTCTCTGTACGCAAACCCATGAGGGTGTATCAAGAAGAAATTTGTCAGCTCCCTGTCGTAAGGGTTCATTTCATACGGAACTCGGATTTTAACTGTAATCAGTGTAACCGGGTTCCGCCTTTGAAACTCGTCTGAGTTTTGTTTGATGACTGGGCCAGAGTCAGAAAATCATTGCGCAATATGCGGGTCTGAGACCACCCATGGGCAGTATACCCTCTTGAGTGATTGACCAGAAATCAATCAGGAATAAGAGCCATCCGCCACATATCTAGGTTCAGTGTCGCAACCAAACTCTAAACATTCCGACTTGATCAGGGTCGTTGTGACGGCTTGCTTTACTTCCTGTATGTGGGCGTTACCGCATCCCGGAGGAGTGCGTTTTAGCCAAAATCTTGGCTTTACCGCATCCCGAAGGAATACGTATTAGCTTGTGGGTTTTACCGCATCGCGAAGGAATACGTTTTAACCATAATCTTGGCCGTATCGCATCCCAACTTTGACCTTTGTTTTGGTGTTACCGCATCCCGAAGGAGTACGTTTTAACCATAATGTGGGCGTTACCGCATACCAGAGGAATACATTTTAGCCAATATCACGGCCATACCGCATCCCGACTTTGACCTTAATGTGAGCGTTACCGTATCCAGGAGGAATATGTTTTAGCCAAAATCTCCACGGAGCCCGGATTTTAACTAGATTCAGTGGAACCGGGTCTACCTTCAAAAATTCACACGGAGCTGGGTTTTTAACCAGATTCGGTATAACCGGGTCCACCTTCAAAAACTCACACGGAGCCGGGATTTTAACCAGATTTAGTGTAACCGGGTTCGTCTTCGTCTCAGAATTTGCATATTTCTATCTTGAGCAACTCCTCAGTAATGGCTTCCAGCATTGTAAAGCAAAAAATAGAATCTCAGCCAATTGCTCACAATGCAATCCCCACGGTGGGCATCAATGTTCGGTTCGAACATAATTTCTGTTTGAGTGTGTAAATGTAAGTGTCAAAGGACTAGAATATTGATGTAGGATCAAATAGCTCTCTCCCAAGTATCCACAGATGAGATACATAAGAGGATAGAGGATCACTATACACTAATATGAAGGCTCTTCGCCAAGGGGGATGGGGGTTGTGTTTAGTGGGAGAGTGCACAGTGATAGACTGTTGTATTGTAAATTGGGAGAGAGTTCAGAGTCTGTGTACTTTTAGGGTTCACTATCTATTTATAATGGATACCTTAAGGTTAGGGTTTGGTCTGTTGGGCCTCATTTGCCTCCAAGTCCAAGTGTCTTGCCTTCACCGCTTCAATATTTTGAATCCATAACATGTATTTTCTAAAATATCTCATTCATCTTCTTTATTCCCTTCCTTTCTCATTCTCTTTAATTATTGTTGAAAGGGCATTAATGCGGGCAAATATGAGAAGATTGATAAATATAAAAAATATGTTTTATATCTAAAATCAAGATCAACTCTCCAAACATGTCATATATTAACTATATTTTTAACATATCTATATACTCTCAAGTGTTCCTGTTACTTTCACTTTTTCGTCTAACATTCAACGCCTCTCTCTGTGTCTCTGTTTTAACACAGTAAGCTGAGGAAGTGTTGTATGAATATATATAATGGATAATTATGAAGTCTGTCTTGAATGGGTTTACAGGGGCAACGAATGTATTGACATCTGACACTACATTATGTCTGAATGACAACCATGAAATCTATATTATTCCCCCAAGCCACTCTTTTATATATATATATATATATGAAAAAATACTTCTCATGTTGTAGGAGAAGTGTATTAAATGTCACACACACATGAAATGGTGGGGCCCAACCATTTTATGTGTGTGTAAGAATCTTCTTCTTCTCATGCAACATAAGAAGATATATATATATATATATATATATATATATATAAAAGAATTGTCCACTTATCTATGGTGATACTTGCATGACTAAGAATTGTGATTACTATGTATTCTTTTTTGTCTTTAATATAAGATATAATTTGAGAGTTGATATTAGTATTAAATATAAAATATATTTTTTTATATTTGTCAATCTTTTTTATAATTTACCTCTATTAATACTCTTTCAATAATAATTAAGGAGGATAGAGAATTAAGGAAAGTGACTAGGGTATGGTGTTTTAGAAAATATATGATATAGTAGTATTAACTAACTTTCCAAACTTCATCAATCTAATTAAATTAGATAAATATATCTTATATTAAGTATGGAATAACATTTTTTTCTGGTAGTTTAATAAAGGATTTGTTAATACGAACATCGCAGTTTTTTTTCCCCGCCCGGACTGGTTAATAATGATTTCATTGGAAGGTTCTAGTATTATTATTATTATTTTCATTTTTCTCTCTTGTTAATAATTTTTTAATAATTAAATAGAGACGGACTTCTTGTGTACATTAGGCAATGAGTTGCACTTTCATAACCTATATATAAAATAGTGTGTTTTTCTATAAAATATGTGTACATATATTGATTTTTGAATAACAAACTATATATAGAAGTGTATTGTAGTATATTGAATAAGATTGCATGCCTTAAAACAAGAAGTGTATTATGTTGTACTTTTTTCTACCAGATATATTATATTGTACTCCCTCCGGTTATTAATATAAGATATATTTACCTAACTTGATTATATTAAGGAAGTTAATTAATATGGCGTGTTTTTTCTAAAATACACTAGTCATCTTCCTTAGTTCTCTCATTGCCCCTCCTACTTGATTATTATCGAGGAAACATAATAGGGGTAAATTAAGAAAAAACCCGACAAATATAAAAATTATATCTTATATTTAGAACACAAATCAACTCCCAAATTGTCCTATATTAAGGACTAGAGTTGCAATTATTACCACCTTCATTTCAAAATTCATAATTATGATTCAACATTGTGCAATTAAATTAACAAAACTATTTGATAATATAAATTATAAATCGGAGCAAAAATTAATTAGTATTTTGACTAAACCATATCTTCATTAATGGAAGACAGCAAACATATAAAAGTAAATGATATTTCATTATAACTTTAAAACAAAAATTATTTTAAAATGAAATATAAATTTAACATAATAGTTATTCAAGAAAGGAAGTATGTAGTAGAGGACATTTTGGTTCTCTTCCACATCACGAGTTAAAAATGAGGGCCCAACAATGAAATTCACTTCATAATTGTAGGGAAAGTGCATTGTATTTGATTTGTATCATGCAATTCAGGGATGGATTCACGCGTGTTGGATGACGAATTTTTTAATTTATCATAGAATTAATAAAAATATGCTATTTGACCCCAAATAAAAAACACATGCTTTAATTGGTGAGCCAAAAAAGAGCAAAGTAGGACAGGACAAAGGTTGGACCAGGAATAATAAATGGGACATAAGCCACTGCGTGAAGAAAATGTTAGTACTTGGAAGGAGAAGGCATTCACTGAGGGCTCAAAGGTCATGATGAACCTCACAAAAGAATACTCTATAACTGCAAGTTGTGGCTCCACCTTTCATTGCGTAAAACCCCATACAACACAAAATCCCTGAAGCGGAGATTCCACTGTCGTACATATAACTCGCATGCACATTTTTCTCAAAACCTGTTTAAAAACCTTCACATAACTTGCAAGAGCTTCTACCAAGATGGCTCTCACTGTCACTGTGTTTCAGCACCAAGTGTTACATTGCTTACAAATTTACAGAGCTTGTGGGTGTTAGTTGCTAGTAAATAGAAAAAACAAACGCAAAGCAAACTAATTGCCGATATATATATTACAATCACTCATCTGTAAGCAGCTACGTGTATTGTTGAACTCTCTCTTTCTCAGTATAGTAGTAGTGTTATTTACCGAGGATTCTCCCACAAAGAAGGATTAGAGGGGACAAAAACCCATAATATGGGCAGGTCTATAGGCAGGCTGAACGAGAGGATGACTATATGGGGCTTCTATTATCAGAGTGGTGAGTGAGACCTATCTTTCAGAAAGATGGATGGCCATCTGCTGGAGGAGAACTTTCTTCTGATATGCATTAATAGTGCCCTTACACTCAGCATCCAATATGACATCTGTCATTATTGCTGCAGCATGCCCTCTAGGCTCGTCATCTGAAGTCCTCCTCAACATGAACATCTAAACATGACAAATCAAAACAACACAGAATCAAGCATCTGCATTTGGTGAAATTGTATGAACAATGATTTTTTTTTTTCCTTTTGTTTTCCCCACTTTTTCTGAAGTTCCTCCTTTGGTAATCCAACGGAGCCAAAGCCAAAAGAAAACAAAGAACTATTTTAAAACTAAGCATGATGCATCTCTAAGGAGAAATTTAGATATAGTGTAATTAAGTCATAGCTCTGGCTTAATAGGGCATTCAAGCTTCTAGCCCGCTAAGAGCCTGCAATATATTTTCAAGCATGATTTCTCTGAGAAGGGATTGGGAAAAGGTTTAGTTTAGTTAGATGATGAAGGTATTGAGGAATGCAGAACTCGTGTCATTAGTAGATCAGGCATATCGACCAAGTTAGCACATGCCAGTATAATGTGCATTTTTTAATTGTTTACTTTTACACCAAATGTTGATATCAAATAAACACAAGGGTGTGAGCATGATTGGAACAATTCCCATCTCAACATTAACACATTGCAGGAGGGACAAACAGAATATCCCCTTGTAAATCAGATCAATCATACGACATGTAAGTGACCATGCAAAAAATTTCTGATGTTAAAACAACACTGGATGAAGTTCACGATTTCCAACCCAATATATGAATGTGCACTAAATTTGATTGATGCAGCAGCAGTCAGTTTAGTGCTTCTCAAACTTAATAGCGGAAAATTTTGTATATAAAACTGAACACGTGCACACATAAGGTCAAAGAATATTAAAATAAAATTGTTTATATCACTTGAAAGCATGTCATACCTGCCCACGATGAGATATTTCTATGCAGCCGGGTTGTTTGATAAATGGCTCTCCGTCAATTTGAACAGGGAAAGGACTTGATGAGTGTATTCTAATGACTTTACCTTGGGCTAGCCTTCTTGCTTGGGAAAGACCAACCTATCCAAAAATCAAGCTTTACCAGGTTAGCATGAATTTACAAAGTCATTTTTTATTAGACATATATGCATGTTGGAAATTATCATAATGCTTTCGTGAAAAGGGTAAGCAGTTAGCTCACTTTGAGTAATATGACTAACTATTTACATAAATACATATCCTTAAAGGATATGTAAAAAAAAATCATAATTAGAAAAAGGGATATGTAATACTTTTTACATATCATCCCACTACATTTCATCTTTGATGTATTTGCACCGATGTTTCATGCAAATGTACCAAAACAGTAATCTGAGATTTTGTCCAGTTGAACATTCTAAAATAGGTTATTTTAAATCATATACAAAGAACTAACGTTCATTAGGTTAAGTCTAAAGAAAGAAGTATTTCAAACCTGAAGTTTGCCTAGGTGCCATGCTCCACATACACATACCACCTCAAGTATTTTATCATGCATCGATTGAAGACTAAAATCATCATCATGCTCATAATCATTTTGCCAAAGATTTACTCCACCCATATAGCTCCCAATATTAAGCACAATTAAGCCCTCCGAATCCTGCATGGGTAAAGTAAGAAATGATTCCTTAGAGATAACTTGAAAAGGCATAATATTCAAGATGCATATTTTTAAGTACTGAGATGTTTACTTTGGGAATCTCAATGTCTTTCCCATCAACTTCAAGCCATACTTGCCACGGCAAGTCTGCACACGTTCTGTCCATTATATCTTTAGCTCCTTCTTTGGCATACCGAAGTTTATTTAAAAACTGTGAATGGAAATCTCATCAGAAAACACTACTTGTACTAGATACAACAAAAAGTCTCTCCTGGATTGCGAGACTTAAAAACCCTAGAATAAGTTAACAAATGAATCGAGATAGAAGCTTTGACTTCAGTAAACAAGGGCCAGAACGAGGGTGTAAGCAAGTTACATTGTTGAAATGTCAAAAATAATACAGCGACTACCCATTAATTTTTCAACATGATCTCTCTTGATTGTAGTTTTTAGCTAAGATGCGTGAGAAGGAACTTCAAGTAAGTGTCCGGAGGCCACTTTATCAGTTAGCTTCATCAAGCAGCCTGACGTCCAAAAAGTTGGGCTATTTAAAATAATCACAGCCTTCTATTATTTAATATAAGTAGCAGTCTTTCAAACATTGTTCAGCGTTGGAGATTTTGTACTTTACACCATGTGCTTAAAAAGCTGCCTAACATTGCAGGGTGCAGTATGAACATATATCTTACAGCTATAAAATACCAAGAAAAAAAAAAGCTTGTACCTGACTGCAAAATTTCTCAGGATATACTTCTCGAGTAACATGAAATTCATATGCAACCTTCGCATCACATCCAATTCCTGTAAAAGTAATTTGGATATGTCAATAGTTCTCGAGAAACAATATTTGACATTTGTTTCAGAGAAGTACCTAAGTAGTTCATCATGGATTTAGATTTCCCTTTTTTTCCTTTTCCTTCTGAGTTTTCTTCTGTAATATTTACTGACCAGCGATCCAACATTGTAACTGCCGCATTGCTAACATCTTGCAAAATCGTGGTCAAGCCACCTCGTCCATCAAGGGCAGAGAAGCCTCCTCCCCAATTCAGTACCCTCGATAAATCGTTTCCAGTACCTAGTGGGAGAGTTGCAACTGGTGGAGGTGACTCAAAATTGTGTTTTTCTATTGCATCAAGGACCCATGCCACAGTACCATCACCACCACATACCAATACTCTAAAATATTGTACACTCTTGAAAAATTCCAACCCCACCTCAGGACCTTGGGAAGCACTTAACTCAAATATCTACAGTCAAAGAGCAAAAATCAGTACTGGCCCATTAAGAACATGGTATGAAATAAATATATACACTATATATAAAGAAAAGCATTCTAAGTTAAGTATTTCCATAGATTATTTGCTTTTGAAAATATATTTAGTGGAATTTAGAGAAACATTAAACAGTAGGATAACCTAGAACAAAAGAAAATGTTAAAACAAAGTAAATTCCCATTTCAAGACAAATTTGATGGGCAAAAGCAATGCAGTAGTATATGGTGTTTCTCAGGTTCCACTGTCTTAGAAGTAGAGGAAATCTATCACGTATGCTTAACCTTAGACCGTAATGAAACTTTTTGTCTCTTCATTTTGGTGACTCATGAGCAGTCAACGAAGATTTTTACTTACTTTATGATATGGTAATAAATAATGTTATAGGAAAGTTAGCAAGCTAGTTAGTCAGTCAGTTTTGAGCAATATAGTTGCTGTCCCAGCGTATAAAAGGAAGGGGAGTTCTCTATGTTCTTTGGCTTTTCTGATTTTAATGAACACCTGAAGTTTCTCTTCATTCTCTCTTCTACAACCCTCTCTCTGAATTCTGAAAGTCCACTATCTATTATCTTCTCTCTGACCAATCTAAATTCTTTTACATAATACAATGCCAATATATTTCAGGCAAAATAAATTAATAAATACAATGCCAGTATATATGCTCAACTAATACTTTCCATAATAATGAGCAGAATGTTGAGATAAAATCCATGTAAAGTCAATGAAACACAAATAAAGAAAAAAAGGGCACCAAAAATATTGATGAAAAGCCATACCTAGGAAATTCCAGTATATATTATTAGGAAAGAATCTAGGAAACTCCAGTATTATATTTTCCCTTTATCTTCAAACAAAGAAAAGGAAATTTCAATATTATTCATTCACATCTCAACACATTATTTACATTTTGAGGACCATGGGTCGAAATCACATAAGGCTATGGCAAAGGTATGCACAAAAGGGTGGTAATTAGATTCTTGCATTAGAAAAGAGTAAAAACATCATACCATTTTTAAAAAAGTTGTGGTAGGTAAACAAATATCAAAATGTAGACAAACAACAATTTTCATTTCATGGAATTTTAGAAAAAAGTCAGATTGCACTTGAGTCTAACAAGTTAAACTACAATTCTTTCATGCCATAAACCACAATATTTTCATGAAAATATGAAGAAAGGACAAGAGTAAAATATTGAAATCCTTCAGATAAGACCACCAATTAAATCCAATTACGTATCAAACACGCTCCCAAAAAAATGTGAGTGCGCAAATGCACAAAACATGATTAGTTTCATAAAATACAAGGCTGGTTTAGGAGATACCTGAACAGGATTTAGTAGCATGTTCAATCTCCTGCGAAGAGAAGTCCCAAGCTGTCCACCACTCCTGGCATTTATGAAAACCAAAAGCGGTCTTGCAGCAGGAGACAACTCAGACAATGTGTACTTCTTAATTAGACTATGTGTGGCAGTTTTACCATTTTCTTGCATAAAAAATGTAGTGTCCCTCATTTCCAGCACTCCACCATTGTTCATGTAATCGAACTTCCTCTCACAACTGGGTTTCTTCATATCTGATAAGCCATTCAATACACATCCCAAAGTTGCCTCAGAAGCAGATGAGTGCCTTAACAAACAATTAATGGAGTAACTACCTCCATTCTTATTACGATTGCGCCGCTTTTTAATCTGACCACGAACTGAAGAGGTTATGATTTCTTGTGCAATATAACTTACTCTTTCCCCCTTTTGATCTTCGTCGGCTTCTTTGACACACAAAGGAGAGAGGATAACTCGTCTCAGAGGGCCCAAGTCACAAACATCACCAAAATCTCTAGCCAATTTGGTATGACATTTTACATGAATGAGGCGCTGACACCAGCGGCAATGCCAAGAAGGAGAGGCATTGACAAATGGAACACCACACATTTCATCACAGTAAAAACAGAAGCCAGACATCTCCTGATTATCATCCACATTAACCCATCTCTCTGACCATTGGTGTCGCACATGGCTAAAAGCAGCCTGTGCCACACATTTGCAATCCTTTGCAGCAAACTGGGAACAATAGAAATGAGCAGCTACCCCGCAAACAGAGCAGCGATGGAGAGGATTACGTGGTGAGGCCGTAGTACCTAAGTTATGAGAAGGCCCAAGAGAAGTCAAGCAGACACAGCAAGTTGATGGTTGTTCCGCATAAGTAAAATCTTCAAACCATATATGATTTGATAAAGGTACTTTCAGCTTTTTCCAAACTTTTTTCTTGGCTATGGCAGCAGCCTTCACCCAATTTAGAGACGTCCTTCTCTGCCACTTGAGAATAGCATAAATGATGGCTAGAAGTCCAAGTGATCCAGAGATCAGCCATCCAAATATAGATAGACCAGAAGCATTAAGGCTAGTAAACAACCTCGTAATTGAGATAGCCAGAGACATTGAGGTAAAACTCATGGCTATTTGATTCGACTTAGGTCCCGAACGATTATATACATTGAACCTGCAAACAATAGATGCTCACTCAGAGACTATAAGCATAAAAGTTAGCTGACAGCAATAAATGGGCACCAAAAGGTATATGAACTTAAAACTGGTGCCTTCATTACTATAGTCGAAAGCATGGGATCATTATAAGAAAGAATAACACAAAAGATGCTGCCGTATTGTGCATGACATAAACTTTATGATCAGGTGAGTCGCTATTCACCTATATGGAATTTAACAGGTTGAACATTACCTAGCACTACTAAATTAGAAACAAAGCACCATTAATTATTGATTGACTACTAGGGAATCATGATCCTATGAAAACAGAAAAACAATGTAGGAAGAAACCAAGCCAGGTGAGGGCATTATGGTGAATTTAAAAATCCAAGACTCACAAAATAAGGATTTTAATAAGCGTTCAAACTTAATTGAAAATTCTACCACCTAAAAATAGATCGAGTTTAAACATGAAACACAAATCTGAGACCAAATAACGTAAATACGTAATGATGAAATCAAATAATATCTCCAAACTCAATAAACAGAATTTAGGTCAGATGAGAGGCATTTTCGATCTATACAACTCAATCTAAAGACTAGAAGCCAATCAGAAGTAATTAGAAAAAGGAAGATCAAAGAACAAATGCCAGAACGAACGTTGCAGAGAAGGATTCAAGCCTGGAATTTAGCGCGCGCGAGAGAGAGAATACAGAGATTCCTATCGGAATGATCGGAACGCCGGAGATGCTGATGCGAATTAGTGACTAATATTTTAATGTGTGTGAGTGTATATATATATTATATGCATACTGTGTGTGGATGCGGGAAAGAAAGGGAATTGGTGAGAAGAGGATATTTGAAAACTTTTCATTCGGCATATTTACTTTACTTCGTTGGAAAGTAAGAGGGAAGAGGAATAAAAAGGCGGGATTTCCGTTGCACAACACACGGATGTTCTTTCGGAATCGCCCGCGCAAGCGCAACCCAGCAAGGCAACAACGCGTTTTAATCTCAATTTACGATTTGACCATCTGGAAATTACTTATTTACCCATGTGTCCCTTAGCGTTTTTTCGAAAGAAACAAAAAAACGTAAGGAATCTTATGCAGTTATGTCTATTTATTAATTATTTTCAAATGTTTTCACTGCAGATTAGTTCCTCTCTCTCTCTCTATATATATATATATATTTTTTATTTTATTATTTTTTTTGCTACGAAGGAGCATGAGGTTGGAGAATTGAAAATGAAATGAAGGGACCCTAGAATAAAAATTTAACTACCAATAAAAGTGGGTCCAATTAGTAAACGGGTTAGTTCATAATTATAAGGTTATGGGTTGAAACCCCATCGATGTAAATACCTTGTTGGTGGGTGGCCTATAATTACATTTGTAGACTATTTGAATGCTGAGACACACCTAACCTTAATGACCCCTCCTATTTTGTAAGTTAATTAACAATATCTTATATTTTGAATAGAAGGGAGTAAGGGTTATTAAATTCTGAGTTTAAGAAACTGTCAAAACTCATAAGAGTTTACTTTTATTATTAAATAAGTATTACTAGTGTATAATTAAATAATTAAAATATAAAAATGACAACAATTTGATTTAAATATATTTTAAATTCAAATAATTGAAATTAAATTTATTAACATTCATCATTTATCATATTTAACAAATAAATTTCTATAAAATTTATATAGAAGTGTTGAGCATTATCAAATCAAAAAGTTAACACGAGTTTAAGAGTAAGTTAACATAGTTTTGTAGAAGTAAAAACGTAAAAACGGAAACTCAAATAAATATAAACTAATGAGTTTAACTAAGTTTATAATCGACACCTATCATCAAATGACTCGACTTTCGTTTTTATAAAATAAAAACGTAAAAACGATAAATTCAAAGAAATAACTTACGAGTTTGATAACAATGATGAGAGGAGTACCTCCAATTTTTTTTTACATAACAAAATTCTGAAAGATGATTTATTTCTATTTATAAAATAAATTATTACATAATATCTCTATTAATTGTATGGAATGGTTGGTTATAAATGTTGCCTTCTTGTTTGAGGGGAAGAAGGGGAGGAGAAATTTTTTTTCTCATCTTTATTAAATAGTCCATAGACCCCACTATGATTTCAATCTCTGCCTCCTCATAGGCCTCATTGGAGACTAGAAATATTAATCAAATTTCATGGACAATTTGGTAAAAGTGTATCCTCCCTTCCCTTCAAACCAAACACACCTAGAAATCAGGAAATTAAAGTGAGCATTAAATAAGAATAAAATCTGAAAAACGGAAAGTAGTTTTAATGCATCAATTAGTTAAGAATTAGGTAATTTTATTTTACCGCACGAAACTCATTCCGGGTTGTTGACTGAATGCTTAGTTTGAATTTCTGAAGAACTCGTCTTCATGCCTGGTTCCTCCTTCTTATTCTTAGGTTAGACAGTGAGACGCGAGTTTGATGCCACTCGTGGTCTACAATCATACCGGTTTTTTTAAAAAAAAAAAAAAAAAAAAAAAAAAACTTTTTTGCCCCCTAAATGCAATAGGAGGCAGAAGCTTGAATAGAAAATCTAAAAGCAAATCAACTCGAATATCTGAGACCATCACTGGAATCATGTCGTGTTCCCTAATCATGGGAGTCAAACCACGTAAACATTACTCCTCTTGTCTTAATTACTACCTCCTATCACAATTATAAGACATAATCGATTGTTTGGAGAGATTAAGGAAGGTAAATAAGTTCTTAATCATTTTATATGTTGATCTTTAGATTATATATTAGTTTATTAATCAAATTAATTACTTTGAAGAAAAAAATAAAAATAAAAATACTCTAAAGTAATTTAATTAGCTCCCTTAATTTCTCCAAAAAAATCAACTATGTATTATAATTAGGACCGGAGGGAGTATAATAGTAGGTCTTTATTGGAATTATATATATATATATATATATATATATATATATATATATATATATATATATATATATATAATTAAATCCGGCTGAAATACCAAAATTTAAATTTAGGCCTACATTTTTAACAAATTCTTAATAAAGTCTAGAGGCCTTATTTGGGATTTCCAAATGTTGTTAAAAGGTTGAAGGACAAAAATGAAAGCTATGTATGTGCCTGATTTTGATTTTGATTATTTCAGTTTGATTTAATTGAAAGGTTTCAAATTAGGGGAATGATCAGCTAGGGTTTTCAGTCCTACTATGATGAGAGATCATCCTCAAAGAGACCTGCAAAAGTCAAACAAGGAGCTAATTATGGTCATGTCTTCGTTATGGACAGCCTTTTCTGACCGTCCCGATCGATCTGGGACGGTCCGGATTTATTTTTTTCATCTTCTAATTTTTGAACAAAATTAATATTTTTTGAAAAAATATTAGTTAAGAGATTATTTTTATTTTAGATTCTCTAAGTATTAAAATAATTTAAAAAAAAAATCGAAATCCGGGCCGTCCAGATATGATCTGGCGGTCCAGGACTCCAGGTAGGCTGGGCTCTCCCTGCCTATCCAAAGGATATGCAGGGAAACCCAATCCCTTGGTTATAGGGGAAGAAGAAAAATTCTTGTTTGACTTTGTCCTCAATCCTTGCAGCAGATCAATACTTAGGGTCCGTTTAGTTTGGGGGAGGGAGTGGAGTGGAAAGGAGGATATTGACCAAATCATTAATGAGAAGAATATTTCTTTTTGTTGAACCAAATAAGCCCCTAGTGTCGAATCAATTCCAACTGGCAAACAAAACCTGAACACGTTGGTGATGGGCACATCACTTATGTCATAATTGGAAGAGCTTTCGTGTTAAATTGGATATCGATCAAGGGAAAAGCAATGTACTACTGACTTTAAATATAAGATATAATTAACATCTTTTTAGAGATATTAAGAACTTAATCTTATCTATGTTATAGAATATATTCTTAGATTATATATCGCCTTATAAGTTAGACAAAAATAGTTTAGACAAAAAATAATAAATATAAATATTTTAAAGTAATTTGGGTACAACTCCCAACAGATTCATAAACTAACTAAAAATAGGGGGAATTCAATTAAATCATGGTGAAATAATCAAAATCAGGTCTGCCCTTATCATCAATTTTCCTTTTTCACTATAGAGGGTATTTTAGTTTTTTAACAATATATAAAATAAAAAAATAAAAAAAATAAAAACCCTAACTAAGCCTCTTGGCTTTACTAAGAATTTGTTAAAAATGTATGCATAAATTTGAATGTTGGTATTTTAACTGGACTTAATTAGGATTTTCCCAAAAATAAAAATTAAATCTTCTTAACTTTATTTTTAAAATTTAATGACTTCCTAATTTTAGCAATGTTTAATATATAAATTTTTGGGAAATTTTCAAAAAATACCAATATTAGTGAGTTGTCAATTATTTATCAAGTGTCGTCCATAGCTAAATTATTGTAGGAAACAAAACCAACAAAAATACCCAATTTGATATTTTAAAGGTAATTTTTTTGGGAATTTTCCTAAATTTTTTTAAGAAAATAACTGTTGGCTGGCACAATGATAAATAGATGTTAAAATTAGTATATTTATGTAAAAAAATTAATGATTTGACTTATAAATAAAATTTAAAAAATATTCTCTATTAACTTACAAATAAGATTACAGAAGTAGTTTTCTGTATTTTTTAAGACTCTGAATGTCAAGTTTGATTTTGATTTTTTGAATGCTTGTCAATTTTTAATCAATAGACAATTTTATTTCAATCCAATAAAATGAGAGTACGTGAAAGCATAGAAAAGTCCAAGTCAGAGTAAGTTTAAGGAAACAAAGTCAAATAAGTTAATAACTCCAACAAAAATGGTTGACAGATTCAACCATGCAAATATGCATTTATTTCAATATGATAAAATGAGAGTACATGAAAACATAGAAAAGCCTAAGTGAGAGTAAGTTCAAGCAAACACAGTCATAGTAGGTTCATAACTCCAACTAAAATGGTTGACAGATTCAACCATGCAAATATACATTGATTTCAATCCGATAAAATGAGAGTACATTAAAATATAGAAAAGCCCAAATCATAGTAAGTTCAAGAAAACATAGTCATAGTAAATTCATAACTCCAACCAAAGACGGAGTCAGGAATCCAAATTAGGAGGGTGGGGCCACCCCTAGCCCCTCTCTAGCTCCGCCCCTGACTCCAACTAAAATGGTTGACAGATTCAACCAAGCAAATATGATAAGTTCATAACTCCAACTAAAATGGTTGATAGATTCAACCATGAAAATATGCATTTATTTCAATCCAATAAAATGAGAGTACATGAAAACATAGAAAAACCCAAGTCAGACTAAGTTCAAGAAAACACAGTCATAGTAAGTTCATAACTCCAACTAAAATGGTTGACAGTTCAACCATGCAAATATGATAAGTGCTACTCGCTCGTACTTAATATATAATTAGGGAGTTGATCTTAGTCGCTAAATATAAAACTTTCGTTTTTTACTTTTTTCATATTTTTCTAATTTACCTCTATTGATAGTCCCTCAACAAATAATCAAAGAGGGAAGGGAAGGAGAGCGTTGAAAAAGATGACTAGAATATTTTTTTAAAATACATATGATATTAACCAATTTAACTAACTTTGTTAATCTAATTAAATATATCTTACATTAAGGAGTTGAATGAGTATTATTAAAGAAAGAGATAGTGTCCAATTTCTTGTCCCACCAGCTACAAGAGGGAAGCATCACCTGGATCCGGCTTTCCTTCTATACCTCTTTACATTTGCTGCCTTCGATACTTAATTGTAACTTCACTTAACCGTTTGTTTGTTATAATTGCATGGAAGGTGATGAAGACCAACTAATTGAAATGACGCTGTTTAGCACACTTTATCCAATCCGTCGAATCTATTAGTCAATCTTAGCCATCCGTTTAATGTCAATTTTTTTTTTCTCATCTTCCTCCCAAAAGAGCCAAAACACTTCAGTCTTCTTTGACGCTAGCATCCCTTTCTTCTTCTTCAAGCCGTTCCGATGCCAATGTCAGAAAGTATCTTCTTCCTCTTCAATCAGACAAAGGAAGATTCCAGAAAAGATTGGAGCTTTGAAGTTCCTCGACAGTTCTATCAAATTTGGTCGATGGGTGTTTGGGAAACAAAGTGAGAACATTCTCAAATTCTCCCTCAAAACCAACAACTTCGATTAAACATACATGGAGGGTTGAGATCTAATTTGAGGTGACAAAAACGGTGCCGTTTAGGATAATTGGAGGGTAGCGGAAGCAATGGGCATAGGAGAGAAGCCAGCTCCACATCATCAATCTTCGTAATTTCCACCAAAAATAAAGGTATTGCATTGGAGACTTAGACGGCAAAAAGTACCTCATATTCCAAGTCAAGGTGCAATTAATTTTTAATTTTTTTAAATGTTATGACTTTTTTTTTTGCTATAAAATTTTTAAGAAAGGGGTTGGGGACCATTCACTGAGGCGACTAAAATTACGTCCATGAAAGCATCTTGTGACTGAAAGATACGCTCTCCACTTCTACCTGCACTGCGTTTACTGCTTCCTGACTCCTGTGACGCAGGATCCCCAAAGACTTGACCAACGTAGGGATCGAACCCCCTTCCTTAGACGAGGAAGTCCAACCCCTTCGCCAGTTAAACCCAATTACGAGGGGTTATATAGAATCAAAGAACACCCCAATCTTCTTTAAAGCCCTGGTTCTAAAAGAGATTGATTATTTTCTATTGCCAGTACAATTACGCCTAAAACCTTCATGGGCCACCCGCGACACCGTCATCCCAACTTCCCAAGCCTTCCCCTTATCACACATTACATAGTCACTCAATTTGCAGGCCCATGTTACCCCCGCCCAAAAAAAAGGCCGAAACCCAATTCATGTTTTTTTTACTGGTACATTGAAATGTTGGGTCTATTGGCCCACACTCATATGACTATATTACTACTCCTACCGCTCCTTAATGACTATATTAATCCTGCGCTGGTTATTATTCAATCATGGATGCGTTTTACAGTTTGGAGTGGGTCGGGTCTGCTTGCGGACTCTGATTTGTCTTCGCAGTACCTAAGGTGGCAAAGACCACCGGATGGTTGGGTAAAGCTAAATGTCGACGGTGCGATGGCTGTTTCCTCGTGGAAGGCAGGGTGTGGAGGTGCTATATGGGACTGCTGCGGAACCTGGTTAGTTGGGTTTACTAAGGAAATTGGAACTTGTCAGCCTCTTTTAGCTGAATCTTGGGCTGTAATGGTGGGCCTGTCCTTAGCTTGGGATATGGGGTTTAGAAAGATCATATTGGAATCGGATGCTGCGGAGGTCATCTCTCGATCTCTGATCTGACTCTGAGTTTGGTGACCTACGATATCTAGAATTAGAGACTTAATCGGTAAGAGTGGCAAGTGGTTCTGCGCCATATTCCTAGAGATTCAAATAGGATTGCGGATCTTTGGCCAAAATAGGAATTGATAGTTCTACTTTTTTGGATTCTTGTCCATCCTTTTTGTGTAATTGGGTGGATTAGGAGGGATTGAGATTAATTTCCCCTCTTGTTGTAATTTTATCTTATTATGTAGGCTTTTGCCTTCTTTCTTTTATATAAAAAAGTTATTAAACTCAGACTGATCACTAAACTGTTAGGGTATTAAGTTAAGGCTCATTGGGTCAGGCTGCAGCTAATCATGAGTCAAATCGGTGAAAAAATGAAGATTTCAGGGCTATTAATATGAAATTCTAAAAACAAATAAAAAAATCATTTTTTTTTTTAAAAAAAAGTGGATTTGGTTAATGCCCGACCGAACCGGTTCAGGGGTTTCCTGGACGTTCCCGTTTGAGTTTAATAACACTATGTATAATCTTATTGAAAATTGATCTTGATCTTAAATATAAGACTTATTTATCATATTTATTAATCTTTTCCTAATTTACCCTCTCACTAATAATTTAGTAAGAGAATGATTGTGGGATATTAAAGAAGATAACTATGATGTTTTAGGAAAAAAACACTTCATAACAACTAAAACAACTAACTTTCTTAAAATAATCAAATTAAGTAAATAATATATATTTCATTCACACACAAAAATTGTCCTAAGCAATGTTGTCAAAATCAAGTTTTCTACGTGGACACACAGAAGGGGGTGGTAGAAACGTAAATCGTAGAAACGACACGAAATGTAAAGTTTTTGCTTTCTATTACTTAAGGACATAGCTCAAAATTATATATATGTGCATGGGAAAAAGATTATAAATCACTACTCAAAATTCAATGAACAACTTCATATTTAAAAGATATAAGTCATATAACTAAATAAAACATTTATATAAAAAAAAAACTTGCGTTAATAAAACCTTACGTTAAAAACTTACGTTTATAACTATGGAAATACATTAAAAACTATATATAACTATCCAGTCTCCACTCTCCAGTAATTCCAAATCCAAAATGCATGATGGAAATAGGGTTTTCAACTTTTCATCATTTTTTCAGGCCAAAAAAAAGAATTTTTTGTTAAAGTAAAAACGGTGAAAACGCAAGTTTTCACGTGTTTGAGCGATGTTTCTACCGCTTTTTGTTCGGGACAGTTTTTACTTGCGTTTCAAGACGTATAATCCATGTAAAAACGTAAGTTTTTACACTAGTTTTTAACAAAGAATGGTCCTAAGCACCGTGCTAGATATAACACAACAAAGAAACCTTATTTTTTTTCACCATCTACAAAAATAACACACAAAGAAACATTAATGAGGCTCGGAGGAATGAGGGATGGGAGCTACCAAGTCTTGAACTCGAAGCATGGAACATTCATAAATAACGGGAGAGACCCGGTACTCGAGACATATATGTGGGAAAAAGATATCATCATAACATCACTGTAATAATTTGCGTAACTCATATAATAATGGCTAGATTTCAAATTAATGAAGAAGAACATTATGAGTAATTATTAGGAAAATTTTGGATGAAGAATCTAGCAGAGAAAATGATATTTATCAGATAGGGTCTTTGTTACGGACCGGATCCAAGGCCCAATTAGGGGGCGGCCCAGCAGAGGCACGCCCGAACCTCGGCCCAGCCAGGGGACGGCCCGATAGAGGGATGCCGAGTATCCCGGATTCCCCGACAATCATGGATCTACCCGATATATCTATATTCCGGGGATCGATAGATCGGGCGGTTGGAATACTCGCTATTACCCTATATATACGTAGGTCGAGCGATGAAGTGCACACTCTAACTCTAGCCCCTTACTTTCTGTACTACACAACACAACCCCCACTGAACACATACCCTCCCCTTGGGCGAAAGGCCTTGTGTCCGGTGATTCATCGCTCACCGGATATCTCCACTCTTAGATACTCCGGCACAAGCAACACAATCCAAGATCAAATCACCACCATCCGGGGACATCCGTTCCTCACCGAACATTGGCGCCGACCGTGGGGACCGTAAACTTCGATCCCCGTGACCAACAATGGCTACTACTAGAAGCTCGGTCGGAACCCTCACCGGAAAGTCCATCGCGTACGCAGGCTGAGTCAAGTCGGCAGCAACAGACTCACGGACCTCCCCGGCCCGAGGATATTCCCAATAACAATCATAGCAAGGATGGGAACAGCGTGTCAGACACAGCCTCGTCTCCCCCGCAGGGAGATAAATGCAACGAAACACCAAACCCAGACTTCCTCCTCCTCCAGAACACACAGGAGTCAATGCTGAGGAGGATGGAGAATATGGAGAAGCGACATGACCTCCAGCGTCAAGAAGATTTGAGAATAATGCAACAGATCGTGAAAGACCACTCCCGACAGGCTAAAGTGTCGGAACACGAGCAGGACCCAGGTATGAAGAGAAAGGAAGAAAGGATATCCCGGAAACACGGAAGCCCTCAGCCGGCCAAAAACTCTAAGCATAACCGGTATGCAGAGAAAATGACCTCTCCAGAAACCGACTCGGAGCATGATGAGACCCGAGACCACATGTCGACTCGGAAGAAACGTTTTCTAGGAAAGACCTCGGATGATGAAGACCGGGACAGAGAGAGGCAGCTCCGACCAAAGGGCTCGCCCCGGGAATATCACGTGAAATATATAGCGGGCCACAACAGCAGCCCTTTCTCGGAAGAAATCGAGAATGCTCCATACCCCAGCAAATTTGAGCTGGCCTCTTTACCAAAATACGATGGCGTGTCCGACCCGAGGGCCCATCTCGACGCCTTCGAACTACTCATGTTCGTAAGGCAAATCAAAGGCTCGGTCATTAGTCGGCTTTTCGCGGCCACATTGATCGGACCAGCTCAAATCTGGCTCCACACACTGCCGAGGAGGTCCATCCATGATTTCCAAGACCTCGGGCGAAAATTCGAATTGAGTTTCGCAACTAGCCGGAAACAACCCAAATCTCAGTATACCCTGAGTAAGATAAAGCAACGACGGGGGGAGATGCTACAAAAATACTTAGACAGATTTAAGGAGGTGGCCCTCCAGGTAAGATCCCTCCCGGAAAGCGTTCACGTACATTGCCTCGTCGACGGCTTGGATCCTTCTTCCCGGCTAGCAAATTCCATCTTCAAGAACCGGGTATACACCCTCACCGAGTTTAACACTCGAGCAAAGCAAAGATTTGGAAGTAGAGCGAGATGGAGATCGCCAATACTAATGGCGATGACAAACGAAGAAGTACACCACCCCGCATAAGAATCGGTAGAGTGGTCGTAGGGAAGACTCCCGTAGTCAGAATCGGGATAATAGGTCAAGAACCGACAAGTTAGAAAAGAAGTCGAGGTATGAGAGATACACTCCACTCAATGTTTCGCGAGGCCAGTTATGGAAAGAAGTGGCCTTCACAGAGATGAAAAAGGTTGACGGGCCTCGGCCACACGGTTTCGGCCCACCACGGATCATTCAAAGTTCTGTGACTTCCATGATGGACTGGGACACACTACAGATCAGTGCTACGAACTGTGGGACGCAATTGAAAAATTCATCCGAGAGGGTAAGCTGCGCCAATACCTGATAAAAACACAGGGTCGGAAGAACAACAAAAGGAAGCAAGGAGGTCGAAGTCCGAGTCCGACCCCACACGACCGGAAGGTCGATGGAATAGAACGAAAGTCATCTTCCGATGACGAGTAGTTCCCGGAAATAGACATGAACCGCAGATGCAATGTAATTAGTGGAGGCTTGGGCGGAGGAGGAGACACCGCAAGTCAAAGAAAGAAATACTTGAGGGAGGTACTATCAGTAAGAACCCCCCCAAGTTCAAAGATGACCATGGCCGACCGACGCCTCCATCATTACAATTCACCTCGTAAGACCTAAAAGACGTTGTCTTAGGACACCAAGATGGGTTGGTAATTACCGGATCCCGGCAAACCGCCTTGTGAAAAGGATTTTCGTTGACTCGGGAGTTCGGTGGATATTATCATGTGGGACGCCTTTAAAAGGATGAACTTGGATAAAGAAGACTGCGTCCATGCAAGACAACACTTGTGGGCTTTAACGGGAGCAATCCAGGCCAAAGGGGTACATCGACCTAAAGCTTACGTTGGGAACTAAAGAAGCCTTCAAAGCCGAGAGGGTAAGATTCATCGTGGCCGACTTCCCCTCTCCGTACAATATGATATTGGGCAGACCAACCATCCACAGCTGGGATATGATCGCTTCCACCAAGCATCAAATGTTAAAGATGGTTAGCTCCAAAAACCAAAGTGATCACCATAACCGGGGACCAAAAAGAATCTCGGCAATGTTACTATGAAACTATGCGTGAGAACAAGACCGAGAAGGTATCATCATCCCGGGGTCAAGGTGTTGCAAGAACCCGGGGCGGGGAAAAAGGAAAACTACGGGGCCGACCGTCGGTGTGGTCGAATGGACATAAGGGACGAGGAACCTGAACGCCCAAGACCCGAGCCAGAAGGGGAGTTGGAAGATCTGATCCTGGGCGAAGATCCGACCCAGGTCACGAAGATAGGAGGCGCAATGACCCCAGAGCTCAAAGAGACATTAAGCGAGTTCCTAAAAGCGAACCGAGACTTATTCGCATGGAGGGCCTCGGAAGTACCCGGAATAGACCCCACCTTTTGCTGTCATAGGTTGGCAATTAAACCGGGATCGACCCCGGTATCACAGAAGAAACGAAAACAGGGTACCGACAGGAAGAACACCTTAGAAAAGCATGTGAAGGAATTATTAGAGGCCGGATTCATCCGGGAAATACAATACACCACATGGCTATCTAATACAGTCATGGTCATAAAGCCTAACGGGAATTGGAGAGTATGTATAGACTACACCAATTTAAACGAGCCCGCCCTAAAGACTCTTACCGGATGCCGAGCATCGATCGGTTGGTCGACAACTCATCCGGTTTCAACTACTATCCTTCATGGATGCTTACTCCGGATACAATCAAATAGCAATGCATCCGGAAGATCAAGAACGGACGGCCTTCATAACCGACAAGGCTAATTATTGCTATAATGTCATGCCGTTCGGATTGAAAAACGCCGGGCCACCTACCAACGGATGATGAACAAAGTCTTTGAAGACCAAATCGGTCGAAATATAAAAGTGTACATTGACGACATGATCGTCAAGTCGATGAAACCGGAGACCACATCCGAGACCTCGAACGGACGTTCGAAAAGTTGCGGAAGCACCGAATAAAGCTAAATTCGGCAAAATGTGCGTTTGGAGTCCCGGCAGGGAAATTCCTCGGGTTTATGCTGACACACCGAGGAATCGAAGCAAACCCTGACAAGTGCAAGGCGGTGTTGGAGATGAAAGCACCGACCAACAAAAAGGAAGTACAACAAACCTAACCGGAGATTGGCGGCAATGACAAGGTTTCTACCTAAGTCGGGTGAAAACGCGTTACCCTTCTTCAAACTGCGAAGAAGGAGACACGAGGCGGATGGAACCCGGAATGTGAGTCCGCATTCGCGAAGATCAAGCGACTGAAACCCCGCCGGTCCTATCCAAGCCCGACTCGGGAGAGACGGTTTTCCTGTACTTATCCGTAGGCGAAGAGGCCATAAGCGCCGCCCTGGTTCGTGAAACCCAAGCCGGACAGTGCCGATCTACTTTGTAAGCAAGGCATTGCGACCTCGGAACTCGGATATCAAAAGTTGGAGAAGGTAGCATTCGCTTTGTTGATGGCGGCAAGACGCCTACGCCCATATTTCCCGGGCACAAAGTCGTGGTACGTACCGCCAACCAATCCGGCAAGTTCTACACAAGCCGCACTTGGCCGGACGAATGACAAGCCGGGCCATAGAGTTATCTGAATTCGACATTTCCTACGGGCTTAGGCATGCTATAAAGTCGCAAGCCTTGGCCGACTTCGTAAGGGAACTTACCCCAACCCACGCTGAAAGGGAGGTCGGCCTCAAAGAATGGACGGTGTACGTCGACGGATCCTCAAATGCAAAGGGGAGTGGAGCGGGAATAATAATTGAAAATCCAGACGGAATTGCCGTCGAACACTCTCTCCGCCTCAAGTTTCCGACATCCAACAACCAGGCAGAGTATGAGGCGGTACTGGCCGGCCTCGAACAAGCAAAGGAGCACGAGGCACAGAAAGTTAGAATCCTGACCGACTCCCAGCTCGTAGCGGCCCAGATACAGGGCTCATATCAAGCCAAAGGCCCGTTGTTGGCAAAGTACTTGAACAAAGCCAAGGGCATGATAGCCGAGTTTGAAGAGGTAACAGTCGCTCACATCCCTCGGGAGGAAAACACCAGGGCCGACATACTATCAAAGCTGGCTAGCACCAAAGGTCCGGGAAATTACCGAACCGTCGTCCAACAAAATCTGGACGAACCGAGTTGTGTCATGTCCATATCATCAGCCTCGGACTGGAGAAAACCAATCGAGGACTATCTAGAAAGAAGGATTATACCCGTCGACAAGACGGAAGCTAGAAAGTTGATCCGACAAGCCACCATGTACACCATGGTGGACGATCAATTATATAGGAAAGGATTACACTCTCCCATGATGAGATGCTTGAACGCGACCGAAGCCAGGTACGTTCTCGCCGAGATACACGAAGGCATCAACGGTCGGCATATGGGAAAATCCTTAGCCCGGAAAGCACTTAGAGTCGGTACTTCGGCCGACGATGGCGGCCGAATCCTTGGAAACAAGAAGAAGGTGTGACGGTTGTCGAAACATGCCAACATCCTTTGGCGCTCCCCGTCGGAGCTCAAAAGCATCACGGCCCCCTGGCCTTTCTACAAATGGGGGATGGATCTTCTCGGACCATTCAAAACAGCCCCAGGACAGCTAAGATATCTCATCGTCGCCGTCGACTACTTTACCAAATGGATAGAAGCCGAGACGCTGACCACGATCACCTCGGCCCGCATTCAACGATTCTTTCAAAGATAGCATCGTCTCTCGGTTTGGGATCCCTACGAGATAATTACCGATAACGGGACTCAGTTCATTGACAAAGGGTTTCAGAGTATAATGTCGGACCTCGACATCATCCATCACTTTGCATTTGTCGAACACCCTCAATCCAATGGGCAGGCCGAGGCCGCCAATAAAGTCATTGTCGACGGATTGAGAAGACGTATGGAGGACGCCGATTCTTCTTGGGTCGAGCAACTTTACAGTGTTTTGTGGGGATACAGGACTAGCGTCCAAACCTCCACCGGAAACTCCTTTTCGTTTAACATACGGATGCGAGGCTATGATCCCGGTCGAGATAGGCCAACCGACATGGAGGAAAATGAAAGCTAGCAGGGAAGGAGAAGACTCGAACAGTGACGCCTTGATGACAGAGTTAGACCTCATTGACGAGACACGAATCGTGGCGCACTACCGAGACCTAACTGCCAAGCAACTCATCGCAGCGAAGTACAACCGAAAGGTGAACCCTCGCTCCTTCAACCGGGGAAACCTGGTGCTTCGACGCGCTGACATCGGGAACAAGAACGCCAAAGATGGCAAGCTAGCGGCAAACTGGGAAGGTCCCTACCGCATAAAGGAAAAAACTGAAAAGTGGCGCCTATGTCCTAGAGACCCCGGCGTAAAACCGGTCAAAAGGACTTGGAATGCCGACAACCGAGAATCTATTATCATTAGACCTCGGTCCACCCGCAAAGATAGGACCGACGGCGCATTCGTTTTCATGCTTTTTCAATTGATTTAGTATTTTCAATTTCGCCATATTTCGCTAAAAGACAAAGACACATTGTTTCTTTCAAGCATTTTTATTTAAAGACTCCCCAGTGGATGCACCAATTATGCTTTTGGTTAAATAAATTATCACCGAGGCATAGAAGCCGCGGTCAAACGAAAATCCCAACAGAAGGGAATACACCCGGGCTGCCACGCCCCGGTCGCGAGATGGTAAAAACACTATCTCTATTATAAAATAGATGCATTGAAAAATGCTCCTAAATAGGGAAGTGAATTGTCACGCAGGTCCCGATCCGGCCGACATGTACAGTCGCGTTTATACACCACGATTACGCATCCGACATTTTGCCCCTACTCGGAAAAACATCCCGGACAAACCATATCCGGATCTCGGTAGCTCGGGTTTACTCCCTACCCCTATTCCCGAAGTCAACCTATCGGAAGTAACACTTAGCAGATCCTGCGCATATAAAGGCCCTGGCCCAGCCATAAAAAACAGATTTTAAACTATGATAAAGTTGACAAGACAAACTGATTGGTTGAAATCAAGTTTATTTACAATTAATTAAAGTAGCAACTTTACAAAACCACAAAGTCAACCCGGCACAAGCCACCGGTACAAAAAGTATAAAGCTACAATGATTAAACAGAGGGAGCGTTATCTCCCGAAGCCACCACCTCGGCACCAGGGATAGCCACCTCGACATCCGGAATAGCCACCTCGGCATCCGGAATGTACTGAGCTCCCTTCTCCACCACCATCGGCTTCTTCGGCACCCGATCTTCCCCTTCCCCGTCCCGATCCTCCTCAAAAAGGGAGTCGAGTCATCCACGGGGAGAGAGAGGGCCGGATGGAAGACGCCGTCCTTCACATATGCCCGGTGATCATACCCATCCGTCTTCGGCTCCAACTCGGATCGAGATAGCGGATTTGGGCTAGGGCCATTTTAAAGCAAAAGAGGCGGCGCCTCCTCACAATCTCTTCGGCGGTAAGACGGGCTTGCTTCTCCTCGGCAAGGGCCGCCTTAGTCCGCTTGAGTTCGAGCACGAGATCCACTCCGCCGGAGCCGAAGGGACTTAAGGGCATCTAGGCCTGTCGAGTAAGCCCTTTGGAGAGCGGCGAAGTCCGTGGAAGTCTTGTCAAAAGCTTCTTTGTAAGAAGAAGCTCCTCGGTCCGCCTTCCCGGCACTCGCCCTCGCAACCTCAAGGTCCTCTTCACCTTCTCCTTAAACTCCACAGCCTCATTCTTCTCTTTCCGCAGCTCGCGAGCCTCGGTAAATTTAATCACATACTTGTTCTTCAAGTGCAAATAGGCCTGGGCTAGACCAACACCCTGGCAGAGGCGTGCCTGGATATCGTGAACCACGGCCTCGTCAATATCAGCCAGAGGTAAGGCATTTGTAAATTGACGAGGCGGCGGGAAAGCAACCCCGAGCTCTTTCGGTCTTTGGCCCCTTCTCCCAAGCGAGACCTCGTTTGACTTTCGGGCGGAAGATGAACTGGAGTACCCGGAGGAGGAGGCGACGGCCCTCGAAATCTCCTTACCCTTGGAGAGAGAAGCGGGGGATGGTTGGACAGGCTCATTGACAGGTGACGAAGTCGTCCGAGTAAGGGACGAAGCCTTGGTTTTCTTGGCCATCCTGGCTTGGTTTTCCTCCGAGGACTGCTCTTTCTGAGCCTCCAAGGACGGACGCTTACGAGAACTCTTTTTAGGCCGAGCATCGGGGGCAGGCGTCACCAGCGTAAGATACCGGGGCAGTTCCGCCATCGGTTGAGATGTAAAAGCAAACAGTTGAGTTAGTAACAAAGTAGAACAAAATGTAAGCATTATAATAAAAGAACTTCGAGATGCATACAAATTACGTATCCCGGCTTAGAGCCGACTCCGTTAATAAAAATGCCGCGCTCCGGCACCACAAGATTTGGCCCAGGGATACCGGGCGGTCAATCGACAGACCTCGTCAACCGGAAGGTCATCGGACTCTACTTGATAGGAGGCGGCCAACTTATGATGATCCTCGGTCCAAGAAAGGGGAACCTCCACTCCACATCGTCCTCCTCGGCCCCCTCAAGAACCACGGCCGTTGGCCGGGTTTTGCCACCACCTTAAAGAAGCCGTCTTTGAAGTGCTTAAACGACTCGAGAAGGCCGTCGAGTTTTTTGTCGGGATCACCTCGAAGAGAGGTAAGCCCCTTTAGTTGCTCCGGCTCCTTACCGACCGGGAGTAAAAGGACGAGAAAAAGAAGAAGAAGAAGGTGGTAGTGCACGGTATAGGGACCGAGAAAGACCGACATAGCCGCTCAAAAGCAACTATATAGGCCCACCCGTTAGGATGAAGGCGAGAAGGGGCTAGATGGAGATGGTTGAGACAGACATTTGAAACTCGATGAACGGAAAGCAAACACCGAGCCGGGTCATATAAGCTTTGTAAAAGAAAAAGAAGTTGGTAAAACCCTCGGCCCTCGAAGCACGTACGGCTCATTCCCACCCGGGGGCAAAAGTAACGACCTTCCATAGCCGATAGTTTCATCTCGGCGGGGGCACGTATGGTCATTAGGGAATGGGTCGCTAACACATCCCGCGCACCCAGGGGAACCTCTCCATAAGATCCCGGGGAATATTAGAGGAATCCGACCTCCCGGCCTCCGAGGGGCATTACCCGGCAAAGACGATGACTCCATTTACCTATACAAAAAACAAAAAATACTAAAGTCGGTAGAAGCGAGGGTACCCGACACGTAAGTAACATCCGGTCGAAAAGAAGACGAGGGTGGACCGGCGGCAAGAAGACGCCCCCGCATCCGAGGCGGACAAAGGCCGACCTATGACGACAAGAGCCCGAGAATGACGTCGGCCCTAGAATCTTCGCCTCGGCGACAAAGTATGAACTTGATTCTATACAATCCCAACAAGGGCCGATATCCCTCCGGCATAGGAGCCGACCTAGGGCGAACAGGAGGATAATAAGGGTTGACGGGCCGTGCGGACAGTACCGCGACATCTCTCCGACCTTCGAGAAAAGGTCTAACTGGGGGACGAGACCCTCCAACGGCCCTCCTACCCGTGCTACCCGAGCCGCCACCCGGGAAGGAGGCCGGCCTCGGCTCCTCGGACGAGAGGAGTACCCGAGCCAATGGCTCGTTCGAGGGTAACGAACACGAAGGGCTTCCACCTCTTCGGGGTTAAGTCATGACTCGAAGTCGAAGGTTGATTAGTCCTATTCATTGTCACCAAAGGATGCAAACCTAAAGAAACAGAAATGGCAATAAGGAAAAAAGCGATGACCTCTGGGGAATGAAGGCATATGGTTATAGGTAGAGTAAGCAAGCCTAACCCAACAAACTAAAGCCTACCCGAAACCTCGACAAACCACAAGCATACTGGTTCGGGTTCGTACTAAAACCAACCGAACTAAGCAAAGAAGCAAGAAATCCAAGAGAAAGATCAAAACAACGAAGAAATGACTTACCGGATAAGAGAAGGTCGAGTAGAGGACAATCGCCGGAAGGAGAAAAGCTTGAAAGCCGCCGGAAGCAGAAGTCCCAATTCTTCGGAGAAGATGGAGAATGAGAGAAAAATCAGATAATGATCGAAGGTGGTAGACGAAAATGAAGGAAAACGAGATTAAAAACCTTCGAAATGGTAGAAGGCTCGAAGAGGTACCGGGAAATTAAGGGTAAAACCGGAAAATCACTTGCAAAACGGGGTGACGTGCCCCGGGAAGCACGCGCACTAAATGTGCACGGAAACCGAAGGCGGCAGGGAATGACGATTGAAAATCCTCTCCATTCCAAAGACGCCAGGTGGCAGGGCGCCATGATGGCGAAGTCGGAAGGGCTTTCGACCTCGAAACCAAGCAAACCGTCCGGCGCCACCTCGGGCCCCTAAAGTCACCAAAAGAGATGCCGACCTTTGAGAAACGATCTCGGGTCCGGAAGACCGGGCAGCCACCTCGGATCCACGCATCGGATAGGTAACCCGGCAGAATACCCAGGCCCGGGGGCAAGGACACATCCTAGCCCGGAGAGTGAAGCACACCCCGGCAGCTCAAAACCTTGAACTACCGAGCTGGGGGGCAACTGTTACGGACCGGATCCAAGGCCCAATTAGGGGGCGGCCCAGCAGAGGCACGCCCGAACCTCGGCCCAGCCAAGGGACGGCCCGATAGAGGGATGCCGAGTATCCCGGATTCCCCGACAATCATGGATCTACCTGATATATCTATATTCCAGGGATCCGATAGATTAGGCGGTTGGGATACTCGCTATTACCCTATATATACAGAGGTCGAGCAGTAAGGTGCACACATTCTAACTCTAGCACCTTACTTTCGGTACTACACAACACAACCCCCACTGAACACATACCCCCTCCCCCTTGGGCGAAAGGCCTTGTGTCCAGTGATTCATCGCTCACCGGGATATCTCTACTCTTAGATACTCCTAAGACAAAGCAACACAATCCAAGATCAAATCACCAGCCATCTGGGCTGGACATCTGGTTCCTCACCGGAACAGTCTTAAAAATGACAAAGTATAAATTTACAAATTCTAAGTTATTCTCAGTCAAACTTTCCACATTTTCTCTGGCCACATCCCACATAGTATTTAACAATTATTGACAAATGGTCTTAAGGTTGGTTGCAAGAATGTTGTGGTAAACAATATAAGGGTAAAATGATGTAAATGATATAGTCAATGGGGTTGGGTCTAGTAAAGCTAGTATATCAAAATGTTGCCAACAGAAGTTTTTAATCTTTATAGGGGAGGTAAAAATTTTCAAACTCATAAATTTAAACAAAATTTGTGAGATAAATGTAAACTCGGGGACGTGAACTTAAATCATAAAATCATAAGAGTTTATTTATGTCAATAAATAGTTATTAAAATTATATTATTAAATAATTAAAAGACAAAAAAATGACAATTATTTATTTTAAATATATTTCAAATCCAAATGGTTGAAATTATATTCATCAAATAATTAAGCTTATCAAACTCGTGTTTACATGAATTCATAATATAAAAAAAATTGTAATATAAGCTTGTAAGATTAAGTTGTGAGAGTTTATCTGTTATTAGAAAAATAATCGGTTAAGAGAGAAAAAACGACATAAGCCATAAAAGAGAAAATTCCTGATCAAATGAAGAAAAATTAAAAGTATTATCACATTATTAAATATTTAAATACTATCATACATATAATGAGATAAATAATCAGTTAATTATGTTGAAAATATAACTAGATATTTTATTGCAGAGCCAACATACATATAATAATTGAAATTTGTTAAAATAAAGTTAATATTTTACTACTTATGTGAATGCCATTTGCTAGAAAGACAGTAGGAATAAAGGCACCTATCCCATTTTATTTCTAGAAGCATTTCCCATTTTCTTTATAGAAAACTGTTATGTAATTGTAATTAAATGTTTTTCAAAGTTAATTAGTTTAATTAAACAAGCGACATTAACTATTAGTTACCCTAGCCGTTAATGATACAGCCCTAGCCAAACATGGCTTTAGCTGTGTCTAATAACTTCTAGGCACCCCGCTATCACACACACATATATATACACGCGCGCACAATCCCCCTTGTAATCCCTGAGATATGTTTGGTTTGAGGAGAAGGGCGGATGAGAGGGGTCCTCATTCCTTCATTTGGTTTGAATTTTTGGGTAGGAGGGAAGCCAAATTTTTGGCTCTTAACCAATGATTGGCTCTCCTCTCTTTCAACAAACCAAACAAAGTAACATTCTCATAGACCTGATATACTTTCTGACCAACAAAATTGTTGTCTTAACAACTGATGAATGGCTGGCCCCACCAGCTTTTAGAATTCCCCCCATATTTTTTAGAACCTGCCCTGTTTGATCCTCAACATTCTCAGAGATAAATTTTCCAGTCTCAGGAACAAGACCAAGAACGCCAGACACAATTAGAAGATTGTTGGCTTTGGTTGCTTGGGAATATGGCCTTCTCAGTTTGAACAGCTTCCATAAGACCATCAGTATCAATGGAAATTCCCAAAGAAGCAAAAGGCACAAAGCGCTTGGAAAAAAGATGAAGCAGAAGAGCGCCACGTGGCGGCTCTGGTCACCGAGACACGTCTGATGCCAGCAATGCACTGATGTCGTCCATCGACGGCACGGGGAAGGACTCGGTGGCATACCACGCCATATCTTTCGCTTTCTTCGCTTGTTGCTCACTTCGGACTCAACTCTGTATGTGAATATTATAAATTTACAGAAAGGCGGCAACGGTGGCTTGGAGGTGGAGATGGGCGGCCCAATGAGTAAGATTGGGATTGAGAGAGAGAAGGACTAGACTATAATTTCTAAAATATCTATGTTATTTTTTTGTAATTTTCTCCAATTTTTTACTCATTAACCTTATGAAATTTAGTTGGGTTATCGTCATATCGGCCTTAAAAATACAAAAAAAAAAAAGTCAAACTAATGGTCAATGAGAATTTTTGCTCAACTTTTATAACCACATTATCACTTTTACACTAAAAAAAATATATTTGGTGTTAGATGCACTTTTAAAAAAACCATATATATATTCGTGCAGCTTAACCCAATTTACAATCAAAGTACCTAAGTACTTGAACAAATTATTTTACAATAAACGAAGTTTACTAAGCTACTCGCTAAAGTAGTCTTATGTTCTTAAGATTAATTAAAAGAACAACAAATAAAATAAAATAATTAAAAGAAAGCTTATGAAAAGATGACCCGTACAGTGTTTGGGTGAGAGGATTTTACACGTGGCATACAGTCGTCCATTCGACGGCTAGCTCACGATTTTACTGTAAAACAACGATTTCATAATATTAGGTTTCTCTCATCATCCATTTTCTCATACTCTCTCATAATCTTTAAATCATGTCCGTCTAATTAATCTAAAAGATCACATCATTAAGTTATATTCTTTGAATTTTTCTCTCATCTTTCTAATTAAAACCTAGATGAGTTTCTAAGAAAATAGACGATGAGATGATCTCTTCCTTATTTCATGTGAGTTTCTTTCGAGTCTATTTATGCTAAATTTCATAATGATCAATTCGAACACGTGACAACGTGGGAGGATATTTTAACCCTGAGCACCAACCTGAGAGACTTTTTTAGAGTCTATTGATCCCCGATTTTATTCAAGAGTTAACAACCTTTGATATCTACGAGATGGAACGCGATTTTTGACACCATTGGGGAGGTACTAATATTTAATGCTCAACCGTATAACATGATTGATGGTATTGGATATAAAAGGAAATGATAAAGTACAAAATATACACCTATAAATTTAAATATATTATTATCTTCAATTTACATTATAAATTATGTCTTATATTTTTAATTCAGAGTACTAAATTAGCTCTTACAAAACATCTAACATTCTCTCCCATATTATATTTTAAAAACTAATATTTTATTTAATTTGTGTCATTTGAGCTTAGGCAACTAGTTCTTATAAGATATGAAATGAGTTTAATTTTTGTTTTTGTAAAGAGAGTTTTTTGACCAAACTTTTAGTAAAGAGAGCTAATCAATATCAATGCTTATAATATAAATCAGGCACACAAAAAAACTTAGGGCTAGTTTGGTTTGGGAGAGAATCTTTGCCTCCTTACTTTAAAATCGCCTTAAAAATTTTCAATATTTCAAAAATATACTCTCAACAACAACAAAAAATTCCTTTTATTAATGATAATCTGATCATTTCCCTATACTTTCTACTCCCTTTCCCTCAAACCAAACATACCCTTAATAAATAAATGTTGATGTCAATAAAATATTCATCATGAATATGAGATTTGATGAAAAATATTTTTTTTAAAAAAATATATATATTTGATCATGTCCCGTATATACGAATTTTAAAATTTTGAATATAAGAGAGTTAGTTAAGGGTAATTTAATATCACGATCACGTTACAATCCATGGCTGCAAGGCGAACGCCCATGGAGGACGAAGAAATCGGAAAAGCCGGAATGTGTCAATCGAGCACTAACGCCTACGCTCAAGCGCAGGCTCGCCGGAAGGGCTTCGGAGTGAAGGTGTGGCTCGTCATGCCGGAGACTGGCCATTCGCACCTCGAGGAGGTTGATAAGCACTCCATCATGACGCGTACCGGCATACCGGCGCGTGATCTTCGTGCTCTCGATCCGATGTTGTCGTATCCTTCCTCCATTCTTGGACGCGAGAGAGCCATCGTCATCAATTTGGAGCACATTAAAGCTGTGATTACGGCGAAGGAGGTCCTCTTGATCAATAATCGTTCAGATTCATTGTTTGCTCAATTTGTGCAAGATCTTCAGACTCGCGTTTCTACTAATAATGGAGCGCCTCTTCAAGTAATTCTAAGTCCTTTCTTTCAATTTTCATCCTCTGTGGAGAACCTTCGATTTTAGTCATAAATTTATATTCATTTCCAGGGATCAAAGAATGTTTCTGTCAATATGATTATACCTTATCAGAGCAAATGCTGGAAATCGAATACCGCAGTTCGATTATCTGAAATTATGCTAGTATAGAATCGTATAGATAAGCTGTGTTCTTTCAACTACCAAAAAAGAAAACCCTTGAGTTGAAAAAGTATTTATGTTTAACGTTTATGGTCTTTTCTTTCTCAAAAGCAGTTCTAAATTTATAAAATTCTGCATTTCGAACAGGTTTAATTTAAACTGAAGTCCCCTGTAGTGTCGTCAAAAAACCATTGTGGCATTGTACTTACCATTTTTTACCATCCAGTACAACCGATTAATTATAATACTAGTGAGAATTTATGAATTCTGAACTGCATTGTGCAGATGAGTAAAGAAAAGGACACTGAGTTCGCAGCCAATCATTTGCCTCCTTCCTTGCGCAGTCGTTTGAATTCAATTAAAGGAACGTCTGAGAGTATTGATATTTTTTCAGATACGTCAAACATTGATGTTAAAGAGGATAGTCTTAAGAGTTCAGATGATGGGCCTGGGGCTGTAGCTCCTAAGCAGTTGCCTTTCGAATTTAGAGCACTTGAAGCTTGTCTTGAATCTGCATGCAGGTGCCTCGAATCTGAGGTATGTGTATTATAATCATTTGCTCATTTGGCACTTGCAGATCTCAAATGATGGGCTAGGATTTGGAAATTTGTAATTTCGGATTTGTTTATTTATTTTTCTGTGGTAAGTGAGATGCTTATCTCTCCCTTTGCCTGATGAAACTTAAAAATCTCTGAAGTTCAGTACTTCAGTCATAACTGTGGAGATAGTGCTCTACAAAATTACAGTTGTATTGCATCCTTATTGTTTTATATTATGTTTCCCTTTCCCAGTTGCCTTTTGGCTTTATATAATGCACTGTACTGTATATAATAAGCTCCAAACCTGGTTCTGTACTTCTTCGACCTGTATCAGACTCGTAAATTGGAAGAAGAGGCTTACCCAGCTCTAGATGAATTGACTTCTCAAATTAGCACACTAAATCTTGAACGCGTGAGACAGATCAAGAGTCGTCTGGTTGCCCTTTCCGGTCGTGTGCAGAAGGTAAATAATCATGCACCCTCAGGCAAGTTTTAATTAATTCATATAGATTTTGACTCGGTAAGAAATATTAACCATTCATATATTGGAGCATTTTGGATATATATGTGGCCTTTTCTTAGTTCTCCGTGTCACTTGTTCTGGTTCATGTCTTGATAAAGTTTCCTAGGCATCCATTATACTCCATCTGTAGGACCTAATTAAGTAGTTTATTTTAATTTTAAGTGTAAGAGACATTTCTTATATTTGTCAAAAAAAATTAAAAAGAGATGGATGAAATTAAGGAAGATGGGTAGGTTTTTAAAGAAAAATATGGTATATTAACTAATTTCAATAATCTAATTAAATTAAATTAGGTAAATAAAACTTAATATCAGGGGATTATATACCGTTGTTCATTTTTGCGCTCATCTTGGATTTTGCAGGTACGAGACGAACTCGAGCATTTGCTGGACGATGACAATGACATGGCTGAAATGTACTTGACTCGAAAGCTTGCTTCTCGCTCCCTTCATCAATCATCGCCAACAGAAGTTTCTTCAGTTGAAGAAGATGACCATAGGTGCAAACTAATAGGCAAAGATAATTTTTTTCCTTGTTTTTCCAATTTAGAAAACAAACCTATTCCATCAGAAAATATCCAAGTATTATATGGAGAAAATGATAGAAAAATACGGAGTACCATTTTTTTTTTTTTTACAAAACCTCTAAAATATCTACTAAATCAGCAAAACAACAAATAGGTGGTTTGTAAGAATATGAGATTTTGAAGTTTGATTATTAACAATACTAACAACTTAAGGATAACAATTAGAAACTTGAGTGCCCACAGTGACAATTTGGGGAGTTTAAGTTACCAATATCTATACCCAGATTTCTACTATATTACTTATTTGTGCTAATTTAGTAGATGTGTTGGGGTTTTTGTAATTTAAATAGTATTTTTCTTATTCCTCTGGTCCTCAATATAAAACATATTTAGAGAGTTGATCTTAATCCTAAATATAAGAGATAATTTTCATATTTGTTAATGTTTTCCTAATTTACCCCTATTGATGTTCCCTCAACCATAATCAATCAAGGAGGAAAGGAAATGAGGGAATTAAGGAAGATGACCAAGGTGCTTTAGAAAATACTTGTTATATTAATTAACTTAACCAACTTTTTTAATATAATCAAATTAAAGAAATAAGTCTTATATTAAGGAGTATTAAGGAGTGTAGAAAGTATTATACTCCCCAACATATAAAACTTATGAAGCATAATAAAAAAAACGTTTGTGTCAAATTTTGTTCTGCCTGCAGAGCTGAAGATTCCAATTCAGAACACACAGACATTTCTACTGCTGTTAAGCCCGACGTTGTAGAATTGGAGATGCTCTTGGAAGCATATTTTGCACAGATAGATGGCGCATTGCAAAAACTGTCCGATGTACGTATCTCTGAAACTCTTCTCTCTGATCCTATCTCACATATATAGAAGACTTTGTATACTGGACTGATATATGTATATAATCTGCCACTGGATTATAGTTGAGCGAGTACGTGGGCGACACAGAGGACTGCATCAACATAATGTTGGATGGTAAGCAGAATCAGCTGCTGCAGGTAACAGTAATATTCAATACAGCAAACATGATACTAAACGCCGGCATCGCGGTGGTGGCTTTGTTCGGGATGAATATTCATATCAGTTTGTTTGAAAATGGAACAAATAGACAATTCTGGGAAATAGCGTTGGGAACACTTGGAGGCTGTATTGGATTTTATGTTATCGCTGTTGGATTGGGCAAGAAAAGATATTTGTTGCCTTCTTAGAGTGACATGGTTTTGCCAATTGGAGGTAATTCGTATATTGTAGCACTCTTGGTCCGATATTTATAAGTCATTTTCAATCAAAAATTTGGTTTTATTTATAAGTCCAGTTTTAAGATAATAAATGAGATTGTAACAATTTTATACATATTAATTGTTCCAATAAAATAGAAAGAGAAGAAAGGGTTAAAAAATACATTCATAAACGAGGACAAAGTTGAAAATTTACCCCATAATCATTGAGTTAATTATCTCTCCTTATAATGTGATTTAGTTAACAATGACCTATAAATAAGACTAGAGTGGTAGGTCTTTTAGTTCGACCTATAACACTTGGGGATTGCATTTTAGAGGGAGATTTTAACAGCTAGGGAGATGTAATGAGGGAAAGGAGGGCTGAATAATTTTTAGATGGAAAAATTTAGGGTTGAAGGGTATTTTGGTCCTCAAAATATGTTGTAAGTAGCACTAGTTATTCTAAGTTTGTCATTGAAGCAACGTTAGTTTTCAAGTGTTATAATCGTTGTTATATTGCTATCTGATTAATAGATAGTATTCCCTCCGGTCCTATATATATAGGATAAAGTTTATAGTGCAAATCACACTACAAACTATATCTTATATTTAGGGACGAGGAAAAGATAATGTTGACAATTAACTCTATAGAAATAAATAGGTTGATGGTATTTTTGTGCAAAATATTTACATATATATGAGTAACTAGTGCTTTACAGTTCAATAAAGTAAAACAATTGGCACACTTTTTTTTTTTTTAAAAAAATGAATATGTAGCATTATGCTTAGGGTATTAAGTGATTGCCAATTAAGCATTCATCAACGAAAAAGAAAAAGCCTATCAACAAAGAAATGCAACACCCTGCTCACAAAATTTGTATGCTTGACAATTTCAAATGTAAATCAAGTTCTAGATTATTAACGATTTTAACACTTGAACTCCAATGAATAATTTAAGACCCTTCTCACAAAATTTGTATGCTTGACAAATTCAAATGTAAATCATGTTCTAGATTATTAACCATTTTAACACTTGAATGAAACTCCAATGAATAATTTAAGATACTTACGGCATGCTTGGTTCACTGAGTGAAAGGGAATGGAATGAAATGAAATGTAATATAACGGATACATGAATTTGTTTGGTTTGTCATTAAAAATACATATATAAAAAAAAATGTTTGGTTGGATTACATCAAATATGATAATGGGGTTTAAACTTCTCATGTTGCATGAGAAAAAGAAGATTCATACACACACATGAAATGGTGGGACCCACATATATATATATATATAATAATAATAATGCTCATTATATATATATGTATACGCGCGGCCACACCATTTCATGTGAAGTACAGAATACTTAAAACACTTTTCCTACAACATGAGAAATGTTTTTCCCTATGATAATATATGGGAATAATGTAGCAATAGACAAAATTGCCCTGTCCACACATATATGTATAATGTACACCTTAGATTCATGATAGTTTTTTCATTTTGTGCAATTTACGCGTTGAATTCAGAGTAATTTATTACTCCCCCAGTCCTAATAAGATAAAGTTGGCTTTTTTTTGGAGAAATTAAGAAAATTAATTAAATTGCTTTAAAATATTTTCAGTTTTAGTTTTTTATCCAAACTAATTAATTTGATTAATAAACTAATATATAATATAAGGATACACAATATATGATGTGATTAGGTAACTCATTCAACTTCCTTAATCTCTCCAAAAAAAGTCAACCTTGTCTTATATTTAGAATCGGAAGAAGTAACATTTAATGGTGGAATATATATTTTTTAATTTTTGATGAGGGAATATTTTTTAAATATCTATATTATTATATTAATTTTTTTAAAATATTTAATATAGTGGTAGTGATTTAATATTTAGCCGTGTGTTTATGGTCAAATGATAATAATGTATTTTTCACTTGATTACAAGTTGTCTGCATTTCTATTCATCAATCCTAACAATATGATCCTAATTACATCAAATGATGTAATAACGATTACAAAATGCCATCCTCTTTTCATTATATAAATTCAAACAAATGTCACAATTGGTCTGTTGCATAGGATGTCCAATAGAATTGATCCAAACAGGCTATTAGTGTTCATTAGAAAAAAGTTTTGAGCAAAGATATCCTGTGAATGAAAAATGTTTATACAGTAACATAGTAATAAATAATATTGTTAGACTTTTTATTATTATTATTATTATTATTAATTCACAATTATTATTATGAATTTAACTACTTACTGCTCACATACCAATATTTATCTAGACGAACCCAGCACCACTATTTGTAGGATTCCCCCCCCCCCCCTCTCTCTCTCCTTTTTTTTTTTTTCCTAATACGCAATTGCCCTATTTTTAAAATTATTCATGGTTCAAGTCATTTTCTTGGTATTAAAAATATCCCCAACTTATGTTTTCAACAATAAAATAAGTGTTCGGCCAAAAAAATAAAAATCAAATAAGTGTGTCATACTCATATCAATCCATTACCAATAATTATATAAATATCTTCAAGCCAAAACAAAATTATATAAATATCAACATAATATATAATCAAATCTTCATAATAAGCCACACCATTTAAAATATTTAGTTAATAAATTATAATTATAAACATAAAAATCATAACTCCAAGACAAAACTTGATTTAACTTTTGGTGTATAAAAAATATATTTAAATTTTAAATTTTCATTTCATTTCCACCCCTTGTTTTCTCTCAAACGCGTTCTTGATTATGACATTTTTTTTTATCTGGAGTACAATTCAATATCTTAACTCATGTGGCAAGGGGAGAGTTTAGAATTTTTGGTTTTTAAGTAATTTTATGTTTTCAAGATAAATATATAAAATAATTTCTGGTTCCTAAAATTCCAATGAGAACAGTAGTTGCTCGAGCTTCTTTGTAAATAAAATAGTCATTACCCACCCCTAGGGAATATCTCATCGTGATTTTTCTTATCTCTATCGGTTAACCTCCTGAACACTTTTGTAGTATAAAACACTTTTTGTAGTGCAATTTACACTACGAAAGTGTTCACTCCTATAATTGTGACCTAAGGAAGGAGATATTTCTAACACCATCTTTAGATAAAAAAAAATAGAAGATTCAGATTTAATATTTTTTAAAATTATTATTATAGTATTTTATAAACTAATATTTGTAAATAAAATATTCTCTCCTGGTCTAATTATAAGGCTTAGTTGATTTTTTGGAGAGATTAAAAACTAATTAAATTAGCTTAGAGAATTTTTTTTTTCAAATTAAATAGTTTAAATAATAAAATAATATATAATATAAAAAAATACAACATATGAAATGATTAAGTAACTTATTTAGTTTTCTTAATCTTTCTAAAAAAAAATCAACTAGGTCTTATAATTAAGACTGAAGCTACTAGTGATTACTAGGGGAACACGTACGGCACAGGCTCGTCCGCTCTTGTTCACCACACCTACAAATGAAATGACCAAAACACCCCAATCCCGGTTCATTACTCAAAAATTTCGGACCGCCAACTTATCTTCACGAAACGACAGAATCCAAACTCGTGGCTACGAATAACGGTCGTTGCAGCTCTCACGAAGAAGACGAATCCCCACACTTCTCACTTCTACTTCTTCAACTCTGCAATGCGTCTCGGTGAGACTCTGGTTGTCTGAACTTCTCACATGAGCTCATGATCACTTGCAGAGCTTCGGGCACCAATCTTGGAGCTCAATGCCCTCCATGGTTACCGTCGAAAGCAAATCCACGATTTCTGAGGAGCTCTTTCACAGGAAAATCTTCTCAGATTAAGAACGGTTTTGTGTTTTCCTCGATTAAAAGGGTCCAGTGGAAACCTAGAAGCGACTTCTCTGTCAACAACAGTCACTGTAACAGAAACCCGGGGAAGGAAGGCAATGTTAAGCAAGAAGGTGAGGGTGAGCGTGAGCGTGAGGTGCATTGTGAGGTCGAAGTAATATCTTGGAGGGAACGGAGTGTTAAAGCAGAAATTTTAATCGATGCAGACATCGAATCGGTTTGGAATGCTCTGACAGATTATGAGCATCTAGCCGATTTCATCCCAAATCTTGTCTGGAGGTATTGAAGATGAAAAATTGTAACTCCTGTGTATTGTGTAGTACCATGTCAGTGGGTTCTTATTTCGTTGATTATAATTCATGTTTTTTTATGGGTTAGTGGGCGAATTCCTTGCCCTTTTCCAGGAAGAATATGGTTAGAGCAAAGGGGCTTCCAAAGAGCAATGTATTGGCATATAGAAGCTCGCGTTGTATTGGACCTTCGAGAATTCATCAATTCAGTAAGCATCTATTCAGTACTAACAATTAATTGTTTACTTATGAAGCCTAATATAGTAGTGGACCAGTGGTTACTTAAGCCACTCTAACTATTTCTTTCAATGTTTCTTGGGTTTCATGGTTAGATAGGGGATAAGGATGGAATATCTACATGAAAGGGACTTCTGATATCACATATACTTTTCTTTTTATGCTTCAGGCATGTGACCGACAACTTCACTTTTCCATGGTTGATGGAGACTTTAAGAAGTTTGATGGCAAATGGTCCTTAAAATCTGGAACAAGGTAGAATCTACTTCTAAAATCCAGTAGTTAGAGAAACAGCCTTGCCTCAATCTTGAGATAAAATTTTCTAATTATCATTTCTAAACTCGTTGGACATGGCAAGATTGCCTTGATCAAAAGGGATTTGTGATTTGTGAGTGTGGTTTGTCTGTCTAATGAAGCTCATATTGAAAGGTCAAATGAAGTTGTAGTCATCGGCAAGGCTTTTCCTTCAGGGTTTTATCAGGAGACCTTTGTGAGAGATACTGAATATTGCCATCTGTTGATTTCATGTGAGATACAAGGACATTCAAATATAAAAGGGCGGCCCAGTGCATAAGCCTCCTACCAGGTGGAGTGTGGGGAGGGATAGATGTACACAGCGTCACCTCCATAACTAGAGAGGCTGATTCCAGGATTTGAACTCATGACCTCTAAGTCATATGCCAGCAACCTTACCCTTGCGCCAAGGCTCACCCTCAAGGACATTCAAATATAATTTCAGTATTTTTATTGAATGTTTTAGGTGGTACATTTTGGTTTTGTACGGACCAAAATTCAGTGAAGGATTTGTTCAATGGTCAGACCTTGAAGCAGCAGTATCCAGTATTCTGTTTCCGGTGAATTTACAGCGTGCATATTAAAATGGGGATGTGGGGATCGAGGAGAATGAGAATGAAAAACAACTGAAATAATTTACGTTGTGTAATTATGTGTCTGATAGAACAATGATGCTTTGCCTTCCTTGCTGCCCATACGTTTAGCATCCTAGGTCAAGCAGTTACGTTCTTTCAGTCATCTCCTCATTTATTGGCTATTATTATTAACACAGAATTATCAAACAACATTATGTTTTACTTTTCTATTTTCTTATTTTCACTCCAATGTTTCTTGTAGGTCATCAACAACTATTTTGTCCTATGAAGTTAACGTGATACCAAGACTTAATTTCCCAGCTATTTTCTTGGAAAGGATTATCAGGTCAGATCTTCCTGTCAACCTTCGAGCCTTGGCTTGTAGAGTTGAAAGAAACTTGTTGGGAAATCAGAGGTCTTCAATGCCAGAAGATTACTTGAATAAAGATTCTGTGTCTATAAATGGGTCAACTGGAAAAAAGATAAATGGTACTTTTCATGAAAGTGATCAATTGTCTTCTGGAGAGAGTAAAGACGGTCTTGCCGGCTCAATAATTTCTGGCTCCTTGCCTGTAGCTTCCAGTGAAGTCAACAACAACTGGGGTGTGTTTGGAAAAGTTTGCAGACTTGACAAGCCTTGTGTGGTTGATGAAGTTCATCTCCGCAGATTTGATGGACTTTTGGTATAAATTTAAAATTGGCATGAGTGACATTATTCTGATGATGTGCTTTCCCTTTTGCCTGTCAGTAATAAAATTATTTTAATGTGAAGGAAAATGGAGGTGTTCATCGCTGTGTTGTTGCAAGTATCACTGTTAAAGCTCCTGTCCGTGAAGTATGGAATATTCTTACTGCCTATGAGAGTCTTCCTGAGTAAGCAATTTATTGGTTTACTTTATTCAAAGGTCACCAAATTCTATTGAAAAGTGTGCAGTGAAATATCTATACATCTGATGTTTCATATTCCTAACTTGATTTTAAATGAAATAACTGTGTAGGATAGTTCCAAATTTAGCAATCAGCAGAGTTTTATCTCGAGACAACAATAAAGTTCGTATTCTTCAGGTATGTGGCAACGTGAATGAAGTTCTGTTGTAGGAGTGAGAATAATAACTGTACGCATAGGTTCTAGTTTGTTTATGAGAACTTCATTAACCTTACCAACCAATTTTTTACCCTTACCATCTATTGCTAATGAAACAATTGATCCATTTGTTCCCTTAGAACAAGGATAGGCACAAGCTTGAACTTGATTCCACTTTTATCTATAAAATCTGCAATTGATGTAACTTTTGGGTTTAATCAATATGCAGGAGGGGTGTAAGGGTCTGCTTTATATGGTACTTCATGCTCGTGTGGTGCTAGACTTGTGTGAACATCTTGAACAGGAGATAAATTTTGAACAGGTTGAAGGGGACTTTGACTCATTCCAGGGAAAATGGATTTTTGAGCAACTAGGGAATCATCACACTTTGCTGAAGTACTCTGTGGAGTCAAAAATGCGCAAAGACACATTCCTTTCTGAAGCAATCATGGAGGAGGTTTGTCAATGAATTTGGCGCACATATAATTTCAAGTCTTTTTTCGGTAATCTGACTAGGTTATTTCCAATATTTTAATTAGTCTAGCCCTGGAAAAAATGCTCACAAACAATGCAGTCCAACGTAGATCAACGTTCTGATGGGAACCAGAAAGAAGCTTGATTATCTAAACATAGTATTACTTTTACTGTGGTATGTTTGACCTTTTGAGGAAGTAGGATATATTATTTTATATGGATCTTCGTTCTTTTTTAAGCCTTCTACCCTCTACTAGTATTAGATAAATTCTGAGGTCCAAGCTGTGATTTGAATCCCTGAATTGTTGCTATTGATACATACTTCGCTTATCATCTAAGGTTATTTATGAAGATCTCCCATCGAACTTATGTGCAATAAGAGATTACATAGAGAACAGAGAGGCATCCAATTCACCAGAAGAGAGTGAGGAGGAAAGCAATTCAGCGTATCAAGTCTTTGAAGCAGATGATGGATATAGTTCTGCTGAGGAAATTTCTAATGATGATGTTGAAAGTTCATCACATCAACAAAGGCCTAGGGTTCCAGGCTTACAGAGGGACATTGAAGTTCTAAAGTCTGAAGTCTTGAAATTTATTTCAGAACATGGGCAGGAGGGATTTATGCCAATGAGGAAGCAGCTGCGTCTGCATGGAAGAGTGGATATTGAGAAGGCTATAACTCGAATGGGTGGTTTCCGGAAGATAGCGATGCTGATGAACCTATCTCTAGCTTACAAACACCGCAAACCAAAGGGTTTCTGGGACAATTTTGAAAATTTGCAGGAGGAGGTAGGGTGCAGAATTTCCAGATTTAGTTACCTGAATACCTTGACTTTTCTTCAACTCATCAATATATTGAAACCATGAGACATCATTGCTGTTTTTTTCTTCATGATATTCAATTCTTGTAGTTATGACATAATTGACACCTCTGATCGGAATGTATACTCCATTTCTTTGTACAGATTAGTCGATTTCAAAGGAACTGGGGAATGGATCCTTCATTTATGCCCAGTAGAAAGACATTTGAGCGTGCAGGTAGGTTCAATATTGATTTCACTGCTTGGCATAACTCTTATTTTGCTTCCTTTCAAGTCTAGAGAAGAAAGATTCCCTAGCAGATTCAAATCCTAGTTATATCAAATTCAAAACTATTACCATCGGTTATATTGGCTTCTTCATTTCTCATTTTAACTGAGAAGACATGGAATTTCTCATAGGTCGATACGATATTGCTCGTGCACTTGAAAAGTGGGGTGGCCTGCATGAAGTTTCTCGTCTTCTATCTCTTAAGGTGAGGCATCGAAGCCGACAAGGTATACTTGCTAACAAGGACAAGAGAACTGATAATGTAGATTCATCATCTCATGTGTATAATGAGAACAAGACTCCATCTAAACCATGTATTGCTCAAGATACACACAAGTGGCTTTCAAAGCTAAAACATATGGACATAAACTGGGTAGAGTAAATATAGTTTAACTGGAACCTCTCTTCACAATTTCATGATTCTTCACCTTGTAATTTTCCTTTCTCTTCGTTTTATGTTCTGATTTGGTCAGTTTGGGGTTGAGAGTTTAGGGAAGTATTTGCAAATGGTTTGGTATCAAAAAGAGGAGGTAATTGCAAATGGTAGCATTTGGTTTCACAGCTGAGGTTTCAACTCCTCTAACGGATGTTTGAAACTTTGGATGGATTGATTCCAACCTGCAATGCATTTTTGTAATAATTGCAAGTTTAAAAGAATATTAAACGTTAAATAACTTTATTATTGAGATTGATTACCTTCGAAATTTTAAGAGTCTTTCTTGCGCTGGCGCTTGCATGATTGTTAAGACATTATAATAAATATAAGTGCGCAACATACCGCTAAACTAATGTTAGTCTCATTACGAAGTGAACCAATGTTGTTTAGACTTAAAGGAGTTTTATTTTAATTTTTAATTTTTTTTTCTTTTAAATTTTCATACATGACTTAATAGCATTTTAATATTATATCTAGAATTATATGAATATGTAGAGGATACTGAGAGTATGTGGTAGATTGAGATCATCATGAGTAAAAAACAAAGTAATAAAAAAGAATGAAAGCATGTATAGTATATTAGTATGTTTTGTGAAAAATAAAAAGATACTAATCTAGTTACTATTTTATGAAGCAAATTTTAACATAGATTATAGGGAGAATCACGATTTAATCCTCCTAAAATACCTAAATCTAAATTTAGGCTTGTACTTTTAATAAATACCTGATAAAGGCCAAAAGGCCTGATTAAGGATTGCTTAATATAGGTAAAAGACCATAATGCCCTTCTAATTAAAAATTGATGATTGAGTATCACCTCATATCATGAATCATTTGGGGGAAAAAGAAAAGGTTGTGTCAATTAGTGCTCTTGAGCAGCAAAACTATAGATCGAAGGGAAGAAATAGTGTTATTGGCGACAAAGAAAATCAAACGATGAATTCTGGCAATTTCTCTATGAACTCTAATGCTGCCGCACAATTTATAAAAAATGATTGAAAGCATAAACATGTTCAATAAAGTGCACAACTGCAACTTTAGGGCAAAAGAAAAAAATTGATTTCCCTTGCAGTAGATGGGATGGGCAAGCCTAAATTTAACGCTCAGAGTCTGCGCAGAATGGTGATTCCATCTGCCTCCCAATGAGTTTCTTATGTGTTTTTCTGTAGCTGAAAACCCTAATTCACCTTGTCCTTTTATTTTTTCCCCTCAATAATTCATGATATGAGGTGGGTGATTAGAGGGGCATTATGGTATTTTAGTTACATTCAAAAATCCCTAATAAGGCCTCTGATAGGGCCTTTTAAGCAAAAAGGGCCAAAGCTTAGAAAATTAACTAAATTTAAACTGAATTAAACAAACTGATCTCTTCTTTTCTTCATTAAGCAAAATCACTCTCCTTAAATAGGAGTAACAACTGACACCACTAACACTAATTTAGGATTCCACTAAGACTCAACTAATACCACGTAGCAACTCATGGCTAGAAACTAGGACACTAATGCCACAATCAGATTAATTGAACATTAAGCAAAATAAAGAATAACAATAAGGTGCAAAATGGAAATAACATGAGCTGCAAAGTAGCGAGAGGTCTTCCACATTCTCTTCTCTAGGCTCCACGTTCTCCAAGTTCCAAAGTGATCGTATCAGCCTCTTAGCCTAGTAAGAGATTTGTTAAAGTGCACTCTGGATTTTAGATTTAGGTATTTCAGCTAGATTTATTTAAGATTCTCCCTAAATTATACTTTTAAATAACATTAACAAGTTTTTCATTGAAAAAGAATACCATAAACAAGTTTCATATATGCCATTATAGGTCATGGATATCTATTTTCTATTGATTAAATTTATTTTATTAAATCTTTAAAATGAAATGTAACTTGTTGTCTTAAACACATTTATCTTAGTAAGAGTAAAATGAAATATAATGTGTTTAAAGGTTAGATATGCTAAGGAGTGTCACAAATGAAACTTTAATACATAGAGTTATTATGTAATTCATAATTATATTAAATTGTAAATTTATGTGTTTAAAGAATGGCCCAAAAAATTATGAGTTTGAATCTTCTTTTCATTTACACGCCTTGCCATTCCAGCTAACTTCACTTTTATTGCCCAACTGAGTTGATACTTGATAGCATTTTTCCAAGGCAATTTTACTTCTCTTGAAATCTCAACTAGTGGTTTGGGGGTGGAAACACGCTAAGGCCTACGGTTGGGCTCAGGTATATTATTAAGTCTATTTAGATAAATAAGTCAGACATATTTTTATAAAGCCTAACCGATAGGCCTGATCTATTTTTTTTCCTTTCAATTTTTACTATTATATAAGTATATGTAATATCATTTAAATAATTTTATGAATTACCAACTTAACCTTAATATAATTTTATAAATTACCATCTTGACCTTAATCCTAAGTTTAACATCCCATCGTTATTACCTCAACTTTTGCTTTCGCATTAATTATTCACCGCTACCTCTATTCTCTTTGATCATTAGAGAGTTCAACACTAACTCATTATCTCTCTTCTAATTTGCGTTGTTCACTAAAGCATAATTGCTATGAGTTTATTTTAGTGCCGAATGAAATATGATAATCTTAATAGGAAGAGTTTATCCCAATTTACATGGGAAAAGTAAAAGAGATAAAATTCAGTTTTGCATATTGCTTATTATGTTTGGTCAATTTTAGAAAATATATCTCATTATTCAACATACGATTAGTTTTTTTTTTTTGAAAAAAAAAAAAATCTACTTGCTTGTACAACTTGTCATTAGATATTCTTTTCTTTTTCTTGTTAAGCCCTTATGTTACGATGAGAATGAATGTTAAGCTTTTAAGACATACGGTAGGATTATAAATAAGCATGAATGAGGGTTATATATGAATTTGGAAGCATAAGCTTTAAATGTTATTTAAAAGTCTACATTTTAAACATGCCTTTAAACTAACTTTAAGCCTTTTAAAGACTCAGGCTCAAGCCTTAAAAAAAAGCCTACATCCATGCTTAGGCTCAGGCTTTAAATCTTTGTTACATGCCCATACATATTTAGTAGGGGTGGAAATAGACTAGACTTCTATCAGGAGCCTACGACCTATCCTACTTTAAGACTAGCATAGCCTATTTAGTAAATAAGTCAGGCTCAGACTCAGGCTTGTTATTAGGCCTTTGTAGGTAAACAGGCTGGCCTATATTCATAAGGCCTAACCTACAGGTCTATATGTCTGGCTTATTTAGTTTTTCTAAATATATTATTATATATAATGTAATATAAATTAATTTTGTAAATTATTTATAAAATCAATAACTTAGTCTTAACCCTAAGTTTCATATTTCATCATTTACCCATAAATTTAACGTTTTCATTCATTAATTGATCACGTCTACTTTTCTTCTTTTTGGTCGCTCGAGATGACAATACTAGCTCATTACTTCTCCATCAATTTATGTTATTTGAGGCAACATAATAATTGCAGTAAATTTATTTTAGTGATGCCCAAATGAAAATGATCTCAATAAGAGGAGTTTGTCTCATTTTATGCAAGAAAAACAATAGATCTAGTTTTACATGTCACTTTTCCTGCTTGGTTGATTTTAAAAAATGTATTTCCTTTGTCAATACATGATTGATTTTTCTTATTCCTACTTACTTAGGCAATTGTTGCTACTAAGTATTCTTTTCTTTCTCTTACTAACTATTTTATTTTATGTGATAACGAACCCCTAACCTTTTAAGACATAACGTAGGCCTTTAAAGAGCCTTGATGAATTATATATAAACTTAGATGCATATGTTTTAAGCCTATTTAAATGCCTACATTTTAAGTAGGCCTTTAAATAGGTTTTTTGAAGGCTCAGGCCTAAAAAAAGCTTACATACAAGCTCAAGCCCATGCTCAGGCTTTGAATCTCCACCACAGGCTCAGACCTATTTAGCTAAAGCCTAGCATTGGCTATTTTCATCTCTACTATTTAGGTAAAGCCTACCCTAACCTATTTCCACCCCCTATTAGTGGATTTTGTTTGAGTTGTTAGAATTTTTTTTTAAAATAAAAAATTAAGCTTTAAAATAAAAAATTCAAATGAAATTCATAAATCTTGTGTAAGAGTGAGAGTGGAAAAGGAAAAGAAACCCGAAGGTATTAGGGTTAAAGTGTAAAAATGCACATGTGTTTTTCCTCTGAAGAGCGTCCAACACCAAATGCTTTTTTTAGCTTCAAAAGTGACTACGTCTACGTGGTTATAAATTGGGTGCAAAAATAGCATTTGATCGTTAAGGTTAACTTTTTTTGCTGACTGGACGATAAAGTAGCTTCAAAGCAATTGTCTGGAAAAAAAAAAAAAAACACGCGGGTTAAGGTGCAAAAATACACATGTAATTTGGTCAAAAGAGCGTCCAACACTTAAGATTTTTTTTTTTAAGAAAGCAAAAATATCGTTTGAGCTTTTTTGCTAATTGGATGATGACATGGCTTTCAAAACAACTGTGTGAAAAAAAAAAAAAAAACATGTCGACTAGTTGGAAGTCTGACTTTGGAAGAATTAATATCATCATCCATATCCCTTTGTTCGCCCTGTAACAACACTATACCTTAAAATCACAACCCGTTTAATGCGGATATATCACCCTTCACCATGTTGAAAATGCCATCGACATCGTTGACATATCCAATCGCCGTAAATCGAAGACCTTGCCCGACTAACGTTCTCAATTCCGTTGTCGCCTCCAATCCATTAAAATTGAACTATCGCGATGTCGACTAGATCGAGTACGCATCAAACGATGCATACTTGCCGTTGCCTCGAAATAGCCCCGTGAAACTCATACGGCCTAACGTGGCGTGTGGATGAAAAATATATCGGTATTGGACATGTTGTGATTTTCAGGTACAGTGTTGTTACATGGAGAGGGATAAAGATGGTGATATTAATTCTTCCCAACTCAGACTTGCAACCCGCCGGCATGTTTTTTCGCACACAGTTGCTTTGAAAGCCACCCCATCGTCCAGTCAGCAAAAAAAGTGAAATTAACGGTCAAATGATACTTTTGCACATAAAAAAAGTACTTGGTGCTTGACGCTCTTTTGGCCAAATGACATATATATTTTTACACCCTCAATGCCACGTATCATCCAGGTTAAGAAAAAGTTAAACTTAATAAATCAAACAATATTTTTGTACTTAATTTATAACCTCATAATCACTTTTATACCTAAAAAAAGCATTTGGTGTTGGAGGGTTTGGAAAAAAAAAAAAAAAAAAAAAAAAAAGACACACATGTGCATGCATTTTAACCCAGGTATTAATAAAGCCAGAAAATGAATTAATAAAATTAGTTATAACCCCAAACAAAACGCAGTCTCGTCTGGGAGAATAAGCAGATCCATTTTTTCCTTCGTCGACGAACAAGCACTCCACTCTTTGTCGAGCTCGCCGTCGGGCGCCGTCCACCATTGTCAGCCCTTCGTGATTGTTCTCCGGCAAGTATCGAAGAAGGTTCGATACCTAGGGCTTTGTAGAGCAGTCGTTTGAATACTGACGCTTTTGGCTCTGGGATTATTTACAGATTGAGTTTAATTTTTTCAAATTTGATTACTTGTTTTATCTTGAATGGTGTGTGATTGGTCATTATACTTCTTCACTCTTCATTTGGATTCCTTGCGACTTACATGCTATGGATCTTGCTGATGTGCAATGTTGGATTTGTTGTGTATTGGCATTCTGTTTGCTAATCTCTCTACATTAGCATCGATTCAGAAAATTCTCAAGGTATTTGTGATTCATGATCTGGTAAAATGACTGGGCTCGATTTGTTTCTGGCAATTTAGAAGCTTGAGTTTAAACCTTTTCCTGCTGCTCATTGGTCTGTGAATTTAGAAGCTATTGGCAGAAACAATCAATTGCTATCGTCATTCACTCTAGGCAACATTTTTTATGGACATAAACTTGAAGATGAAATGGAAGATGATAAATTGCAAGATTGTTATCATTTGTTATTCTTCAGTGGCTTGGAGGAGTTTCCTGAACCAATTGGCTTGCTAAGGCGTCTTCGTTGAAGCATCGGGTACAAAAATTAAAAGGGTACGATATCAACTATGCATATTTCAAAGATTTCAGTGTGGTTATCTGCGTAATATAGGTCTGCCTATGCATATTATTTGAAATGTTTGAATGCTGTGACTTATCTCTCTCCTTTGTTGTCACTTACGCATATCTATACTCCAGGGAATTAGCAATGGCGACCACTGCTTGTTTCATCATTGTTAGCAGAAATGATATTCCTATATATGAATCTGAAGTTGGGACTGCCACTAAAGTATGGCTTTTGATTTTAAAATTTTATCCTTTCCTCGCTAATTTACATTCCTGCAAATCATTGTTATTTCCCAATTGTTGAGGTTGACATATCACATGTGAAGTTATGCCTTAATGAAGTTATAGACGTTTAAAAGTTATCAACTGAATGAAAATGTAGTGAGGAATTCAGTTTACACTTCATCTACACTGTCTGAATATTTTGGTTTTGTAAACAAGTGAAGACTCTGTACACAAAGTTCTTAATTGCTGAAATTCCGCTAATTACTTTTCTCATGCTCTTTTCTCTGAGGTGTGTTGGGATTCTGCGAATACAATGATTTTTTTTTTTTTTTTTTTGGGTTTTATGCCAATACAATATTTTAATTGCGCAAATATGTGAATGCATTCTTTTCTTTTCTTTTTGGCTAATTGTGGAACTTTCATGCTCTCCAATGACAGAGAGAAGATGCTGCTCAGCTGCATCAATTTATACTGCATGCTGCTCTTGATATTGTGCAGGACCTTGCATGGACTACTAGTGCTATGTGAGTGAACCTTTCTGATGTTCTGTGATCTAGTTACGAAACTGGCTGTATGATTTGTGATTGGGGCTTTAGGTGTATTCTTTTCTAATAGTTTACTTGTTACCCCACATTCTTGATGCAGGTACTTGAAATCAATAGACAGGTTTAATGATCTGGTGGTATCGGTGTATGTCACAGCTGGTCATATCCTCTATATTTGAGATCAAATTCGTTTTTGATACTTTTACCATGAAAATTAACTGCTAAATACTGAATTTAAGAACCATGTGATGTTTGAGCAAAAAAAAAAACCATGTGATGTTTTTCCATATGCTTGTACCAATACCTCTTCTCATTTCCTCCAATTCCTCACGAAAACGAAAGACTCAAGAATAAAAGACCCATTCACTTTAGCTTGTAGGTTTCTCTTTGTGCGTGCTAGTTTAGTTTGATATTTTCCTTGACTTATCATACATACCCGCTTTATGTTGCTTCATGACTCTCGGAATGATGATGGCATTAAGAGCTTTTTTCAGGAGGTGCACGAGCTTTACATAAAGGTAATACCTTCCAACACTATCAGAAATATATCACTTCTCCTTGCTGCATTTGTTAATTGGCTTTGGAATACTTCTCTTGACGTGGGATTATGAGAAGATCTTGTTTTATGATTTACTTTATGTATGATATCATCGGCTCTCGGACTATTTTTATTTTTATTTCTATTTTTATTATAAAAAAAGTATCTTGTTTTATGTATGATATACTCGATATATATCCTATGCATTATTGTATTGAATTTATTGACTTTAAATTAAGGATATTCTTCTTGTTGGCCCAAAAAAAGCATATTCTGCTATGGTTTCCAACTTTTCATAGATATCATGAATTTTATTTTGGCGGGATTCAGATGAATGCCAAATTCCATGAAAATATTAAAAAAGTTCCGTTCAACTGATTTATTATTCAAGGACTCTATCGTCTACTTTACCTGTGATAATGAATCCGAAATAGGTTCCCAACACGGTTTGCTAGCTGGGTTTTCTTCAGCTGCTTCTGTTCGTTCTGTATGCTGATATGATTTACCAACTGATATGTTTATTAAAACTTGCAAAAATGTCGTTTTGATTTGTTCATGATGATTAATTTAAACTTTGATTTGTTCAGTCAAGATTTGATGAATTAGTAAAGTCATTTGTATGTTTGGGAATTTGCAGATTCTCCTTAATCCCTTATATTTGCCTGGCTCTCGAATCACATCATCACATTTCGACACAAAAGTAAGAGCCCTCGCACGAAAGTATTTGTAGAAGTCACCAATGAGCTCTTTTGGTCTGAGGGACAACTTGCAAACTCATAACTTTGCTGCCACCATCCCACCTTTTTCATTCTTAATTTACATGAAATAGTTGTATTGCATTATTGTTGTTCTTATTATTATTATTATAGGGTAGCTTTTTGCTTGCTATCAGTAATATGGTAATGTTGACTTTGAAGTGAGTGCATGGATAAAAGGATAATATTATAGTGGCGTCCATTTGTAATGCATGTTAGGTTTGAGTGGCTTGGTACTTGCTATTGCTAACACGATGCTAAAGCCCGTGACTGCTCAGAGTTTGAAATCCGTTTAAACTGGGATGAACATGTATCCGTCTTAGTAGAAGGGGCTTTAGTTACTTAAGCGTGAGTTTTGATTTTGAGTCCCAGTTAATGTTTTTTTTTTTTTTTTTTTGAAGAGTTACTCTCAATTGCGCCGAATAATATAACTGTGTGTGTGTGTAGATATTAAAGAGGTTTAAGTGGAAGGAGTTAGTCTCTTGTAACATGGTGGATCAAAGTTTGAATTCCCGCTAAAAGATACGCACATTTAATACTCAACAATGACCCAAATAAGATAAAGGAAAAAAGAACATACTGTCTCCATCTATTTTGATATTCATTAATGGAAGTAATCAATGACCCATTCGAAGACTTTTTGCTTTTTAATGCAATTAAGGTAACACACACATGTAACCAATATCTATACGAGAGAAGGAAGAAATTTTGTTTGATTCAAAGCTTAAGGATCTTGAGGTATAGGATCAAAGCTTTAATCAAATGCCTGAAGATAAGGATTTATTATTTTTAATATTAAAATGATTATCAAGTCTTCAAGAATTTAGTGTTAAATTTTAAAACAATATTTTTCATTATGTTTTTAAAATTTCGAGACCTTGAATATAATTTTTTTAATATTTTAGAAAAAATGTAGAAATAATAGACCTTTTATATATTGTAAATAGTGTTGTATTGTTATTCTTAGTAGTTTGTAAATATTAATATGAAGGGTGTAGTTTAGTATGATGTTGGGCTTTATGCTCTTAAGGCCCATTAGGGAGTTATATATATAGGGCCAGGACATATATTGTACTCCTACTTTATATGGTATCAGGGAATTCTAGGGTTTTTATTCCTATTTAATTCTCTACGGCTTTCTTCTGTCCATCTGGTACTATTCGTGTTTGTTTCTCACGTAGGAATGTTCACGTGTACTGTTCATGCGACACTATTCATCCAATGATTCACATGTACTTTTCATCTGACATTGTTCAAGCAACACTTTCATCTGGCACTATGCATCCAGTGTGGGTTTCCTGACTTTGAAATTATTTTTGCCCTTGACTTGTGCAAGTTTGGTGTGGTTAGCGATTGTGCTCGTTGTTTGGTGTTTTTGTTGATTACTGGTTCTTTTCTTTAACATGTTTGATATCTTGTTATTGTGATTCTTTAGTTACTCTTACATGGATTGAACTAGACAAACTATAATGATTGGAACAAAACTATTAGGGTAAACATATTGAGAGTGATTCTTTGATGCGGATCATGCCCAGGTCGTAGTGGGCCGTCTTGTGGCATGATCCGCATCACAAAAGTACTCGACTTTAATGTGCCCATAATCTGTATAAAGAATGCTACAACTTCACTTGACTTTCGTTAAATGGGCTTCCTTCTCAATATCCAAGAGGTAGTATTTGTTCCAATCAATATAGTTTGTCCAGTTCAATTTTGAATAAGTAATCTTAGTAGACATGAGCAGCATATCAGATGTCTTAGATTCAGACATGGAAGAGTAACCAAAGAATCACAATAACAAGACGAGCAAACACGTTCAAGAGAAGACCCAGCAATCAACCGTAATACCAAACAGCGAGCACAATCGCTAACCATACCAAAATCACAAACTTGTACAAGTTAAAGGAAAATAATAGTTTCAGAGCCAGCAAACCCACACCCCACACCGGATAAACAGTACTGCATGAACCGTACCGGATGAACAATGTCACGTGAACAGTTTTGCATGAACAATCCTGCGTGAGAAACAAACATGAACAGTACCGTATGGACAGAAGAAGGCAATAGAGAACTTGAAAAAAAAAACTAGAATTCCTCATGCGCTCTAATACCATGTAAAGCAATAGACAGAGAGGGAATTGTGAATTTGAATTCCTTCGAAAAAATAACGTACAAGTGTATTCTATTTATATACATGAAACCATATCTTCTCTAATAAATACTAGAATCCATTTTCTTATTTACATTGATACAATCCTGATTATTCGATATGATTCTAACACTAATTATAAAAATATTTTATTTTAAATGGAAAATAAGGGACTGCAGCGGATACAGATCCATCCATTCGAAACACAAATTACATTTTCAAGTTTGACAATTTTGGTACAGATGGTTTCCTCCTAACAAGCAAAATTACCATACAATAAATGGTTCGCACTCTCAGCTCCATCAAACCTAAAAAAGCCTAGGAAACAGAACATTGATACACTTAATAATTCTATGCATAATAAACAAACAGTTTCGAAGTGTTTCAAAAAGCAGTTGTGTATGAGTGTTCAGAATTGATAGATAGCCATACCTCTCTCCGTTTTTGAATCGGATCAAATGAAGGTACCTGGATTTTGATGATAGAAAGAAGGTTGCAGGGCGCTTAATTTGATATCATAGACTCTAGAGTCGGAGATGCCATCCCACGACTCAAAGGGCAAAGAACAAGCATAACCAATGTGATTCCCACATTTGCGACAAAGAAGCTTCGTTCTTCGCTGAAACAATCTCCAGGATCGCTTTGAATTGAAGAAAGGTACCCATCGAAGCTGTTCGACCATCCTGAATCTGCTCTCGTCCACGGAGAAAAAGGAGATTAGACCTCGCTTTATCGATTTCTCATACCTAGTATCAATGGCTGAAGTGTTGCGATTGCACGAGTTCAAGTTCAGCTGATACCCACACGATCCACAGCTGCATAAATCGGAAACAATCAGCTCGCATCACAACTTTCTAGTTTCAACTTCACAGAAATTTTCTATGCACAAGTACCCGATATTTGAGAAACGAAATCATTTCAGAAACCGCAAGATACGAACCACGTCCATTAGAAGCAGCTTACATTACAAATTTCTCTTTGACATTGACAGTAATGGAAGCAATGCTCTCAAATTAAGAATTGTTTTACACTATATAGAGAGCAACTCCAAACATATATATGCAGGAGAATTACAGAGAGAAACCTGTAATTGACGTCTCTGATGTACGAAGACAAGTGAAGTTCTTGACATCCCTCGAGCATATCGCCGGAAGCCATCATCGTTTGTGTGTCTGAGTTGGGTTTCAGTTCCGAGACGCTTCCATTTTATAATGGAAACTTCATGAAGGAACAAGAAGCCATCGGTTGATAACGGTCACAAAACAACGCAACAAGAGCATACCCAATGTGGGCCGATCTTGGTCCAACTAGAACGAAAAGAAAAAAAAAATCAGAAAAAAAAAATCTGAAGTTTAATATTGTTTGATATTGTAAATTTTTGTTATCAATTTTGCAGGAAATTTTTTTTGGTGGAGTGATGGAAAGCAAATCTATCACCGTATTGTACCCACACAAAAAAATCCATCGCCGTAATCTTTTGGCAATAGTTAAAAAATAAAGATGATATTATTTTTATGCTTATAAAGAATATGGTACTTTTATATAAAATTATTGATTATTTTTTCATTTCATTAGTTAGAAAACAACTCATTAACCACTAATAAGAATTTTAACATATATTTAACCAGGAAAAATTTATCCGAAGACTCGAATTCTTTACGGAAGTACTCCCTCCGGTTCTAATTATAAGACAACATTTGAGATTTGGTTTTGGTCCTAATTATAAGACAACATTTTAATTTTGTCAATTTCTTCCTAAAATACCCCTATTTTATTCTCTCAAGTGTATTTGGTTTTTTGCGAGTGTATATATGTTGATGCGTAGACTCTTACAGTAAGTAAAACTTTTAAATTGTTGAATTGTAATTTATTTATCAATCAGCTGATATTAATTTTTCAATACATACATACATACATATATATATAGACACACATTTACACAATGTGTGTGTGTCTACACACAAATATATATACACACACACACATGTGTGTGTGTGTTTATACATATATGTATATTTGTGTATCTATGTATGTGTACATATATGTATATCTTCGTGTGTTTGTGTGTACATATATATATAAATATGGGTGTGTGTGTTTATACATATATGTATATTTGTGTATCTATGTGTGTACAAATATGTATATCTTTTTGTGTGTGTACACACACAGACATATATATATATGTTGTGTGTGTTTATACATATATGTATATTTATGTATCTATGTGTGTGTGCATATATGTATATCTTTGTGTGTTTTTCAATATATATATGTGTGTATACAGATATATATATAAATATGTGTGTGTAAATATATGTACACATATATGTGTATGTATAATATACATATATATACGCACATATATGTATATACAGCAAAACCATTATTTCAATTAGAAAGCGTGTAGAAAGAAAAATTTTAGGTTGGAGAAGTATGTGGTAGAGGTTGTTGATTTACTTTTATTTATGTCATTTTAAATTTATATGAGGACATTTTAGGAAAATGAGTAAAATTAACTAATTTAACTCTTCTCTTTAATTTCTCCAAAATCGGTTAAATATGTCTTATAATTAAGACATGAGGGAGGGAGTACCATGTTTTATTTAAGCGCTATGTTGAAAAGAAAGCATTTTAGGTGTTTGGTAATTGATCTCATAGGATGAGCAGGTCTTTGAACCCAAAAAAAAAACAAAAACAAAAACAAAGGATGAGCAGGTTTAATATTGGGGTTATAACTGAAAGCATGAACAAAACCAAATGCTTCCTGCCAATATAGACAAATTCAAAATAGGAAAAGGTGGTTGAAAATTGGTTTCCGACGGTGGATTACATTTTGAGGGTTGCTGCTTCCCTTGCATAAACACGGGGTAGTCAGAATTTGGCCCCTGTTGACAAATAAAGAGAAATGACTATGATTGATATTTGCAGTTTCTTTCTGAATCATGTTCTTCGTAAACAATGATATGGTGAACGAAAAGGCCCAATTGATATTTGCAGTTTCTTCCTGAAGAATAATTGAGATTAGGCAAGCAGAAACATTCTATTATATTACACCTGACGTGGAACTTTTTGCATCCCATTTCTTCTTATTTTCTGGATTAGTTCTTGAGCCGTTTTTGGGTTTTAAACCCCACTTTGAGACGGCCTCCATTGTTCAACCTAACACCCCGGTGACGTCGAAGCATCTTCCACCAATGAAACTTCTTCCTAGTGCCACGTTTGGGATTCCTTGACCCTTTGATCCTAACAACCTTAGAAGGCTTTCGTTTCTTAGAATGTCTGATGTGTCTCAGAATCCCCTCCACAAGTCCATGAAACTGCCCAACCTGTTTTCCATGTGACACTTTTGCAATGGCGCCGCCTCCCCTTTTCTTCTCAAGTTTTCCATTTTTCAGCAACTTGCGCTTGTTTTTTCCATGGAAGATCCTCTTCCATACAGAATAACTATGATCAGCCTTACTCATTTTACCATCATCTTCATCGTGATGGTGATGGTGGTGAAGATGATGGTGGTGGTGAAAGATAAGTCTAAGCTTATTTTTCAGCCTCCTCAAGCGTCCAGTTGTTTTCTCAGGACCTCCTCTTCTATGCCAAGATCTGACAGAACTGGAACTTTCCATTCTATGTGAAGAGCCAGAATCATTTTGAGTATACGAATGACTACTCTCTTTTGAGCTATCCTCATATGTCTTGCTAACCATATCTCCTGGTGAATCATCAATTTCCTCCTCAGATTCACTACAATAAGTGTCACTGCTTTGATTAGATGTCAAACGAGCAGGAGAGCTGGAGCTTGAACTTGAACTGAACTCTTCTTCTGATTCATGATGATGTGGTGATGAAGCTCTCATCTTAGGAGTCCTTCTATTCCCCAAAACTTTCCTGTTTCTGTAACCATGAGCGGGCATTTTAAGCTCACTGGATCTCCAGTGAGGTTGAGCTTGAACTTGAACTGAACTCTTCTTCTGATTCATGGAGCTTGAACTTGAACTGAACTCTTCTTCTGATTCATGATGATGTGGTGATGAAGCTCTCATCTTATGAGTCCTGCTATTCCCCAAAACTTTCCTCTTTCTGTAACCATGAGTGGGCATTTTAAGCTCACTGGATCTCCAGAGAGGTTGAGCTTGTCTGGGAGCCGTATGATGAAGAGGCTGCTTCTCTCTCCTCTGAGTCTCTGACTGAGCCACTGAGTTTCTTCGGGCTGACTTGTCTTTATTTGTTGGACCTGCTGTTATGGAATTGAGAGGAATCCTAATCCCCTGTATACACTCATTGGCCTGATTCACCGACTGATCATTCCCACTCGCCAACCGATTTAAGGACTGAAATCTGTCTACCATGGCCATGCTCAGTGCTGGAGGTCGAAGTCCATTCTGGCTTAGCAAATTCTCTCCTCTTGAAGCCAGCAGGGTAGCTCTGCAAGCCTCACTTTTCTGGTTTCTCCTGTGTGTTGTGATGCCATTGTTCTTTGCTGTGGTCAAATTTTCACTCTTACTAGCTAGTTGATTCGCCTGCTCATTCATTGATCCATTTCCTTCTAAAAGAGACTTTCCATAACTAGGTCGGTTTTCTGCTATTCCTTCTTTTTTCTGTCCTATGGGACTCTCTGAATTTGTTATCCTATGCATGCTCTTGTAGCCTGTACCATTCTTTTTGGAAAATGCTAAACTTGAGTAAAGCTGCAAAGCCGCTATACGAGATTCAATTCTTTTAATTGCATTAAACAAGTCACTGGAGTTGTCTCCCTCCTCGCCCTGAGCTTCAACCCTGCTCGAAGCACTTGGGTTGCTTTCAATTTCACAAACTCTATATGGTAATGATGTTTCACTGACTTCTCTCAGCTCACCAGCTTTTGAGTCGAACGTGTGTGGGGATTGTTTTGAGTGTTCGCCCACGTGAAAAGTGCTCACACTATACTTCTGTTCATGCTGACTACTCTTTTCAAAGGGAAAAACGGGCTTCTTGTTAGATAAATTTGCTGCCTTGACTAAGTTCTGCAGCATTATACCGCTTTCTTCTTCAACATTGAAGAGTTCTTTTCTTATTGCTTTTCCTTTATCAGAGATGCTACACTTAGATGGCCTTGGACCTGCTTTCTTAGCTGGTGACCTTGATAGGGGTTGCTCATCCTTTTGTGAAGGAAATCTACTGCGTGTTGGATATTTTAGAGAGCAGTGAGAACTTTTGGGTGCCAGCAAAGGCATTAATCGGAGACTGGCCACGGGCTGAGAAGTGAAGGGCGTCTTAGAGATACCAGCTTCTGATGCTATGATCTGTCAATTGAGCACAAAGGAATATAAATCAAACAATAGAATTGCTTTTCGTATTCCTGCATCCTGCCTTTATGTTTAGGTTCGTGCAAGTGAAATCACTAGAGAATAAGGAGTTTCCTCGTCACAAAAACATATGCTTCCTTCTTTGAAGAGAAAATACAAGAACAAAGATGAAAAGAGAAATAAATGATCTTTTCTGCAAATAAAAATTATGATCTTCCTGAACCTTTAAAATAGTCTCGAAAACCCTTTCTGATGCTACTTCCAGCATATTTTTCAGTAACTCTTTAGCTCTCTCAACCAACTGCTCAAAGAAAAAAGAATAGAATATTGAAGGAGCCGGTTCTTGGATTGCTTTAATAAGCAATAAATTTTAATACAGAATCTAGCTTTGCAGAAATAGAAGAATAACAAAGCATATACTTTAACCTCTCATAAATTGTCACACAAAATTTAGGTTCATAGCACTCAAACACTAGTGTAAAAGAGAAAAAAAATCAACCCAAAATATCATCATACTGTGGTGCTGTAGTGGCCAAATAAATGAGAGGAATGACCCCAAAAGGTTCATAGAAGAAAATAATGTTAGGCAACACATCACTTTAATTGAGATCTCTCCCATATATCTGCCTCAGGTGAAAATGAAGCACAATGTAAAAATAAGAATTTATAGTCAATTAGCATTCTGTATACTGTGTGAAAATATTAGTCATCTAAATGTCCAAACCTATTAGAAGTCAAAAGAGTTTATCAGAAAATGGAGGAGTTAGCAAGAGCAAGGAAATGTACTTCAAAAGGAGGTAAAATAAAATAAAAAAATCTCCGGGAAAAGCACAGTAAAAAGAAGAGAATCATTAAAGGAAAAGAACACCCACATCCTCTGAAGTTGAATTTTGCAGGCCAAGGCTATTGTGTTCTAGGAGCCTATACAACAGTCTCATAGCACGGAGATCATCTTCTGCTTCCTCAAGTTCCATCTTTCTTTATTAAAGGCACCTAGGTACTGTCATGAGCAGAACAATCTTTAAAATCTAACATGACACAGAATTACAGGGAATAACGAACACTTATATTCAACAAATCATCCAAACAGTAACACTGCATCAAAAACCTTATCTAGCATTAACCACGACCCTCTCTTCCTGTTAATTAAGCGAAAACACAATCCTAATCAAATTATGCAAGATAATATCCCCGTTTTCTTTATCATTACAAACGTCAAACAATGATAACTAACTTCTCCCGAATTTGTGAAATTAGCACGTTTAGACAAAAATCAACAGGCATATACAGACTTTTAACAATTAGACCAAAAATATATATATATATATATATATATATATTTATACTGTATATAATTTTAGACTGAAGGAAAGAACAGAGAATCATACCGTTGATCCAGATAGGGACGGTGCCTTCGACTTGGGAGTGAAAGAAGAAGAAACTAGGGTAGGGATGAATTGGGGATATTCTATGGTTATCAAATGCAGATAAAATCAAATACTAGCGGTAAAACTGTCATGCATGGCGGTGGTGTGAAGGGTGAAGAAGAAGAAACGAAGGCAAAGAGCAAAGTATGGAGGAACAGAACGATCATGGAAGGAAGAAGAATCTACAATTGAATTAGAGAAAGGAGGGAAGGAGGTAGAGACGTTAATGGTTCTCAAATTTCAGTTATGCCAAGTTGCCAACCTCGTTTCGTATTTTCGGCCTCCAAAACGCCGCGGCATTTCCCGCCCCTTCAAAACCAAGCTTGTAGTAATATTGTTACATCAACTTCTAAAAAAATAATAATAATAATATGTTCAGTATCATATACATTTTTGAAAATGCAAAAATACCTATAAATATATAAAATGAGAGTAAAAATGCGAACACCGTTATATTTGACCTAACACCGTTATATATGAATGTGCAAAAAGAGTGTAAATCCGTAATGGTATTACATCAAATTTGTGTTGACATTTTTGCTCCCATTTTAAATATTCATGATTATTTTTTTACTTTCGAAATGTATATAGTACTGGACGCATTTTTAATAAAAAGTTATAGATAGTTTTGCACTTTCAGCCTTTTGTTTAATACTCCTATAATTATTGTGTGATTAGTGGATTAGTCCTTCTCTATTTCTTGCGTAGCTTAGTTTATTACTTAATTAAAAACATAAATTTATACTCTTTCAATGTTATTTATAAGTAAACAGGAATTTATCAAAACAATAAAAAGGAAGCGCGACTTATTGGGAGAAGAAAAACTATTTACGCTTCAAGGTTCAAGAGGGGAAAACCTTCATCTAATAAAAACAAAAGAGAAAAGAGAAAAAGATTTTTTTTTCTTATTTATAATCACATCATTAAATTTTTCATATAAATGTATAATTTTACCATTAATTTGTTATTATATTCTTGAGATAGAGTGTATATTAAATATGAGTAGAGTTAAAAATTCATTAACTTTTAAGACAAGTACTATAAAATTTAAGGTTTTTTTGGTCATGCTAAGATATGTTGGAAATGCCATATTACAACCAGGAAAAAAAAATGGAAATGACTTATAATAATAATAATAATAATAAAAGAACCAGAGGAGTATTTTAACTTGTGCCAAAAAAAAAAAGTGTAAGAATTTGTGCCCTGTCTAATAAATATATTACTTCATCCCTCCCACATGAAGGCATTTAAGAGGTTTATTTGGATTTCAAATATAAATTTCAATCTACTTTATTTTTTAAATTTATAATTTTTCTTGAACTATATCTATTTTTTGCAAATATTAACAGAATTTTTATTAAGTGACACTTATGCAAATGATTAAAGAAAATTTTTTACAATAAACTTACACATTTTATATCGATAATTAATTTTTAAAATCTCTAAAAATTAATTAAGGGACGTACCATTGTCCATTGACATGTCAATTTTAAAATAGAAGTAAAATAATTACTGACTAATGTAACTCTTTATAAGAATAGGCAACTCTTACCGGAAACAATCTTAGTCATGAAAAATAAAGAGGGCATGTGGATTTTCACGTTAATCCGAGACGTTGACCAAACTTTCATTCCCTTAACCACAAGTTAGCCCTCAATGCCCAAAAGGATGAATCTGACAACAATATTAAACATTATGTAATCCTCATAAAAAAAATGGAGTGGGTAAGTGGATTTTCACACTAGTTTAACCAAAGTTTCACTCTTTTGACCACAAGTCAGCCCAAAACACGTAATTGTTATTAAAGATATATTTTTTCTTTTTTTAAAAGGAAAAAAAAAATCTGATATGGAGTTTGACATAGGTCTGAGTTGGAGCAATTTTAACTCAGTCAAGGTTCATTTGTGCCACATCAATTACTCGTTAACAGAAGGAACTAAAATCGCGAACGCCTGAAACTCGAGGGAGGGTGCAATAGATATTAGAAGACATTACATCATGTCAGTAAAGCACAAGGGCTTGACATTTGTGAGTATTAAATAAAATGCAAAGATTTCTTCTTTACATTGAGATGAGGTTACTGAGTCCAACTACATCAAAAATAAAACGAGATAAGAGTGCATCTCTTCACTATCTTGGTATCTCCCACAGCTTCAACCATGGTGTTTACTTTATAACCCAAAAAAAGAAAAAGAAGAAGCTACTATTTCGGGGTATATCATTTTCATTGTCGCAAATAATTAAATTGAATCCCAGATGGCACGTATCGCTTCCGAAACTAGCAAATGATCATTGCTTGGAGCGCTTCAGGTAGATCAACACGCCAATACCCGTTAGAACAACAGCACCCGCAAGAATACCCGAGCTTAAGGACAATACACTGATCTTCTGTGCTGTAGCAGTCGCAGTTTCTGGTGTTATCGATTTACTTGAATTGGCAAACTCCAAATGCAACCTTAGCGCCTGTTACAACATTACCTGAATCATCAATTCATAGAAGACTAATCACCAAATGATAGAGCTAACAAAAGCATGCACATGTTTACCTTCACTCCAATTGATCTAGCATAGTTAACAGCAGCAACAAAATCACCATCGGTTTCAAGAAGAATTTTATCACCTTCATCATCCTCATACTAGACACCAACAAAAAGAGTCAATACTAAATCTAATGCATATGCCACAAATAAAAAAGGAGGAAATTAAATTGGCATTACACACCATAATCAGAGGACGTTCTCCATCGGTGGCATTACCAATTCTTTGCATGATAACAGACACGAGTTCCTCTAAATGTTCAGCCCCTGAAAAACAGATTAAAAAACACATACACAGAGCCTATTAGAGAATTTGGGATGAAGTTACAGAATCACGTGACCATGATCCAGATATCAATGCACAAGAACGTTAGCTGTAAATATCCGTTAAAGAAGACAGAATAGCTTAGACCCCAAGTTCTTGCCATGATTTCTTTAAGCAAAAAAGTCACTCACCGCAGCTTAATCGATGTACACGGCCCTTAGGATCCTCAAATTTAAAGACAAACGAATTCCCAAGGCCAAGAGATGGATATGTTGACTTTGCAGTCTCTGCAGCTTCTGAAGCCATAAACCCAGAGACATCACTGCATTCAAACATATCATATGCTGCTTTAAAGAACAAATCATCTTATTTTAGAACGGCAAGTATAGTACCACAGGGTACCTATGAGTGTCATAATCATCCGGGGGGTCTAAAGCAAGTGCAGAGTCCCAAAATGTTTGCATTATTGTGTTTGCCACATCATTAACAGCTCCAGAGCTACTCTCAACCTATAAAGCACACAGAATAGTAGTAAGAAAACATCACACGTATAATTGAGCCAATCATCAATATTCATTATTTTCTATAATTGCAACGGAGTATATCAAATATTCACAAGTGGTTCTAAATACAGAACATAATATATACTTCAGTGCTGCTACATAGCATAATGCACGTCTCAATTCTCAAAGAACTTGGACATACTAAACAGTAAAAATAAAAAAAACCATTACCACGATGAAGTAAAAAGTGTGATGCAAGGTTTAGTTTTGGTATATGGTGTAATTGGTCGACAGATCAAAAGAAGATCCCCCAAAAAATATTTTGACAGTTCAAGTAGCCAAATCTTATATCAAGATAAAATATGAGTGGTGAGTCTTTAAATAGAGATGGAGATATCAGTACTGCTATAAATAAAATTAAAAGGGGAGGTTGCTTCCAAATTTGATGACCTTTGGGAGGAAAAAATCAATAAAATCATGAAAACTATGACAGCACATAGAAAATAGCATTAGACATTTACCATTTAAGAAAAATGAAATAGAACTGAGTCAAAACTAGATAATCTCCAGCCAGATAGTAATACACGATATTGTAAGAACTAAGAATGCCCATTAAAAGATAGTTCCTAAAGACTCTTTGAAAGGGACATTAATGCCAGATGATGAGAAGTCCCCCTTCAGCAATGCACAGCCATCAATAAGAGGCAGACAAACAAACTCTCAAGCAACTCATGCCAGATGCTATCTTTATAGAGACTGTAAAATAAATGCATTTCTCGTACTCTATTCATTATTATTTACAGATACTTTAAACAAAAGTTACCATTGAAATTGCAGCATGAGTTATCTGCAAAACATCCACACAAGCAGTAACATATCCATCTGCACAACAAATGATAATTAATACCTACAAATTAAAAAAAAAGCCTATGATATGAATAAAGCAAAGCTCACCTCTGCCCACCACAGGAAGATGTAGGAATTTTCCATCATGCATCATATGCAATGCATCAAGAATTGTTGTCTCCGACGATGCACATTCTGGGTTTGGAGTCATTACCTGATTGTGAGAGAGAAGGGGGGGGGGGGGGGCATAAGAAATCAATTGCAAAAATCAGAGCTAATAAGATAGAAATTATCTCAGAATAAACCTTTTTTCAACTAAAGTTACTTCATATAAAGATAAAATGAGAACAACCTTTTCCACAAGAGTCAACTCAGGAGACATATTTTGAGCCACAACTCGCATAAGGATATCCTTTGATCTGCACGAAGGATTTACAAAAAAATAAATTATACAAAAAGCCCAAACTTTAGTTCACAATCACACATCTTACAAGGACGTTTCTAGCCTCAAAAACATGCATTCAGGAATGTTATTCAAAATTAAGAACTTCAGAAGGAAAATGTTTATGATTACGTTAGTATCCCCTGAATCTTGTTTCCTGCAACAATAACAGTTGAATTTACACGCAAATCCCGCATCTTTTTTGCAGCCACATAGACAGGATCTGATGCTGATGAAATAGCAACCCTGGAAATACATAAAGCTACAAAACTTGGTGAGGCATAGCTTGGCAAAACATACAAGAAAGCATAAATATGGTGTGGAAATTACTTTGTTTGGTCACCAATAATCGTTGACAGTGAAGGCTTGAACATGCGCTCCCTCAATGTTTCTATGAAAGCATTTGAAGCTGATTAAGATCAAAAACAAAACAGAGCATCAGCATCATTACAACATAAAGGGTAAAGATGACAACAGATGTAAACTTCATTCTGATCTCATCAATTTTGTATCAATAAAAAAATGTTGAAAAATAAATTTTCAACACTTTTAAATACACAAGAAATTGGTAAAATGTGAGGAGTCAAAAACATTTATAGTAGAGAACTCTAAACAAACCAAGAAAAAAGGCGAACTAATGCTACATTCTAACAACCCCTCAAGTTAGAACATATAACCAATGCACCAAGCTTGTTACCAAGTATGCAATCCCTGAGATTGAATGAACTTCAATTAATTTATTTAAAATTATGAATATAATCAATTAAATAGAAAAAAAATGCAACGAAAAAACCAGAGACTTATATCCCTCTTCACATGTTAATTTAAATATTTCTTTACGACTGGTTCTTTTTTCTCATTTTGCTGCCAAAATGATTAAAACAAATAAGCTTTTCCAGTGCAAAACAGCAACATCGACCTGTCAATTCAACATTTAATGCTTAAATACACTCAAATGCAGATAGAAGAAGTTCACAAATTACAAAACATCAATCCCATAAGATGTGAATATAAATAAAGACAACATTAACCAACCAGATAAACCACTTCCTTTCTGCCTTTCCACCCCTTCAACTGCAGCAGCAATGGCACTCCCCTGCTCAGCAGCCTTCTCCATCCTAGATATGGCATCATATAGACATTTGGTGATATCCAGCAAGGCAATGACTTCACCATTTTCCACAACAGGCAGATGCCTGAATCTACCTATTAGTTGGGGAAGAAGAGTTAATTATATCTCAATTAAAGAATTACGTTATTGTTCATAGCTTCATTGATTTGAAATGTAAACATAAAGAGAATCAATAAGAAATAAACATTGACTTGATTCCTGCAACATAAACTAATCAAAGAAACAAAAAAACTAGCAGAGTAGAGAAGGAATCCTTTTACAGAAAGAAATAAGTCCCAAGTACCATAGAGACATTGTCATTAAATATTATATTGTGCCCTGAGAAAAATAAATACCATAACTTCGATAGATATTATCTTGGGCCCCTTGAGAGGATGAAAAGTAACACCAAGCAGAGAGGACAGGTCATCAACTTCACAAACAAATAGGAAAGTCTAAAAGTAAATGAACAAGACTGAACATATAAGGCACAAGATGCGCCAATAAAATCACCAACAAAATTGAAGCTGCCATTTTAAGATCAAAAGTTGAAAGGATAACCGCCTGCTCATTTATGCAGTTTAATAGTGTGGTTAATGAAACAAAATTCAAAATGACAAAGTTGTCACCCACTTATAAGGCCCCAACAGGTTAGCCAGTGTAATTATTATTAGTAAATATATATTAGGATCAGCGGATCCAAATCAAGTCATCAGTAATCCAATGACATTAATAGAATCAACCTCATTAATATGTTGCCATAAAAACAAATATCTTAATGTTGAGATGTCAGGGGATTTTAACATTCTCCACTACTTTAGCTAACAGAATGTTTTTCTCCAAACATATAATTTGAAATAGACAAACTCAAGACATGCCTTCTACAAGAAGTGACATCAAAAGCAATCTCCTCACTGAAGATAGTCTCTGTACACCAAATACTGTTCTATTTCTATACGAAGGGGCCTGAGCAAGCTAAAAAATTGCCCTGAATTGTTCCAATGAGAGATCAGCCTTCTCAGTTGATTATCTAAAAAGACACAAAGTCAATGCCAACACCTAATTTGAGAAACAATTAAAGATACTTAACCGCCAAAATTTGGCCATGACAGACCTAGGAGTTTGCCAGCAAAGTTTTTGTCTCTAATTATCATCATTCATGTCACAAGCCCTTCATGTATGCACAATTTTCATGCAATTAACCATGAACACAATAGTAAAGATAACAGTAAAATGAAGCTGACCCTGAACCATCTTCTGAAGGGCTTCAAGAGCTAGTGAATCTGAAGTAACAAATATAGGATTCCGAGTCATCATCTTTGACACTATTGTCTGCTCCGGCCGTAACCCCTCAGCAATGACTCTAGCAGAAATGTCCTGGCCAAAAGATAAACAAGCTTCAAACATTTCATAAAGAAAATATGTAGAAGCACTAATGTCAATGGACAGAGTAGGAGGCAGACATTAGTAGGTCCTCCAAACCTTATCAGTAATAATTCCTGAAAGCAACGCATTGGAATCAGTCAACAAAACAGCATCAACACGGCGAGCTGCCATTCTTCTACATGCTTCAGACACAGTCGTCCCTTCAGGAATTGTGAGTGCTTTAGACAACCGAAGTTTCTTCACCGTCCTTTCTCCACCAACAGCCCTTGAATATTTCATCAATAAACCCAAATTAAACAAGAAAGCCAATAAAAGAATAGACTTATCAGCAGCATGTGAAACCAGTCCCTTCTGCGAGCTACCCAGCGCAGGGCAGTGGCAAGTGGCAAAACTCTTGAATCGCATCCGTTAATAGAGAAATTCACCATTTCTATGTAATAAAAAAGAGTATATTGTTCCCAAAAAAAAAAACCAGAACAAGAATATTGATCAAGAATTGATAATAGAAGCTCAGAAACCTACGGTTGCGGAGGCGGAGAAGAAGGTTTAGCGGCAGTGCCATTTCCATTGCTTCCATTTTCAAGCGGCGCAGACTTCCTGGAAGCCGTGGATGGTGGACGCTTGAGGCTAGAACTGCTCCTTCTGGAACCAGGAGGAGGAACTTGACTACTCATCTTTCCACAGATTGAATCTTTTGCTCGGAGTCTGACCAGCGATACGGAGAGAGGGAGAGAGATTAGGGTTCTTCCCCCACCACGACCAGTTGTGGCAGTGGATGACGACGCTGGGGCTTCAACGGTTCAGCCCTCTCCCTTCTTCCGTCAGGAGAAAAAAATTAAATTTTGATTATATATTTTACAGATATTTTTTCCCACGCCTGAAAGGTTCAAACCATTTTATTATTATTTTCATGAGGTGCGTAAATAAAAGAAAAGGAAAAAAAAAAATCACATTAAATTTGACATTTGAAAATCGTGAAGGACTGTTTTGGAGCCAATTATTATACGCCCACCCAAGTGATGCCAGGTGGATGCTTCGTCCCCTCAACCTCAGGTTTAGCTTTAGGTAGTGGTTTCAGATTTGTGCTTCTCGCTTGGTGGGGACATTTGATTGGCGGTCTAGGAATCATATCAATATTTTGTATGGCCCAAAAAAATTTGTTAAAAAACCCCTCATTATAAAACTTATTATTTAAAGATGCCTAAAATTAGGGATATTGGGAGAGGATTTTCTCCTTATCCTTTTTCTCTCATTAGTTTATCTGGGTCTTTGATTGAGGAGATGAAAGAAAAGTTAAAGTAGTATTGTGATTGATTGGACGGATGTGATTTAGAGATGATGAGAGATAATGAGAAAAGGATTATGAGAGAAATTTAACCCCCAGAGATCGGGTTAAAAGTCAACTCAAAGTCTGGTTCAATAGGACCTCAGGCTGGAAAAGTCAGGTCGAGGTTGAGCTGGACCGACGGCGAAGTCCAGTTATTTTTTTTTTTTTTGCCTTATTGGGAGACAATATTTGAGCTTTGGTTTTACCTGACTTCCAAAAGTAATAAAAAGTGATTGAGTAAAAAATGATTCCTACAATTTAAAAAAACATGTTAGGATGTCCAGACTCTAGTAAGTGGTTAACTACAATGGTGATTTACAACAACAACAAAAAATAAATAAAATCGGGTCAGACCGGACCAGTCCAAGTGGTCTAATCCCCTGAACCGAAGTCCGGCCAACCCGAGACAGTTTTGTCCAGTCCGGTAAAATTTTCTTAGACCAATTTTTTTTTGCCCAAACCAGGTTAGACTAAACCAACCAAACCATTAGATTTTTCGACCAACCCTAAAATTGTATTTAAACTATAATAGAATATATTTACACATAAGTAATAAAACGTTGCACACAGTCATTCGGGGGTGATGGAAAGAAAACAGTGGATGATTATCATCTTAAAGAATAAACATCTAATTTACAATACTGCATGTAGGGTGGGTATCGGCATGGGCAGGGCGAGACCCTTGCCCAACGCCCAAAGAATGAACGGCCAGTATTTTGCGGCCGAATCTCCACGCCACTGTCGATAAAAGCTAACAATTTCGGGATGGACAGGCGAATGGGCGAAATTTAGGCGGCTTCCTCAAAAGAAGAACGTCTTACCCGCTCCTTAAGATTTTAGTTGATTTTAATTCACGGTTCATAGAATTTTAAAACTTTGGAGATAAATGAAGATAATATAATATATTTAGACATAATGATATAATATATTTTAAATAAAATAATATATGTAGAACAATATTTATTTAAATATGTTTAATTTTCCTGGGCAAGGGCCAAATGAGCGGGGGACCCCGCCGATGCCCGACCCTGGATTAAGCCTTCGCCCAAATTTTTTCCGGACCACTTTTTTAGAAACAATTTTTCTTTGAGGCGCGCCTAAATTTTTTCCTACCACTTTTTTAAATGGTGGTTGAATTATGGTATTGAGTGTAATTAACTTCTTTATTTCCAGACCTGCGATTCGGATCTACACTACGCCACCCCTAAATTGTAAACGGTGGTTGAATTATGGTATTGAGTGTAATTAACTTAAATCATAGTAGTATCACGTTATCCTCAGCCCAAGTTATTCAGAATATGTGGGCCGACCTTTCAAAATGTTCAAGAGTAGTTTATAAATAATTAAATATTCATTTCTTTATATTGCCTTTATGTAATTTTTAATTTTAAGTAGGGGTATTTTCAGAAAATAATTATAATTAACTAATTTAACTTCTCTCCTTAATCTCTCCAAATTCTAATAAATAGTTTTTATAATTAAAAGCGGAGGGAGTATTACCTGTTTCCTGTTTTATTAATGATGACGATCACCCAAATTGGAAAATTAGATGAGGATTTAATTTAATTTTAAATATATAGCCTCAATTCATTTTATCTCTAAAACTTATATTCTTTTTTTTCCAAAACAACCCTAAAAATTGCACGTATACGTATCTAAATTAAAAATGATATTTTAAACAAAGTGGTACACATTTATTACAAATATTTAACTTAAATAGTTTTCTCCATATCCACTAATTAATTATAAGCTCTTGTATTAAATATAGGAGAGGTAATAATTTATTGATCTATTGATATGCTTGAAAGTTACCCTGGAGATGTCATGCAATATTTTCCTTTGCCTTTAAACAAGGGACAAAAGCCAAAGTTCTCCCTTTCATACCGCTTAAGAAAATCGTTTATATAAAATGAAGTACGGACAAAAGCCAAAGTTCTCCCTTTCATACCCCTCAAAAAATCGTTCATATAAAATGAAAATTCATATCACAAACTTACCCTATATACTATAAATCACATTAAAAATCATTTTTCACCAGTAATCCAAACAAATATACAATATAGTACTTTGAGGATAATAAATTTAATGGTTGTTGAATTAAGGTAAACCCAGTCGTGACTAAAATGACATGATTTTATTAAAATATATAACAAATTTCTATACGGCCCTAATAATAATATTTAAATAAAAATATTAATCCACAAATAAATGAGACATTCAAGCATAAACCACGTATAATTCACTAAAACATATAGTTATCATATTAATACATAAATATGAGGTATAGATATTTCTTTTTGAGAAAATCATTTTCAGGGCCCTTTTTGAAGAAAAAAATCTCAAAAAAAGCCCTCAGAATCTGACAATCCCACATGAGATTTTCAAAATCTTGCGTGAGTTGTTAACGGGTTGATATAGTTGTTAATGGGTAGGTCATTAACAACTAAATTAATTAACATTAACAATAATTTTCTAACAACTAAATCAAAATTTCATTAACAACTATATCAAGACTCGTTAACAACTATATCGGGCCCATTAACAACTCACGTAAGATTCTAAAAATCTCATGGGATTATCGGTCTACTACTTTTTTTCAATTTTTTTTTCCTATTAAAAGGGCCCCTAAAGTGATTTTCCCTTTTTTTTCTTCTAGTCAAATTGACATCGTTTTAGGTTCAATAATGAAAGGAGAAAACGTATAAAATCTAATATATATATATAGTCAATCCATTAAAAATTCTTGATCGAACTGGTTAAAAGACTAAAGTTCATCAATTTACTGGTTTGATCAGAAAATCCCAATTGGATTTTAATATCACCACGAGTTGTATAAACATTTCAATGTTTTTCATGGTTGGTATGATTTATAGTACACTTTATAATAAAAATTAAATGGAACAAATAAAAAAAATTAATGGGAACAAAGAATAATTGTGTTTTGCGCCAATACGAATAAAAGTTGCAGAATATGGAATAAATCAAATGAGTGGCGATCGAATGTTTTCCAGGTTTTACTTGCAAGTTACGCAAAAATTGATTTCGTGAATTTCCCTTTCTGACATTTTTTGCTTTCTCCCATCCTCCTCTCTTGCATGATATTTATATCTGGGAAAATCTTTTTGTGGGCATTTTTGGTGTAAAAATCCAAAAAAATGCCTTCAAAATTTGACAATACCTGATAAGGCCTTTTCAGGTATTTTCAGAATCTTAAGGGAGTTGTTAACGGAATTTGATATAGTTATTAACGAGATCGATATAGTTATTAATGGCGGTGATTTAGTTGTTAAAAAATTATTGTTAATGGGGCGATATATAGTTGTTAACTAACAACTATATCGGTCAAATTAACAACTCGCGTAAGATTAAAAAAATACCCGAAAATGCCCTAAGCGCTTTTTTCGCAGTATTATCGATTTTGGCGCTTTTTGAGATTTTTACACCAAAAAGGGCCTCAAAAGGATTTTCCCTTTATATCCCATGAGGACTCATCTATAGACAAATTCATATTTATATCCCATCTTTTATCAAATACTTTTTGAGAAAATTTAAAATTTGTTTTATGAAAATAGCTTACCGGCTAAACCCAAATTTCGGTCATAGAAAGGATCTGTTTTATCATGGGGAGTACCGCCTCTTATCAGTTAGATTTGTAGAATAGAAGTATAATATCATTTCACCCAAATAGAATTATTCAACTTATTTGCAAGAGTTGCGCTAACATTTTGTTGATAGAATAGTATGTATAATATCATAAATAATATGTATAAAAAAACATAAATAATAACTATAATAACAGAAAGAAAGAAAGAAAAACATGTAAAAATTATCTATATGAGAATACAAAAATGATTCCTCAAAATAACTTAATTCTTATGAAATTGATACAAACTATTTTGAAATTAAGTTTTTAAAATAATGATATAAATAAGTTATGTATGTCTTAGTTGTTGTTGTCATGTGATGAATAAAAGGGCTAATACTTATTAAATTGTTTATGTGATTTCATTTTTCAAACTAAACGCATTTATGTATTTTTATTATAAAATTTAATCCCAAGCTTTGTCTCTAAAAACTTTAGATTAGACCATTTTATATCCCTAAATTGGGATTTGCATATTTCGGCCGTTCAGTGTCTTTTCCCCCTAATGATAAGAAATTAAGAACCTCTCCAAAGGCCCAAAAAAAACAGAAAAAAGGGAGCCCACAAACAATAATGGGCCAGATTGTAGTTCCGCGTGCAATTTTTTGTTTTTGTTTTTTGGGGTGAACTTGTGAACGGTCCATAGTTCACTTCCTCGAACCGAAATGGAAATGGGAAAAAATCTTTAAAAAATGGACCTCCAAAATTTTAAAATCCCAAATCAGAAGATTTGTTTTTTGATTGACCACACTTAATAAAAAATTAATTACTCATTTTAGTGAGGAAATACTGATTTGAAATCTTGAAATTTTAGAGGCCCTTTTCTAAGATTTTTCCAAATGAGAATCTCCTGTGGCTGAAGTTGATATCTGTATATGGTTTAAGGTGTATATCTAACGGGCCTGGCTTTCTTCCTTTGCTGCTACTGTCCACTGTCCTTCTTTGCGAACAAAAAAAATATTTTTTAATATACTGAACAATACTTTGGAAAAAATAGTTTATGATCTTAAAAATTATTTTATGTTTTAAAAATATTTCATAAGATCTTATCAGATTAAAAGGATACCTTAAGATCGACCAATACTAAAAAAATACTACATGATCTTGAAAAATTATTTCAAGATCTTAAAAAATATCCTAAAGCATATTTTAAGTACTAGTCAGTATCTGAAATATTTTTTCAGTACCAGTAAGCATCCTGAAGTATTTTTTTAGTACCATTCAGTATCCTGAAATATTTTTTCAAGATCCTAAAATATTTTTTTACGATCTTGAAGTATTTTTTTTTCAGTATCCTAAAGTATTTTTTTAGTACCAGTCAATACCCTAAAACATTTATAAAAAAGAGGCACAACTTCAATTTTTTGCACCAAAACAGCGTGGAGGGCAACGGATGATGGTAACAAAGGAGGAAAGCCGTTTGCATATCTAACAATGAAGTATTTGTGAAAAGAAGTCTGACACCATAAAATTTAATTTAATGGGGTGCAAAAATGCACATGAATGTGTAACGTAGGGGCAAAAAAGACAGATAATTATGCCTAACGTTTGCTGCTTTGTTTGGAGTTGGACCCATGCTGTTTTTTACTCCCACCGGTCCTAATTACTACCTCCGGTCCTAATTATAATACATAGTTAACTTTGTTTGGAGAGATTAAGGAAGTTAAATAAGGATGAGAAAAAATGAAAGTAATAATATGGCTTCTTAGATTAATTTAATGGATATGATTTAGAGATTATACGAAATAACGATAAAATGATTATAAGAGAAACTCAACTCTACTAAATTAGACCATTATGATCAACATCATCACATTACACTGCATTGAATTCTATTATTGTTTGGTATGTGATTGAAATAAACGGCCCTATATGTTTTTTGTATTTTGGAAAAATTAAAAATTGTTGAAAAATCCCGCATTGCAGAACATATTAGTATATTACCCATTGAGTATTTGAAGTTTGTTGACTTAGGTGCAATCTATCTTTAATGAGATTTATTTTCAATTATGTAAAATGAAAGACATTTATATAGAGCTAAAGATAAGCATTTAATGAAGAAGACATGTATCCTTTTCTTTCTTTCTTTTTTTTTTTTTTTTTTTTTTTATATAAAAATTTTAGAAAAAGGGTTGGGCTCACCTACGATCGAAGGGCGGGGAGAAATCTCTTTTCCTCCTATAATGATACTAATATTGGGCGGCGAGCCAACTATTACTTTCAGCGTTTATGTAGGTATTCTAAGCAAGTGATGCTCCTCCTGCGCTTGACCAACTCCATAATCGAACTCATCCCTTTGATGAGAGTGTCCGACCCCTTTACCAGTTAAAGTCGAAGAGAAGAGATAGACATGTATCCTTTAAAGATGAGATAGATCCACTCAAGTACGAGACTTCTTAAATACTAGTGGACAATAAATTTTCTAATAGAGAATTATGAGCAATTTTCCCTTGAAAGAATAGTGATTAACGCATTATTAACTATGGTTGGTGCTGTAGTTAACATTTTATTGTCCACATAATATTAGTTGTATTCCTCAGAAGTAAAATAGTTTAATCAAGTATCTATCCCACCAAAAATCTGAACAAAGAAGGTTTTAGCTTTTAGGCCAAACCTCACTATAAAACCGCTGGTTGTTATTAAATGAAAATTAAAGTAGTTGGCAAAACAAAAGAAAAAGAGTAAAACAATAAAATGCACTAATTTTTTTAAAATAAGGTACACATCCAAATTAATTTCTGGTTCTATCATGAATCACAATACACTGTTTCTCCATTATTGACTCTAAATTGTGTTCTAAAAGTTAGCCCAAGACACATTCATGCCTTTTTAATATAGGGCTTCCTAACTTAGTAATGTTGATTGAAATCTTGCCTCCTTTATGTCTTTAACATAACTAGTTTAGAACTTGGCACTACGAGGACACCAAAAAAAAAAAAAAAAAAAAAAAAAAAAACTCATAATATATTTTTACTGAATAACGTTTTTATTGTTGACAAAAAAAAAACCTTTTTATTATATTTTATCTTAGACATGATCATGTTTTATATTATACACAGACATATATATATTAATTTTTAGATGGGCACATTAAAATAGTTATATCACAAAAAAAATTATTTAGAAATTTTACATTTTTCTATTGATTCATGATCTTTCAATTCAATATAAATAATATATTGATTATAGTTAGAAAGTTTATAGGGATAGGATTATTGTTATTACCAACGTTACCATTAGTTTGTTTTACCATTAAATCGTAATCTCATCCACCTTTATCATTTCTGATCTAATGGTGAAACAAATTGGTAATAACGCTGGTAGTAACAATATCCTATCCCAAATTTATAATATATCAATTTTTATAAAACTCTAAATTCCAATAATGTGTGGGAAGTTAAAAGGAATTGCAAATTTCTGAGTCAAAATTTATTGTTCACATTCTTCTTCAGCATCTTTTTTTCATTAAAAAACGTTTTTGTAAAACTCATTATAAGACTTGTCAAAACCATTACTAAACTTGAGAATCTCATTATAAAACTTGTCAAACTCATTATTTACTGTCCACCTTCTTCTTCCTCAGCCTCCTAGCTTCCTCCAAAAACACTAATTTCAACCTTTCTCCACCTTTGTCTTTCTTCCTTGCCAGGACAACTACCACTCCACTATAACAACCAATAACATCACGATTTTAGAGAGAAAGAGAGAAGAGATGACACAATGGTAAATTCATCAATATTTTAAAAATCTCAATTTAATCCATGTAACTTTTATGTCATTTACAAATATTAACAAACCTTTGGGGGTTTTAAAATTTCATATAGTATTTATACGTCTTTCTCCATTGTAATTATCCCCAAATATCTCTCTTCATTTTTTGAGCGTATTTTATTTTATATCTTTATTTTAGTTGTTATAATATTCATAATAGAGAGGATGTGTCAAACAATAAGAAGAGGGACTCTCAACATCCCTAATTATATATAATCAATAGATAGATTGATTGATTAGTATTGATTTAAGAATAAAAGAAGCGTAACTATCAAACAATCAGAATTTGCAAATAAGAGAAATATAATATTTATTGATGAGAGGAAAATGCCAAACTTTGCAGGCACATTTTCTTGTTGGACTCTCACAAAAATAGGGCCACCATTTTATTCTCAATAACATTTCCTTACTTTTTTAATGAAAAGGAATATTCCCATGTGATCTATTATTGAATACATAATTGACTTGTCACCCTGAACAAAATACCAAACTTTCCATTGATGAGAGAAAAGTTGAATACTGCCTTATTGAGGATAATTTCAACAGTTTTCTTCTATTTTCTTTATGGTGAACAAAATATTTTTTTTTAATATGCTTTTTAAATGCTTCTCTCTCTAAGAAGCATATAAAGAAATATTGATGTCATTTTTTTAATATATTTTATTTATTTAAATTAAATTATATGTTGTATCCTTAAAATGATTTTTTGTGCATCTAGTATCTCAAATTAATTAATTTTTAGAATACTGGTGTTATAAGAAAAATATTTCTGAATGCAGGATTGAAAGTTAATTAAGGGATATGATATTGTCACTACCACTTTTTCACCGTTAAATCAGAATCTCATCTACCTTTATCATTTCTCTCTCCTATTCAGATTCTGATCTAACGGTGAAAAAAATGGTAGTGACAATATCCTATCCCATTAATTAATTTGAGATACGGGTGCAAAAAAACATTTTAAGGATACAACATAAAATTTAATCTAAATAAATAAAATATATTAAAAAAATATCATCAATATTTCTTTAAGTCTTCATAGAGAGAGAATTACCTAAAAAGCACATAAAAAAAGCATGGAAAGTGAACTCATTGGCGAGGGCACATCTATTCCCTTCTCTCTATATATGTGTGATTTTCACTTGCCAATCCATCATGTTTTTCTTCTATTTTCTATATATGCATAGTATTGAACACACGTAACATATCAATTATTTTATTCTCCTATCTGTTTTGGTGTTAATAATTAATCTCTCTTCATACTTGTATAAAATAATGGAAACTTAGCCACCAGACAAGAAAATTTGTAGTTTTTTTATATAGAAAATTTATCTATCAGTCTTTATAGTTTCACTCAATTTTAAAATTGGATCTTTGTTGTTTTTTTCCTTTTCATTTGATCATTATTGTTTGCTCATTTAAAGGTGGAGGTCATTCTGTTTAGATTCCGTTAGTTTAAGCTGGAAAGGGGGTGATGAGACCCAGAATAACATATGACTAATCACCCCCTTTTCAGCTTAAACTAACGGAATATAAACAGAAGGAACTATTTCAATAACTGAGCAAACAATAAGGATTGAATAAATTAAAAACGATAAAACTATAGGGACCTAATTCAAAATTGAATATAACTATAAGGACTAGCAGATCAATTTTTCCTTTTTCATAAACTTAAGTAAGGTGCCAAAATTAAGAGTGTTTACAATCAGTAAGTTTAATATTGGTAACATTGCAAATGAGAATATATTCCAGTTTTGATTGGATTTAAAGCAACTTTTAGTACTCAGTTTAAGCTGACACGTTAATCTGGTTCCCTTGATATTTGATGCATTTCCAGTTTTTTTGTTTAATTGCATATACAAATATTTATAAAATCATTAAATGTAATAAATCTTGTAAATCTATAGTTTGTTTTTTATATACTTTTTTTTTTTTTTGTAGATGTATTCAAAAAATTAAGCCCACCTCATTCACAGCACAAGATTGTTTACATTTTCTTTTTTTATTAAACTAGTAAATAATCAATCTTAAAAAATGTCAAGACAGAAATTATTAATCCAAATACTTTCATTAGTATCTAAAAAATATTATTACTCCAAAACTTATTATTTTATTATTTTGAGTGATTTATTTTTCTTATTCTAATTATTCAAATTAATTATAAATGAATACTTTTAATCGAAAATTCCATTTATTTATTTTTTTTCCAATAAAAAAAAGAGAAAACTCTTGTTGCCAAGCATAAATCTTATAAATCAAACATTTTTCTCTTCTTATGCGTTATACTATCTTTATATAAAATATATTTGGGGAATGAATTTTAGTTCTAAATATAAAATATAGTATTCATATTTGTCAACTTTTCTAATTTATCTTTATTAATACTCTCTCACTAAAAAAAAAGGAAAAAAAAAAGAGAGGAAATGATGGTTTGAGGGGAGGTGATAGGAGGGGAAGAGCTATTGAGGATGATATTGATTAAATTGTCATTAATGAAAATAATATTTTTTTTTATTGAGAAGGTACTTTTTAAAATATTGAAAATTTTCCATGTGCTATTTAATAAAGATGAGAACAAAAATTTCTCTCTCCTCTCTTCCTCCCCTCAAACCAAACCGGCCCTAAGGAAAATGACTATTTATACTAATTAATTCAATTAACTTATTAATCTAGTCAAGGTAAACATGTATAGTATTAAGAAGGTGAGAGAGTATTAAGTGTTAGAAATAACTCAATAAGGCTATTGAGATTTGGATCTTACATTTGAAAATGATGATTTATTGACCACAAATAATCGCAACAATCTTCCTAAGAGAGCAAAAGATTTTGCCCTCACAAGTCACAATGTTGTTGGTATTCCGCAATCAAAGCGCATAGCCCAAAGTCCAGACGAAGGAGTTTCACACTCACTAGTCGCAATCACAGTGTGCGTGTTTATTCTAAAGTAGGTGTGAATTTGTGAATTATACTGCTTTCTTGAGACAGGGACGACGATGCATTTACAGATTCGAAGCAACTAATCATCAGGTACCAAGCAAAAACAATAGTAGTCGTAAAAATTGTAGTGAAATTGAAATCGTTGTCTCGTAGAATTAGCATCGTATTTTTTTTTTCATGTTTTGTGAAGATTGTAGTGAAATTCGTCGACCAATGAGCGGGAATAACGCGCATTCTCTTTGAAAAAAAGAAAACTGGAATAAATTTACCAGCAAATCAAATCTTCACGATTCGCGAGAGAGAGAGAGAGAGAGAGATAAAACTAGCTGTGGACTTTTTTGATTCAGCCCACCCTCTTCCACTTGAAGACAATCACATGGTCCTACCCTTTCTTCCTCTCTGTCCCCATTCTGAATTTATTTTTCCGTCCCTTTGGAACTAATCTGTTGGATAATATTTCTGAAATCATCCTCCCTAGATGTTCCTTCAATTCTTACCATTCTCCTGACATTCCTCTCAGATCTCCGGAACTTGTCTCTTTTTCTGCATTCTATAATGTGTCTAGTTCAACCTCTCGCCGAGTCACCGGGATGAGGTATTTGAATTCTTAAAGAATATAGCTCAATTCAAATGTTTTTCGCGTTGATTACTCTCTTTGATTTCTTGATATTTTATGATGAGTTCTTGAAGTTTCTTTCTCTGCGTTTCCTTTATCTCTGGGTTGCATGTGATATTCGAAGCTGGTCTCTGGATTCAGGGTTCATTTGATATCTCGATATCGCCATTTGTTCCCAATTCTATCGAATGGCGTGAAATTGGGGGGACTCGGTAGGTGTATGTCATATGAGTTGTTGGAATTTTGAATCTCAAGTAATACCCTATTAGTCATTAGTTTTCACTTTTCAAAAGGGTATTGCAATCGTTTATCTTCACTGGGTTACGTGTTGCGACCACAGACATCTTACACTCCCTTTAAATTATCCCACTTTTGGGCGGTTTTACCAGAAGTTAAAATCGAGTTAGATGGATTGGGAAGTGAATTCTAAGCAAAGCTGATAACTACATTTTATTTTATTTTATTTTCCATTTGAATATGCGTCTGGTATTCTGGTGAAACAGTTCAGGCTGATCTCTTTTTTCGTTGTGTGTGTTCTGCTTACAGATTTTGACAGCTCTGAGTGTCGTATACCGATTGAATCCATTCATCAATCAATTTTACCTGATCATGTTTCAAGTTTCTCCTTACTTCAAGCCAAGAGATTGAGATTCCGTTAGCAATGAACTTTGTCCATAAAGGATTGGGATTCGTGTGAAGAAATACTAGATAAAGTCACTGTGAAGTAAGAGAAGGTGCTGCT